>BPLS01000136.1:1230066-1374692 GCA_019656275.1 Rhododendron kiyosumense
CCCTTCCCCCCTTCCCCCCCTCCCCCCATTTTCAGACTGAATGATACTGTACGTGAAAAACCCACAAGATTGCCCACCAACAATCTCGCCTTCTCCTCTCATCATTCTGCGACATAGTTTCGTCGGCATTCGTCGGCCTTCTCCTTTCGTCGCTGTCCTTCGCCGTTCGTCGCCCGTTCGTTGCCCATTCTAGTCGGTCGCCGTCGGTCGCCCGTTCGTCGCCGGTCTTCGCGTCCTAGTCGTCTTCGTTTACCAGGTACAATTGTCTTGGTATATATGGTTATATGAATGGGTTGTCAAAGTTAGAGTTAAGATTATTTAAGGTTCTGATCGGTTAATTATTGGTTAATTTAAGTTAGGATTTTGATTGATATATGGTTATATCAATTGTTGATCTGTTAGGGTATGGTTGAATGGAGTTTTGTATTTCATTGCTGGTATATATGGTTATATATTTATTTGCTAGGTTGGTGTTTGTTAAAGAGATTGGTAAAGTTAGGGTTTTATACACGAATATTGGGTTATATGTTGTAAATGTGAACTGTCTGTGAATATATGGTTATATATCTGATCTGGCTAGGTTAATTTAGTGTTTTAATTGCGAGTATATAAGGTTATATCAATCTCTGAACAGTCCAGTTATGTTAATGGTTACATGTTTATGTTTTCCTCTTCGTATATATGGTTATATATCTAGTCTGGCTATGTTAATTTAGTGTTTTAAGATGGAACCTAAACAAAGCCAATGGAATCCAAAGATATGCACCAGATAGCAACTTCAGACCTCAAACCAAACAACAGATTCAAAGCCTGATAAGATATGCACTTGGGTTTTGATTGCGAGTATATATGGTTATATCAAACTCTGATTATTATATGTTCTACTTTATTGAATTGGTCCGCGCAGCGGCCTTACTGTTTTATTATTTGTGCAGTTGTTCAAAGGGTGAAGAGTATTAAGTTACCTGTGAAGTCGATTGTGAAAAAGGCGACAGCGACAAAGGGAAAGAAGTTACAAGATCTCCTTTTCTTTTTTTTCCCATTTTTTTTAGAGTTAGAAAGGACGGAATCTCATGTATAATGTTATAAGGTTATATGTTTATTTTTTGTCACACTTATTACGTTTTTGTGTGTGTATTTATTTACGTGGCAAAATAATACATATAAGGTTGTTTGTTTGTTTTTGCATTGTAAACATATATAAGATTATTTATATATGATTATCAGAAGCAAGTTAATGAAGCCGTTGCGCGGACCAATTCAATAAAGTAGAACATATAACGTTATATGTCAGTTTCTGTGCTGTGAAACTCCAAAAAAATAGAACATATAACATTATATGAAAGCTGCTGACTTGTGTACCTATTATTACTCGAAGCAAGTCATTAAGGCCGCTGCGCGGACCAATTCAATAAAGTAAAAATATAATGTTTCCAAAAAAAATATAGAACATATACCATTTTATGTTAATATATGTACGTTCAGATGTAAACGTGTTATATAACATTAAATACTAGCTGATGAATGAGTATATAACGTAAAATATAAGTATCTCACGTTAAATGTGAACTGATGAACGAGTATATAACGTTATATATTTACATTAACTTTATATCTTTATATACAGTGTATTAGAAAAGGAAAATTTTCTGTTTTTCTGTCGCTCTATTCCAACTTCAACGTAACTGCCGGGATTTCAAACGGAGAACGGATAATGAGCTAAAAGTATGGGATTTGAATGGAAAGGGTAATTTTGTCAGGCACTATTTCCCTTTTTAAATGTAGTGGACTTTATACCTTATTAAATACATATTAGTGGACCTAGTGGGTTAGAAACTTGATCAGTGAACTTAGTGGGTTAGAAACATGCTATAGTGGACCTTAGGCCAATTTTTTAATTAATGTTCTCTTGTTGAGCTATACCCGTTTTCATACTGATTTCTTTCCACAGGATTACCAACAAAGATACAACCCTCTACAAAAACTTCATGGAAAGAATTTGGCGGGTACAATAATATTTGTATGAAACACTAACACATAAGTAAGGTTTTTTCAATGTAATCCTTTGTGAATAGAAACGAGATTGATCACCACAATCTTGTTCTCATAGTAAGAATCATTCATTTAAAAGTGTCAATGTCGAAATCGCATCTGTTAAAAAGAAAGTTAAATGAATATCGAATGTTATGCCAACAAATACTCGTACTATATTTTATCCCGAAAAAAGGTCCATTGGAATTCCCACCATTTCGATTATGTCCATCGTTAATTTGTTCATAAAAAGTATAAATGAGTCAAGACTTATCGACCAATTAAACTAAATTTTTTACTTTTATAGTTTACAATGAGACATACAAATTGAACGACTATATATAATAATCAAAGTAAGATCTTGTTTGGAGCCATTGTACTTATTTTTGGATCGCATGACATGATCATATATAGTTCGTAGATTATAGCTGTCAATTACTATAGTAGTATGTATAATGTCAATTGGATAGCGTGAACTTTAATTCCACACTTTGGCTTTGACCTAACTAAAAAAATGGGGGAGAAAATGCATAAAACTAGACTTAAAAAATGTTACATTTCAGCCGCCTACTAGATTATATTTATGATTGCGCCTATCATTTTCATATTCCCTTAAGTTTCTCAACAATTTTGAGTGATTTGTCTATAAATAAATAAAATTTTTTTTTTAGGTCAACGAGCGTAATATACGGAATTTACCATTGACTTTACGATAATCACGAGATTACTCCAATATTTGGATCGCTAGTTAACTTCCTATATGATCATCTCGTGTGGCGTGTGACTGCTTGACACCTCACTCATTTACCTAATTAAAATGGATAAGATCGCACTTTCATTAAGGAGGCGCAACGTGGCGTTGTTTGAGCTCAACAAAAAAAAAGGACAAAATGAAAATAGGATCTGCTTCTATCAAATCGATCGTTGCAAACCCAAAACCTCTCTCTGAGGATGCTATGGAGTTACTAAAAAATGTTACATTTCAGCCGTCCACTAGGTTATACTATTTATGATTGCGCCTATCATTTTCATGTTCCCTTAAGTTTCTCAACAATTTTGAGGTCAACGAGCGTAATATACGGAATTTATCATTGACTTTACGATAATCACTAAATTACTGTAATATTTGGATCGTTGGTTAATAGGGGTATTCAAGAAAACCGTCCGAGCCGCAAAATCGGTCTGATCCAGACCAAACCGTTGTATTTGGTTTGGTTCTGCGGTTTATTGGTTAGGTTATGGTTCCAAAAAAATAAGAAACGTTAATTTTGGTTCAGTTAACCTTACTGATTTTCAATTTATTTTGTCAATTTTTTTAAGGGCATTTTTTTCCAAAAATGTTTTATTTTAAAACAGGTTACGTATAAAATTTGTGATTACAAATAGCTAGTCCCTGCCAAATTAAATGGCTAGGATTGCACTTTCATTAAAAGAGACCAACACGACATTGTTTTCAGCTTAATAGAAAAAGAAATACTAAAAAAAATAGGATCTGCTTCTATCAAATCGCCTTGAGCATATTGGAAATTGTTATAAATCTTAGTTGTATATTAAAATCATGAAACACTTACTACTAAATAAAATACTAATAACTTGTGTGGCACTATCGATTTTATTCAATGTTCTTGTGTACATGTTACATGTCTCTTGGCCACAAAAAATTACTCTTGACCGCAAAGTAATTCTTAGCCGCGAAAAAATTACTTTTGGCTGTGAAAAATAATTATTGGCCGCATCGAATTACACTTGATCGCATCGAATTGCACTTCTAAATAGGTATGTGCACCACTACTTGATCTTTTGTAAACAAACAACTAAAATAACCTAATCCAAACTCTAAATTAGAGGGAGATTTAAGGTTGAGAGCATCCAAGTCAGTACAACAAGTGAGATAAGTTATAGATAAATTAGTTTTGGCCGCATCTAATTATATTTAGTCGCATCAAATTACACTTGGCCATATCGAATTACTCTCTTTGCCGCATCGAATTACACTTGACCGCTACGAATTATTCTTGGCCATGTTGAATTGCACTCGGCCTTATCGAATTGTACTTAGCCGCATAAAATTTCATTTGGCCGCGTCTAATTGCACTTGGCCACGTCTAATTACACTTGGCCGCGTCGAATTGCACTTGGCCGTGCAATTCAACACGGCCAAGTGCAATTCCAAGCGGCCAAGTGCAAATCCATGCGGCCAAGTGCAAATCCATGCGGACAAGAGTAATTCGTAGTGGCCAAATGCAATTCGATGCGGCCAAGTGCAATTCTATTCGGCCAAGATAAATTTGATGTGGACAAGTGCAATTTGATGTGGCCAAGTGCATTTCAACGCGTCCAAGAATAATTCGACGCGGCCAAGAGTTATTCGTAGCGGTCTAGGGAAATTGGATGCAGCCAAGAGTATATTGATTTTTCTCGAATAACCGAATACTTTTGTTTGTAAATAATGCATATTTAATTCCATCCCTGATACATTGCTCCTTTTTTTCTTCTTTTTTTGACAAATTGTTTAGGTAAATACATTATTTTTAAGTTTGAAAATTACAAATAATTATTCTTGTCCGCATCAAATTGCACTTGGCCGCATGAATTTGCACTTGGCCGCTTGGAATTGCACTTGCCGCGTCGAATTTCACTTGGCTACGTTGAATTGCATGGCCAAGTGCAATTCGACGCAGCCGTGCAATTCAACACGGCCAAGTGCAATTAGACACAACCAAGTGCACTTCAACACGGCCAAGTGTAATTCTATGTGGCCGAGTACAATTCAATAAGGCCAAGAGTAATTCGATGTGGCCAAGAGAGTAATTTGATATGGCCAAGTGCAATTCGATGCGGCCAAGAGTAATTCGTAGCGGCTAAGTATAATTCGATGTGGCCAAAACTAATTTATCTATAGCTTATCTCACTTGTTGTAACGACTTGGATGCCCTCAACCTTAAATCTCCCTCTAATTTAGAATTTGGATTAGGTTAATTTAGTTGTTTGTCTACAGAAGATCAAGTTGTGGTGCACATACCCATATAGAAGTGCAATTCAATGCGGCCAAGAGCAATTCGATGCGACCAAGTGTAATTCGATGCGGCCAAGACTAATTTGTAGTGAGGAAGTGCAATTCGATACGGCCAAGAATTACTTTGCAGCCAAGAGTAATTTTTTGTAACCAAAAGTAATTCTTCTTGGCCAAGAGGCATGTAAAACACAAGAGCATTAAATAAACTCAATAGTGCCACTAAATAGTAGTACTCCTCCCCTGTCAAGACACTTTTGTTTTTATCACGACATTAGAATAAACTCGATGCCCGTCTTTTTTGATACCATATATAGGCGTAGAGTTTTGGAAATCCCTATGGGATTGAACAAAACCAGTTTAAAAACCCATCTCAATCCCAATCTCAATCCTAATTCAATCCCAATCTCAATCCTAATTCTAGTCAAAACAAACATGTTATTTACAATTCCACCTCATTCTCAATTCCAATCCCAATCCTAATCCTGTGCAAAACAAACATGAATAAATGATTCATCCCCTCATTAATAATCTCACCTTATTCTTAATTCCAATCCTAGTCCCACCTCATTATGAATCTCTCCAAAACAAAATCTGCAATCAAACATGCCCTAAGTGTTATTATGGGGATATAATTAACAAGGAAAAAGAAATCCTTGAAACACCGCTTACCATATTCCATCCCAAATCACATTTCAAAAGCCACCAGGTAATACGTTGGACCCGGAATCCTCTGATTCTGAACGTGATTCTATTCCTCTAATCGCCATCCTTCAATGCTCGAAAAAACCCTAGCAACAAAGAAGAAGGCAATTTTACGTGGCCAAGTTCGTAAGTGCCTTTATCTATCCCAAATTCCTTTATTTTTCTCCCCCATTTATTGTTGGTTTGATGAATCGATTGGTGCATGCGAAACAATGTGAGGCAATTTTATATGGCTGGCACACAATTTTTTGTGTTCTTTTTGAACATTAGTATTCTTGAAGGATTGGGTTCTGGATTTTGGAATGTTCGTGTGGTATACCATCCAAATGTGGTACGGTTGATGATTTACTCTAAAGTGATTGTTTTATAGAATTAACCATGAAATTAACACTCAACTTGAGACAATTTATTGAACTTTTCATGATGTTTACACCAATTGTGTGGACTTTTGGTTAACTTACTGATTTTGGTTAGTTTTGATTAAACTTATTGATTTTTTGAAATGTACCATAATTTTCTCTAATTTTTATCATGAATATTATCATTAATTTTGACAACTTGCATGACGAATTATGGAAGATTTCCTCTAAGTATCCATATGACAAAGTTATGAACTCGTTTTGCGTTTAGTTTGTGTAATGGCTAAATAATATGGTATATTTTGTTTTTTGGAATTCATCATGTTTGTCTAATATGTTATTGTTGTTGTTATTGTTATTGGAGTGATACCGCAACCGAATAAGAGGGATACTAAGTTTGGATAAAAGTTCTTGTCACCTAAGGTTAAGGGATTGCCAATCATTTGTGGATGCAAGATTAGTGGCCATTTCATACGGACATGATGCATCTATAAATAATGAGCTGGCTACAAGGGCCATGATAATTCTAAGTGAGTCTTTCTTTGACACATGAGAGAAGGTCTTCTTCTAGTCAACTCCTTTATTAGTAAAATACTTGGCCACAAGTTTGGCCTTAAATTGTCGATAAAAAAAAGTTTGGCGTTAAATTGTTTGAGCCTTTGTTTCACGTTTGGGTTTAAAGACCCATTTTCAACCAACTTTCTTGCAATTATCAGGCAATTCAATGAGATCTCAAATATTACTCTTGTTCATGATCTCAACTCATAATCCATAGCCTCAACCCATTTAGTAGAATCGTCAGTATTCATGGCTTTTGAAAACAAAACCTGATCCTTCTTGATCCTAATCTTGAAATTTGATTCTTGGAAATACACATGATATATCATCTGGAATGGCAAACCTTCTTTCTCTCTAAGATCTTTTTAAAAATGTCGATTGTGGTGGTTATACAATATTTTCAATGGTGGTTCTTCACTATTTTCAATAGCTATATTCATGGAGCGGACAATCATTTCTTGTATGTTGTTCATTCTCTTCAATCTGTTAGAATTTCAAAGAATAACAACTGCTTGATGAGAAAGGATTGTTGGGATATCAACTCTTACTTTATCAAGATTTACCCTTCTTAATTTCTTACTCACACTATTTTTTCCATTCTCTACCAATTTTGCATTTATGGGTTTCAACTATCCTTGTACTGTGGTTATGACCGCAAAGGGAATGACTTTGGTGTCCCCGGTCATTTTGGGGACACCGTAACTTTTGGCATAACAAAACCATTACAAGCATAACCAAAACTCATTACGAGCATAACAGAACCATAACAAGGCATAACCAAAATCACAGCAAGGCATAACTTATTTGTTATGCCTTAGTTGGGTTTGGTTACGCTTTGATTGGTTTTTTGGATATTTCTTGGTTATGCCTTAGTTGGGTTCTGTTATGCTTATAATGGATTTAGTTATGCTAATAATGGTAAAGTTATGCCAAAAATTACGGTGTCCCCAAAATGACCGGGGACACCATAGCATCATCCGATAGTAAAATATGTATCCCATAGAATTTTTCGAATAGCTAGCCAATGAAACATCCAAAAATTGTTCTAGAGTCTAATATTTTCTCTTGTGGATTATATATCATAGCTTTTGTATATAACCCCAAATATGCAAACGAGACTTAAACTAGGCTTTCTATGGGTCGATAACACAAAAGGAGTTGTCGGGACCGCCTAACTAGGAACCCTATTTAAAAGATACATTGCAGTCTAACTTCACCATTATGAGCATAACTAAAACCTATTACAAGCATAACAAAACCCAAATAAGGCATAATCAAAAAATATTAAAAAAACCAATCAAGGCATGACCAAACCAAACCAAGGCATGACAAACAAGTTATACTTTATTATGGTTTTGTTATGCTTGTAATGAGTTTTGGTTATACTGATAATGATTTTGTTATGCCAAAAGTTATGGTGTCCCCAAAATGACCGGGGATACCGAAGTCATTCCCTTTAATGCTCCCCTCCACAAAGAAATATGTATTTCAAGAACTTATCATATCCATAAGCGTACGATTATGTCTCTCAGCAACACAATTATACGTGTGATTTGTTGTGGTATACCGTGCATTGCGTATTGAGCACAAACGCTTTTCTAAAAGTTTAGCAAATGGGCAAGTATTTTGTCGTGACTCATCATGTCTATCATAAAACTCACACACCTCTATCCGAACTTATTATTTTGACATTTCTATCTAACTGCATCTCGATTGATGTAAACGGCCTGTGATTTTTCATTATCTAGATGAACATAACTACAATAAAAGAAGTCATCTATAAAGGTCATAAGGTATTTTTGTCAAAAATATATAGAATGAGATCTTCACAAATATGAGTGTGAATTATCTCAAAAAGTTCATTGCTTCTTGTGGCCTAGATAACTCTTAAAAAACAACTATGGGTAGCCACCATGGTGTACTGATAGTGCATCCTCAGAGTTAGCTGAGTTTTTAAAAGACTATTTAAAACATCATTTAAAGATTAATGAACGACTCAAATCATGTGTTAGAATTAACTTATCTAATAATGGAGTCTAAGTCTAGCAAACATGCACAAAACGTGGAAGTCAGTGACCATCTTGCACGTGAGTATAACAAATTTATCTCAAGCTCTCATTAATCAATGCAAAAGCGACCAACTAAGCTGGCCTTTATTAAATTTATAGATCTACCACTTACATCTCCTAAAGTAGATTTAAGAAAAATAATTTTAGCACTCCACTATTTGTTTATCATATTTTAAAATCTAATCTTTTAATGCTCAAAATACTCATAGTAGAATTTTCAAAAAAACATTAAAAGACGAACCTTGAAGTGTGGTTATCTAAAAGTGAAAGGCTAAAACATTTTCCGAGATATAGGCCTAATTTGGTTGAAATGATTATTATTTTGTCTTTATTCAAAATAATTTTTTTTTAATTTTGCATTAAGTTTTTATAGATTATAGATTATTCATTCGTCTCCACGATAGGAATCCGGAAAGTAAACAATTAAGGATCAAACTACAAAGAATTGAATAAAGATAAAAACAATTAAAAAATCGGTGATGAAGACAAAAAAAAAAACCCGGAAAGAATTATTAAGCCAAACTAGTCCATAATCTATACTTTATGAGAAATTTTTGGGTGCCGGATGAGTACGATGTAGCCGTGTCCATGTAGTGTCCGATCAGTGCATCTGGACTGTCCAAAAGTATGTTAGACGGCCCAAATTGAAATTCTCTTTCTCATCTCACACCTACCACTCTCTCTTCTTTTTCCCTCTCGAGCCATCCAAAATCAAAATGAAC
The DNA here is from genome assembly GCA_019656275.1 of Rhododendron kiyosumense. Lineage (NCBI taxonomy): Eukaryota > Viridiplantae > Streptophyta > Magnoliopsida > Ericales > Ericaceae > Rhododendron > Rhododendron kiyosumense. Next base: position 1,239,524 of record BPLS01000136.1, read on the forward strand.
GACCCGAATGCACTGCTCGGACACCACATGAATGCCTGCTCGGCACCCAAAAATTTCCCATAATAGACACTTCCCAATCCAAGCTCACCCGCTGGCGGTTACGTATGACAGGGTCGGACCCAACCCAACCCACCCAAATTACAACCCTACGCCTTTTAACAAAACAGGGTATAGACATCCAATCGAACCGCCGCGAACGCTTTTCCCCTTCGTAGCCACCCTAACCCCGTGGCGGCGATGGGCCGCGGTCCCCTTCCCGTCCCTTCCTCATGAGACTCAAACCCTCCTCCTTCCCCGCTACTCTCTCTCTCTTCACCAAAACAAACCCCTCTCTCACTTCCCCTCTCTCTCCAACCACCTCTTCCATGGCCGCCCCCGCCGCCTTCGTCGACGAAGACGACCGAATTTGCTCCGAACCCACCCAACACCCCGACCAAAACCAAGTGGATTGTTATTTGGGTAATCCGAGCGGGTACTTGAGCGGCGAGTGTCGGATCGAGAGGGCGTGGGCTCACTGGAAGAAGCTGGGCCAGCCCAAGTTGATTGTGGCCCCCATGGTTGACAACTCCGAGCTTCCTTTCCGAATGCTGTGCAGAAAGTACGGGGCCGAGGCTGCTTACACTCCCATGCTTCACTCTCGTATCTTTACGGAGACCGAGAAGTATAGGTGTCAAGAGTTCACCACTTGCAAGGTACTTGTACATTTATAGACGCATATGTGTTTGTGTATTTGCAGTTAGTTTTGTAGTCATCGTTAGTATCAATAAGGAAGGAGACTCACACTTGGTAGGACAAGGTCTAGGTTCAGTGGCGGATGCAGGATTTGTGTCTAGTAGGGGCCTGAATCATTGTAATCTCGCATTCATAGTATAAAATATATTTTATGAGTATACGTTGCTACTTGCAAGCTCCGAAGAAAAGACGATATTGTGTATATGTGCGTAGCCACTATCAAATTTTATACGCACAACCTAAAAAATGGTTTATAACTAGAAATTTTTACCCCACATGTAGAAATTTTTTCCGCTCAAGGGATTTGCAAGGGCCAATCCCATAGAATTTTTCTTAATTAACCTGGAAATAATTTTACGCATTTGTACTGAGAATGAGAAATATAGGTCTTAAGAGATCACCACTAGTACGTCGTATCGATTAGGGTGGAAACTCAGACTTGGTAGGACAAGGCTAGGTTCGAGTTCTGAATACCCTTTCAGGGCTAAACATACTTCTGACACCACCCTTGTTCGACGTACCCACGCATGGGTATGGAACCTTAGCTTCGGTCCCAATGTAGGTGTGGTGGATCCCTGGAGATAGTGGTGCGTCGTGATGCTAATACTCCCTGGAGGAGGTGACAGGTACATATCTGCACTTCCATTTTATGTAATACCAAAAAGATATAGTTACCAGCTCACAGCAAGTAGTATCTGAGAAATTTGAGTTGTGGACCGTTGTAGGTATGGGAATGCAAATTCTCAGTGTTTTTTTGTTGGAGAATATAACCATTTGGTTTAGGCAGCTTCCCCTTTGTATGCTATCTGATTGTCAATGCACAAGAATACAACACGAAACACCTTTTTAATGCGGAGACGTTTGCGGCCCCTTTTGATTGAATTCTTGTTGGTAAGAAAAGATAAAAAGGATTATGAGCGATTTGGTGACAAACATACAAAAGTTGTAGTATTTTTGTTTGCTTCCTTCCCCTTTCTCACCATCCAAAGGTACTATTGGAAACCCAAGTGAACATTAGGGCCCAAATAATATTTTCATTTGAAAGAAATGTAAAATTTTAGCGGCGCTGCGTTTGGATCTTGGATTGTGGAGGGATTGGTGAAGGAAAAAGGAAAATAACCATTTCTACATCCACCTTCTCCAGTGCGATGAAGCAGACTACTTTATCTTTTCTTCCTTTCCACTTATCCTTCCACATATTCATCAAAACCAAACACAACCTAAGCCGGAGCAAAAAGAATGCACTTCTCTGCTGCTAGATGATTATTGCTTTAATGCATTTGTTTTTTAGATGTGCAAGGCCAGTCTGTTTTGGCTAATAAGCGGCAGTAGGGAAATGTTTCGTTTGGTTCAACCAATCAAGCCTCGTCACTGTTGTATGAAATGATGAATGGTTTGTTTTTAAGAGGCTAGAGATCTGAGAATTAGCATGGGCAAAGAGTGTGGGGTGGAGCAATAATCATTGCTTTCCTCAAGGCAGGCTTGTATTAGTACTAGCACTTGTAGTGATAGGGGCTTGTGGTGGAGAATCGTAAGACTGTATAGAATGAAGACAGTAAGTAGGGAAAACTTTTGAGAGTCTAAACTAGAGAAAGAATGGTAGGCTGTCATGATTTTGTTTGGTCATACAGAATCACAGATACTCAGAGAATGAGATTAAGTAGTGATTGAAACAAGAGCCACTTGAAAGATATAGTATAAGTTATAATAAATTATGGGTAGTGATAATGCCAAAACTGTTTTTGTTAGTGCCAAAACTCCACTGATAAAAGACTTGTGCACGGGACATGGTACAAGCCTTTTATGCACTGGAGTTTTGGCACTAACAAAATCAGTTTTTGCATTATCATTTCCCTAAATTATATACACTTATCTAATTTTCTTTGGAAGCCAAATGCTAGTAAGAGGTTCAGGTGAAATGCTGAGGGCTCAATTCGACATAACTAAGTTTTTAAAAGATCTGGGTTCAGCTTAACCCCCTCACCTTCACGTGGCGCTGCCGCTGCCCCTATGTGTGATGCTATATTAGTTTAGTTGTTTGTTATCCTCTTAAAATTGAAACTGTAGTTTGAACGTAATACCTAGATGTGGCAAATGGGCGGGTTTGGTCGGGTTTGGACGGATTGGTGATGGTCATGGCCCATGGGTTAGTTATGGATGGGTTGTATATGGTTCAATAATACCCATGAACCTGTTTTGACCCTATATGTGTACATGAACCCGACAACCCACTTTTTTGACAGACCTACGATTCAGTCACCAGATTTAGTTTTCAATTTGGGGTCAAGTATACAACATAAACAGACATTTTGGGGAACGCTCCGTAATTAGATCTTAAGGAGTGAGTATTGCATTTTTGGACCATTACGTGGTTTGTTGAAAGTAATTATTAGACTCGACGAGATGCCCGGAGGTTGAATTGTAAAAATACAAATTGCAGGGTTTAGTTCTCTTGAATAAATAATCAGGTATCGCGCGGTCTTATTTTTTGGACGTGTTTAGAACATCCACTTAACCAATTTAGAACCCGTCTATAAAACCCACAGCAGAGAGCATCCACTTAACCATTTAGAACCCGTTTAAAACCCATTCAATTTACCTATGGGTTGGTTCAATGTAATCCAAGTACAACCAATTGAATAAATGAATTGGGTTCGGTTGGAGATTGCCACCTCTAGTAGTACCTTACTCCTTATCAATGGAATCGCATAATGTCACGAGAGGATTGAAAATCTTAGGGTCTACATTCTTAGCTAGATTTGGCAACTCTAAGACAATTAGACAGAAGCGATTACAGCCATCAGGCCTGTCATTGCCTGATGCCTATTTCAATTGTAACTAATGGTTGGAGTGCAAGTTAAGTTTTTAAGGATAGAGTTAGTTTGGGCCTGATTTATCAACTGGTCTAAGGGAAGACTGATGGAGTTTGTTCAATCTGATTTATCCACCACTGGAATTTGTTCAATCAGATTTACATATTCCACGAATGGGGTTGCATATGAAGAACAAAAGCTGAATTGCCTGTTTGAAGAGCAAAACACATCATGAAGGATGCCATTTTTTATTTTTATTTTCATTTCCTTCCCCACTCTGCCCTTTTGATTCAAACAGGCTATTGTTCGAAAAAGAACAAAAACATTTTGTACTGGCTTATGTATGAGGTTTTCAGTTCCCCATTTGATCTCCTATGAAATAGAATATCAGGTTTTCAAACGCGATTTCCTTTCGCCATACTTTGAAAATTTATCATCAGATTTGTGTTCCTGAATCCTGATATATTTGTATCCACTTCTTCCCACATCTAATAAATTTAAACTGCAGGAGGATCGCCCATTATTTGTCCAATTCTGCGCCAATGATCCAGATACTCTACTGGAAGCTGCTCGAAGAGTGGAACCTTATTGTGATTATGTGGACATAAACCTGGGGTAATACATTTTGTCCTTTGCCTCTCTTCAAAGTTGCACGGCAAAAACCAATTGATATCTTAAAATACTGCAACGTAAGCCACCCCACAAAAATGATAATTGTTAGAAGTTTACTTCTGTTTTTGATACAAGTGCTTTTCATTTAACACAAGCTTTAGGCTTAATTTCCTTCAACTTAGTAATGACATAAAGATTGACATTTGGAAGCTATTGGTGAAGCTAACTATTAGAAAAACATTGACATTCAGCTGATCCGCTGATGTTTTGAACAAATTATGGAGGCTATTTGAGTGTTTGAGTGTCTTTTATACTTTTACTCTAGAAGCTGTAAAGGTCAGTTAGACTTTTTTCTTGTTCATGTTCTATTTTCAAGCTTAACTCCGCCTGTACCGTGCTTAGACTCTTATCTTTTTTACAGCCATTCCCAAGCCCAGATAAAGGAGGATGGTTGTGTGTAGTTGACAGCAAGCACGTAAAAGCCTGTTAGATCTTTATGACATGAATCCTAAGATGGTTGTATTTTGAAGCTTGAAGGCTCAATAACACTCAAAAGAAATGAGATATCCGCAGTTCAATATGTAACTATGGCTTAATATTAGTTTGTTTATTGCATACTGAGTCTCATCTTTTTGGTAGTCTGATAATGTTTAACCAAATAACGGTTATTGAATGTGTTATATTGGTTATTGCTGTCGGTAAAATACTTCCTGAACTTACCAAAGTGCATATTTGTCATGCATTCATGCATCTAACAGTATTTTGCTGTGACATACTGTCTTTGTTACTACTTTTCAAAAAGTCATTCAAACTATTGCACTTTTTTGGCACAAGATTGCATGTTTATTAGGGAATTGATTTTGCACTCCCCTTTTTACCATCCATACTCCTTTTGTTTTTATTTAGGTGAATTTACTACATTATCATTTGATGTGTGAAAAAGTGAACTAACGACCTAGTAATTTACTCCTTCCATCATTCCCCCCCCCCCCCCCCCCCCCCCCCCTACTTTTTTCGTGCTTATGACGATTTCAGCTACATTATTAGTTGAATGTTTACTTATGTGCAGGTGTCCTCAACGTATTGCTCGGCGGGGGAACTATGGAGCCTTTTTAATGGATAATCTTCCACTCATCAAGTCTCTAGTAGAAAAATTAGCTCTCAACCTCAATGTCCCAGTATCATGCAAAATACGAATTTTCCCAAATTTACAAGATACAATAAACTACGCCAAGATGTTGGAAGATGCTGGTTGTTCTCTCTTGGCAGTTCATGGCCGTACAAGAGATGAAAAGGATGGCAAAAAAGTCCGTGCCAATTGGAGTACCATAAGGGCTGTCAAAAATGCTGTCAGAATCCCAGTTCTTGCGAATGGGAATATAAGGCACATGGATGATGTGGCAAGCTGTTTGGAGGAGACTGGAGCTGATGGGGTGCTCTCAGCGGAGTCTCTACTTGAGAACCCAGCTCTCTTTTCTGGGTTTCAAACGGCTGAATGGGTACTGGGCTGCGATGGAAGAAATGAGGAAGGAGGAAAACTAGACCAAGCGGATTTAGTGGTTGAGTATTTGAAGCTTTGTGAGAAGTATCCCGTGCCATGGAGAATGATCCGGTCTCATGTGCACAAGTTGCTGGGAGAGTGGTTCAGGGTTCAACCATGCGTGAGGGAGGACCTTAATTCCCAATCGATACTTACTTTCGAATTTCTTTATGGGCTGGTGACTCGGCTTAGGGAGCTGGGTGTGAGGATACCGCTTTATACGAAAGACACTCCAGTGGGAAAAATATATGCGAATGGAATTGGTGCATGAATTGCTTGGACAACATGCGAGAGCTTTACACTTACATAAGTCAGCAAATTCTAGTAACCTACAGCTAGCTGATAAAATGAAGAATTTAGAAGGTATATGAGAAAGAGGCACATAAGGTACTTGTATCTTTGGACTTTCCAATATGGTGATTATGTCTTGGAAGCTTCATCCACCCTTCTGAGATTCGACTTGTTGGGACGATTACTAACGTTCTATAGTTCTTGACTGGGTGAATTTCTTCGATAATTGAGTGTTTTTCTCCGACAGTTGATTTGTTGAATTCGGGATGTCTTCTAGAGGTGGTCTTAATTTGTAGCAGTACTGAATGATTTGTTGCTCGGAGAAGTTATTGTACTACATAGAGTGTTCACTATTCAAATGTCAGTAATAGAACTGGTGCATTTCTCCTGTATTGTTCCAATTTTATCGGATGTCCCCAAATGGACAAAATGTTGCATTTCTGTTGTGTAATGCCTTTGCTCTTTTTGTTTCACTTGCCAATGGAGAAGTAAAGTTTCTCTCTATTTGCGTTTAATAGGTGAAAGAATTTAGTGGCTGGTCTAATTTATCAACTGCCTGCTGACAATGATATTTTAATTTGAATGTAAATTTGAATTTTTTGATTTGATTATAAAATATCCTATTCTTTTTTCTGCTTTTATTCCCTAAATTATACATATTTTTTTTACTTTGTCCGCAAACTATTAAAACGACCTATTCATCCCTCAACTTTCCAATCGGTATCCATTTGGTCAAATAGATAACGTAATTCCAATTTTTGGACGGAAAACTGGTCACATGACCAGCACATATCTTCTACCCCACCAATGCAAGGGCAAATTTACCATTCCATCCCTCAGCAATGTTTTGATTGTTAAATCAATTAAAATCACAAACAGAAGAACAAAAACAAAAAGGGAAAAACCAACTGACATGGTTTTTGCTAGGTCAATTACACAAAAAAAGAAAAAGAAAAAGAAAAGAAAAAGAAAGAAGAAGACCTCAACTAGATCACAGCAGTTATCAGTTCAATCTGCTTAAATCATTTCAGATATTGGAAAAATGGCTGCTACTAGAGCTCTACTTCCCTAATGCTGTTTTCCTACTTTTTCCATTCCTGTTTTGCTTGTTTGGGGCCTGGCAACCACATCAAAAGAGAACTAACGGCAAAAATTTGAGAGGAAACCAAATCAAAACACGCATTTCAGGCAAGAATGCCGGTGGTACACAATGGAAAAACCCTATTTTACAGGTTAACAAGCATTAGAATGGAGTCATAAAAGATAAAAAACGGAGATGAGGAATTTGACAAGGGTATTCATTTAGGGTGCTTGAAGAGGAAGAGGACGAGGACGGCATGGCCACGGCTGAGGATGGGGTAATAAGAGGAAGAAAGAGATGAAATTTGCTCAAATTGGAGGAAAACCCATCTGGATTTGGCGCCAGATGGTTGGGTTGGGTGAGATGGCAAATTTGCCCTAACATTGGTGGGGAAGAACACGTGCTGATCGTTTGACCAGTTCTCCGTTCAAAAATTGGGATATTTAAGTGCTGAATTCAAATAAATTGTTTGGTGAACAAGTTGAAGATTAATTTATATTGTTACTTACTTTGTTTGTCATTTTTGGATATTTTTGGACAATGAGATGTTTTGAAATCACTGGCTATTAAAAGGTCACATAATTTGTTAGTATATGTTTGAATGAATTGGAGATGATAATTCACAGACACCTATGATGTATATGAATACTATTTTAGCCAAAATAGGAACGCTACATACAGACACCTGTGTACAGATCTGTACAAAGATGTTTTTGGAACCGTTCAATAATTGATCCATGTGAGTTCCATACAATAAACATGGAGCTCAAACAAATCTTTTGTACAAAGATGCTTTTGGAACCGTCCGATAATTGATGCACTGTGAGTTTCATACAACAAACATGGAGCTCAAACAAATCAAACGATTGTGAGAAAGCTCCACCCTTCTTAGCCCTATGCTTGGAATGCTAGCTGCCTGCTAACCATTGTAGAGCTTGAAACGATGCCACAGCTTCAACCAGCGTTACAGAGATAGCATCCGCACAAGTATATCCACACAAATATCATGATAAAAGACTCATTATGATATTTTTGATAACACAATCTAATCGACGAAGTACTGAGAAACTGAACTCAATCGATCTCAGAAACAGAATGTTCACAATTCCCATGGGAATTCGCATTATTATTATTACTTGATAACTCAAATGTTTGGATCAGCTTATACGCATATCGACTAATCCTAAAGGCAAGCATCAACACAAGCACATAATCAATTACCATCTTTGTCAGTTTTGGGCATGCCACGGCCATTTGCATGGAACTCTAGGGCAACCAATGATTCGCAATACCAAAAACGGATCTCCTGCTATTTCTCCTTCAAATTCACACAAGTGCATTAGCAAGATGATGTTGAAGGTGAAAGAGCCGGAGATCCATTTTGGGTATTGCAAATCATTGGTTACTCTGAAGTATTTCATGCAAATGGCCATGGCACGCCGAAAATTGACATAGATGGTAATTGATTAATTATGTGCTAATTTCCCAATTTCCTCTGAAGTAGAATAAGGCTGCAAGATTCTTGCTATTTTATTTTGGCTCCTTTCATTTCCGGGAGGTGGTGAAATTATTAATGTATTGAAAGTAGTATGTCTGTAATAAGTATGATGTAAAAAGTAATATGAATGTAGTGCGCGACAAAAGCAATGTTGTGTTGAAAGTAGTGCTTGCCAAAAGTAGTGTGCTAGGCACTAGTATATGATGTAAGCTAGGGATGGCAAGTGTACCCGCCCCGCCCCGAACGGGGTGGGTTTTTCACTCCATTTTCGGGGGTCGGGTCAGGGTGAAATTTCCAAAACCCGCCCGGGTTCGGGTAGGGTTCGGGGTGAAAGTACCCCGCCCCTAAACCCGCCCCAAAATTACCCGACCCCCGACCCGGTGTGTGTATATACATATATATGTATATGTATTTATTTATATATGTATATGTATTTATTTATATATGTATATATACTTATATACATGTCCTTTAATTTTTTTAGCATTAATCCAAAAAACAATGTCTCTTTACTGTCAAGTAGTCTAATCAAATTTAAAAAAGAAATGAAAATCGATATTTATTGGTGTTTAGTGGATTTTTTAAAAAGTTTTCTTCAAATATTTATAATAAATCCTACACATAAAGAAATGGAATGAAGTATCTAAAATACTGATTGCAATTAAAAGTTTAGATAAAACCGTAATACCAAAATTAAGACACAAAAATAATTTCAAAACTTTTATATTTTAGATAATTTTTATTTTTATTTTGCATTTTTTAAATTTTTTACTTATAGTTTGATTTTTTTTAATTTTTGCGGGGCGGGGCGGGTAAACCCGTTCCCCGATCGGGGCGGGGACGGGGGTACCCCAAAAAAACCCGGTCGGGGTCGGGGCGGGGGCGGGGGAGGGTAATGATTTTCGGGTCGGGGTCGGGGTATGCAAAAACCGGCCGCGCCCCGCCCCGTTGCCATTCCTAATGTAAGCAATGATGTAAACGACTTCCTCCTAATGCCTATAAAAGGAGGATTCTTCCATTGTAAAAATCAAGTCAGTGTGTTCTCAATAATATATTTCTGTGTTGTGTTTTTTCTATTGCTCTTTCTTGATCCTGACTTACTTTGTGTTTATACCCATTTCGTATCTGTTCAATTTGGTATCAAAACTAACAAGTCCCAAGAGCATATACATCAGGTTTGGCCCTGACCTGTCATCTGACCCGAACACGTCGGGTTGGGAACCCCCTCACCCACCATCGACCGATTTAACCATTCAAACCGACCCCAGCAAATCGACCGATTTAACCATACAAACCGACCCCTGCAATGCATTCGGGTAACTGGTCGGGTCGGTCAAAACCGACAGTAAAAGAGAGCAAAACCAAACCTGAGGGGTAGGTGGGTGTTAGGCGATTCACGGGTTGAGGCCTGAGGGGTGTTTGGTGTTTTTTTTTTTCCAAGCCGCATACATTAGCGGGAGTTAAGGATAGTTAGGTCCAATTCTACCAAGGTTCTTATTTTTTAAGTACTTAATTTTCTGTTTTACGAAACAAATCATTCTCTCATAATATACTATTTTTAATTCAAAAAATAAGTAACGTATTTCCCTTAACGGAACGGGACCTTAATAAGTTATAAAAGGTCCAAAAGTTGTCCGTAGCACAACCTACAAATGCTCTACCCCAATGGAACGGGGGCAGCTCCTGTCCAATCTTCAAGAACGTCCAGTCCCGTCTAGTTTTAAACGATCAAAATCGTTCACTTTTTAAAATTCATCGAGAGCATCAGACACGTGAAAAAACCGCATTGATCGGATGTCATTTGATATAGTTTTAAAAATGTATTAAGCTCACATAAAATATGTTGCAGGTTGCAATCCTGCACATCTTTTGAAAAACCCACACAAGTCATATGGATCGACTGGAGCACCTCACTCCAACCCATGAACTTTTTTTTTGAAGTGTTTAAAACCTATCTTTATAAACATTAGAGTCCTAACAAGTAATTATATATTATAATTCCTAGTCCATCCCATTTGTTTATTTTCTTTATCGATTGGAAGTCCATCCCATTTATCGAACAGTCTTAAGAGCTCAACCAGCCCAATCCTGTGAGCGTAAGTACCAAACCCAAAACCCTTGTAAAATCTGGCCAGGTTGGACGGTGATGCAAGCTGATGTGCACCCTTTAAATTTAGGGGAACAAGAATTAAGAAAACAATTACTCCTATACAAATTTGGCAGAAAAATAATCGGTCTGAATTCTGCTAACTCAATCTCATCAAAGGAATAACATAAAACCACAAGAGGCACAACAAAAAACGCATAACGGAGACAATGCAAGAATAGACACCATAGCATTTTCCTAATTTTATTCAACCAAACTGATTTCACATCCTAGCGACAGACAAATCCTGTTGAGAAGCGAACTTTGTACTATTTGGTTCGTTGTAAAACACCGAAAGATCATGAATTTAATTCATCCTCTTTCACAAAATTGGTTTGTACTTTGCTAACTAGATGCTCCCCATAAACAGCTCTTTCAAACTTCTTAGTTCCTCCTGTCCTCTTTACACAAATATCCAAGGGTTCTATTGCAGCATCAAAATTCGTCTGTTCCAAAGGACAACTTTAGAAAAAGGGGGTGAAAAATAAAGAAAAAAGAATGGACATTAATGGAGCATGAGATAACCTCGTAAAAGTAGGCCACACAGACGCGATATTTTGGAGAGGAGTTGATGACTCGATGCAAAGTTGACTCGTAGAGTCCGTTTGACAAGATCTGCAATTTTCTCCAAGTTTTAAGAGAAATTCTCCATGGAGAAGGCATTAACAAATATTGGGGAGGTGTGCCAAGTTCCATACCTTTAGCATGTCACCTATATTGCAAACGAATGTGCCAGGGATTGGAGGAGCTGATATCCACTCACCAGATTTGTTTCTCACCTACAAAAATTTGTTAGGATCACAGGTTGAGTAAAGCAAAGCAGCGATATTTAGGATGGGTCCTGGAAAATAGTAAGTGGAAAAAGACCAAAAATGATGTACTAACATGCAGCTTGGAAGTTAAAAAGAAAGAGGCTACTGTTTTTGGTTGTTCCCATGCATGCAAAATATCTCATGGAAGCAGACGTTATGAATGGAGTAAAAACCAGACCCAGTCTCTGGGTCTCGAGCCTGATGTCCCTGATTCAACTATGCAAAGCAGTATAGAAAACAAGGTGTGGCAGAAGCACAAACAAAGCAACGGCCTCGTGCTCATGGTGACTGGTTTTGACAGTGTTAGAAAAAGGTCAACAATAAAGGCCATAATGGGTTGATGGAAGCGAAATGAGGGGGTATTCCAAACCCAAAATTTTAAGCAAGCCGATCAATTATTTGCCATAAACCGTCACATCTATGATACTTAAATGAGCAACTAATTGGGAGATGATGCGTAGTTGCTAAAGGAACACCAGTATGAAAACGAACACACCAGACCATATAAATTCCTGGAATCTTGTATTACATAAAGTTATAAACTTCAATCAACAGAATTCATCCACAGGTTTTTTGGAACAGATGCTTTGGTTAGTATATAAATTCATAAGAGAGATTTCTTTTGAAAAGAAAATGTTTATACTTTAAAGGAGGCTTGTAACTGAAGAAACTCAAAAAACTCAATGACCATACCTGAAGTGCAGTGATATCATCATCCTGATTAACTAATGTCAACAAACCTGTTACGCAACAGCATAAGAAGTTATGACCAATGAACAAGGTCATCTCCATATTCCACAATTAGGACTAGAGTAAAAACTTACCATAGTCAGTGTGAGCTCCACTGAATATGTTTGGCCAGAGTGTGCAGAATGATGAACAAAGTACACCATGAGAACATAGAAATTAGAAAAACGAGGAAGTGATAAAACCCAAAAAAAAACAAAATGCAAGCACAGGATAAACAAAATTCATTTACCATCCTATGTCATTTTTTGGCATGTCATGGCCATTTGCTTGGGATACTTTAGGGTAACCAATTATGCGCAACACCCAAAATGGATCTCCTGCTCTTTTACCTTCAAATGCATCTGCCGCTGCACCCAATGCTAGAGCGATTCCTCTCATTATTTTTCTTGAAAGATCTGTCCACATTTGCTAACTATAGTATCAGTAAACCATAAACAGACACACTCCATTTGAAACTGCCAAATGTTACTATCAGTAACAAAAGTAACAAAGCACCTGTACATATGCTAGTATACTCCTCCATTAGTTGTTTTACATTTGGAGGATTGCTTGGCCTGCAAGAAGAAACAGTTTATGGAACTTTAATGCCAGAAATACACAAAAACTCAAGGTGCATTACAACCAAAAAACAAAGACGTGGTAATCCTACTCCAATAATACTTAAAAGGACTAACAAAATTTGGCAAATTTAAAAGGTATCCAGTTTACAGTCTCATCAGATGGTTATTTAAAGAGAATCAAAACTAAATGATGATTGATGACTAATAGGTGATGAACATCTATTATAAACCTAACGAGAACCATGTGTTCCATTAAGTCAACCTGGTGCAGAATCAAGGGAAGGAGGAGGAGAAGAGGAAAAAAAAAAAGAAAAAGGACATATAAGCACATTTGTTTCTCCATGCACAGTACTGAAAGAGAAACAGCTATCAAGAGTCTGCAGCTTACTCAGGGTTGCAAACTGGATTTCGTATTAGGATTTGAGAGTGTCAATAAGCGCAAATCCCTTTTTGAAGTTCCTTCTTCCCATCACAAAATTTCAAGACTTCCTCTACATATACTATAATCCACTACACCACATGGAATTGCGACTAGCAGACGAGTACAAGCTGCGGTTGGGTCAGACCTCGCTGAACCCTTAGCTTGTAGGGATGTTAATAGAAATGTTGCGTACCGGGATTACTGCCTTATGCAGTTATGTTATATTCTAGTTCTATACATGAAATTACATGACATTTACGGGACAATTAGGAGTTCCATCTCTCATCTATGTGAAAGAGTACGAATTTATCTTCACTACCAAATATAAGCTGCTTTTTCTTCAAACAAAAGTAAAAAAAAAAAAATTGAGGCCCCAACAGGCCAACTATCTAACTTGGGTATGGAGATCAGACAGGCACCCGTAGCCTTTTCTTTGTCACATTCTATGGAAATGGGATGAGAACAATAGGAGAAATTAAAGATCCCATGTAACACTGCAAGTACACCCCTTAATTGAGGTAGACTAACATTACCCTGCTAAGCAAGCCACATATCCTCACATTCTAATGACAAGATACTAAACTATTAAAAGTTAGAAGGGAGGGGACAACATCGGAGCTCAAAAGCCATATTGAGCACCACATAATCTTATATCGAGAGAGAGGGACAGTTGCCTTATAGGAAAGGACTAAGAATTTTGTCAACGTAGGTAGTCTTCTTTTGGTCAGCAGTAACTTAGATGGAAATTCCACATAAAAATCATTATTCCACGTACCATTGATTAGGTCCTTCTAAAGGTTTGCTCAGAGCACCAAACATCCCTGGTTCCACTTCTCTGTAGCACTGTCATCACAAAAAGAGAAAAAGAAACAAAATAGATAAATATTGCGGTATTACCACAACCAAATAAAGCATGGGAGCTATTCCCAATGCATAGAACTAATGAATCATGTCCCCAATATATAACTACTCAAATTGAAAAGTATCATCTGTTGCTTGTGAAACTTTGAATGACATTTGTTAGAGAAGGGAACCCACGGTATGAGACACATAATTTACAAACATCCAAGGACCACTGCTCTGAAATGTAACATCTAAACGGTGATTAGCGTTTGTAATTGTTCTATATGATTATGTTTAGGCCTTCAAGAAATCAATATCCTCATGTGAAAAAACCTGCAGCCCCAAAATCCAAAAGGTTTTCCAATTTGATTAGAATCACAATGCTAAATATGAGTAAACATTTTTCTCAAACGGTGCAACTTCATGGAACTTCAGTATCATGGCATCATGAACAATGTTAAGTAACATTGTATTGCAACAGCTTTTTTTGAATAGTAGTTCCCCACATCCATCAGCTTGCACTACAGGCTTCTTGCATTTTTTTTTAACTTCATCATGAACCATGATTGATTCCAGCAATCAATTTTTACATTGGCTATGAAAACACAATAACTTCCAATGCAGTTAAGGAAAACATACATCAATGGCTTCGTGCATGTCAGGGGTGCCTTTGGTTATATTTTCACCAATCCGCTGATATCCTCTGCATGCAAAATGTCATCACAGCGTCAAATTAGGTTGGCAAAGATTCCATAACATCATTCTAAGAGGGGGAAAAATTAAGGTTACAAGCTGTTCCATAAAGCATACCTGTAGCCAGCTGCGGGAGATATTTTAATCTTTAGTTTTTCCTCATAAGGTAGACTGAAGAATTTGTGGGTCACATTCCTAACTTCTTTAATAATGGAATCTGGGATACCATGGCCCTTCTGCTCAATCATAAAACAAAATTTTCTTTAGCATGTATATTATAGTAAAATAATACCAAGATACAGAAGCTTGTTGTAGGAAGTCCGCAAATAGTTTAACTTCCCCTAATATAAGAATGAATAATCAGCTTGAAGGAAATGCTTAACCGTGGTAAACAATTATAAGTACATTTTCTTGTTTTCATATTAAGCAACAAGGAGAAACCTTCACCATTTTATAACTGGAAATTTCTAATTTCAAAACTGAAAGTTGCTCCCATTAAGATAAAAGGACTACGTTTGTATGAGGAACAAATACCAACAAATCAGCAAGAACATACACCAGCTATACTCAAAGAAAATTAAAACAAGCATCTTCCACTGATACATGCATATATTGATCAGCGTCGCACATGTTTGATTGATCAGATTAGCCACGGGATCCGACTACAAAACCTGTGGAACCACATTTGGCATTTGAATACAATAATTGGGCAAGGGATTACATAGTTGTTGGATGATCAAATGCCAAAGAAATACGAATATAAAAAAATACCTTGGGAATATGGTGTATAAACACCCCCCCACCCCACCCCCTGCTACTAGTCTGGTGGTATGTCTCATCCAACATACAAACTAATTCAATAGTAGGCTTACTAATGGTAGTCGCCTGACAGCCAAGGGCTAGGGAAGCCTTTGGTTTGGGGTTTGTCTCTCATCCCAGTTCATATGGCACTTTGCGCCACTTTTAATCAAGAGGTACTTGAATATTTCCCAACTGCTCTGGTGCATTAATGGTTATGGCTTCTGTAAACATAGTAGCTAAATAATCCCAACTTGTTACATAAGTCAAATATTGTATAATTATTCGGTTTTCTGCAATTTTTTCCTCCCCTCTGTGTAAATAACCCAATATTGGTTCACAGTCAATAAAATCTTCACCATCTAGAGTAACGATGAGTCAAAGAACACCATGCATTGATGGGTGGTGAGGACCCATATTTACTATCACGAGATTTTTTCTCGTAATTGGTGTGGTCATAGGGCCCGCTAGCGGCCATAGATTTTGATATTTGGGAGAGAAAGAAAAGTGTTAATGGTGTGAGTACAAGTTACAATGGATTCAAACACTCACTAGCGCTTAACTCGTATAAGCATCCAAGTCAAAAGCAATTGGCAATGAATGAAGAGGCCGCATAGACTCATATATTACTTTTGGCGGTGACAATTAATCGATATGGGATAAACTCAGTCACTCCCCTGCACATGCGACACTTGACCCACAACTAACCCGCACGTGGAGAGCTACACGAAGGATCCACAACATAGGGACCACAACGAACAACAAAATATGGCTCGCTCAAAGCACAAGGGGCAATCAATCAAGAGAGTATTGTCCAAAAGCCTAGCTCTGATACCATGTTATTTGGGAGAGTAAGAAAAGTGCTAAAGGGTGTTAATTAAACCTAACACAAATAATTGGTTTATGTAGTGTGTGAGTACAATTTATGAAAGGACTTAAATACACTCACTCACTGACACTTAACTCATATACTCCTAACGGCTTTGATCCCTAATGTGCCGGATAACAAAGTCATAAAAAATTGTTTAGATCCGGACTGGGCTCTCGAAAGCTCATGTGACCGGAGGTGGGAAGATATGGGCTGGAAAAGCATGTTAATAATCACCGTGGACCCTCATGCCCCTAGTCCTCAGCTTCGCCCCAGAAATGGAACTAACGGGAGCGTCAGTTAAGGAAAAAAAACCTATACCAAAATTTTAAAAGCTCCTGTGGAAGCGCAATATATATCCTTTCATCATCCCAATGACTTTGATTGGGATAGGTTTTAAAAAAAACCTATTCCAAAATTTTGGTATATTGAGCATTTAAAATCTTGACTGCATAAACAACAGTTACTCTTCACAAAATTGTGAAAGGAACTAGAATCCGCAAGTGAAGCAGTTAGGAGGTATAGGCGCCCTATACTCTTTACACTAGGTGAGAGTTCAAACCCCACTAGCTCCCATCCCCTATCTCCAAGATTAGTATAGTAGAATATGATTTGCCTAGTCCAAATAGAAGAAGAAAATAACTAGAATCCTCTGGTACTCATGTGATTAAAAATATCAAGCTACTTATGACATGGTTGCATAATGTGAATTATTTCTTATATTGGATTTAAATAGTAATAGTCTTTAGTTGAATTCCTCTGATGGGAAATGGTAAATATGCGCACACAAACATCAAAGTCATTGGGATGATGATGTATCTGTGAAGAGTCACGTATCTGCAAATGGGATTTTGACTTCGAAATTATCATCGACCCAAACTAAAAACCTTGAAAGTGTCAAATAATATTTTGTGTAAATGAAACCACGAAAGGTATAGTCAAATGGGCATAAGATAGCAATCGAAGGGCTTCCTCCCTAAAATATTACAAGTTCAAAAATTGAGATAAAAGACAAACCCATAACTCAAGATTATTCACAATTTATACTTCGTGTGGTCTTTGAATTTCAAAAACCTATAGGACTGCAAAGAAGTAACGAAAAAATTTAAGATTTCAACGATTGCGGGAGAGAAATACCACATAAAAGAATCCAGCTTCTCTGCAAGCCTGGTCTAGCTGCTGAACCACTTCCCCCACGCCTTGGTCTCCGGCAATGTTTGGATCATCCCACTTGGCCAAAAGAGGGCTAATATCTGCCTCACAAAGTGATAATTCATCACCACAATACAAAAAATTTGAAGCTCTGAAGGAAATGGGATTGGGAAAAAAAAGTATATTATCTCAACAGAAAAACATACAGTTTAGAAGTTTAGAAATTATTGATGAAAATTACCAATGATTGGAATAGATTTGAAGTTGGTGGCCATGGCTGTCGAGGGCTCTCTCTCTCTCTCTCTCTCTCTCGCTGTGTTTCTCCAGAGTCAGCTGATGCATTGAGATTTGAGATGGAATCTGATGTCAGTAACTAGTCAGAGAATCTGCACGTGCGTTTTTAAATTTTGGATCAAATTATATCTTAAAAATTCATTTTATTATTTTAGATACTTATTTTTAAAATGCCTACCATATTAGACTATTTACTTTCCCTTTCTACTTAATTAAATATTTATATTTTTATATTTTCTTTATTTATTCTCACATTTATCTACTCGATGAATAGTTAAAAGGGTAAATAGTGCCTCTTTAAAACAAAAGAGCCACGGTAGCAAAATTATTTATTTTGCAAAGTAAAGAGGAAGGAAAAGAGGCTTGTGCAAGGCATTTTTTTTATCCATTTTCTCATTTTTGCTTTTTACTTTAATTTAGAGAGTAGTTTAAAGAGTCACGTGCAGATGCTCTCACAAATAAAAACAGGGATACCGCTAAGCGGTACCCCCAAATTTCAGGGGAGTTTTACTTTGACCCATGTACTTAGAGAGAAAATCGTTTACACCCCGTCAACCTTAGAAACCTTTGTAATTGGGAAAATTGTTTTCGTAATTGAAAGGAGGAGAATTTCCGTTTGACCAAAAAAAGAAAAGAAAAAAGAAAGGAGGATCGATGATGAATGGTAATTCACTTGTGTGTATTGAAAAATCATTCTATCTGGTTCTACCATATGTTCAAAAATTAATAATCATTTTGACTGTTATGTAAAGGAGGATTATGCCATGCTTAAAAAAGGAGAATTACGCAAGATTTTGGCCCCCTAACAAAAAATCAATGGCTCCGTATGCGGTGGAACCACCAAAATTTGTATATGTAAATTTTTTTTGCGGACGAAGTTTGTTAGATGGCTGTTCAAATTAAGTTGTTATAACCTTAATAAGGGTTTAAATAGAAATAGCGGCCGGACTGCAAGTCTGCACATCGAAACGGGTATAATGATATATATCGGGTGCAGTAGCTATGAATTTTTCAAATCATTTTTGGCACCAGAGCATTTGAAGCGGTCGTAGATTTCTAGTATATATCGGTGGTTGCTGCTGTTGAGCGAGGAGACAAAACGTTTGGATACGAAGCAATTCATATCTAGAATTGGGCGATACATGTGTGCATTTTTTGTGGTGGGGGTATACTAGCGTGTAAAAACATCAGCACCAACATCTTTAAATTTTGGACCAAATTAGAGAGCAAAAAGTCACTTTATTACTTTAGCTACTCACTTTTAAAATGTCTACTACATCAGATTCTCCATATTAAAACTAGGGAAAATTTCAAAATAGTACCTGACCTTTCACACAAATCACACACAGAAACCTGACCTTTAAAAATTATCAAAAGAATACCTGACCTATTTAAAAACCTATCAATTTTACACCCGCCGTTAACTTTCCATCCAAAACAGATGGAAATGCTGAAAATGTGAATTTTGGCACGACTATTGGCAAAACAAGATTAAGGTTCATTTTGGCAAAACATAATATTATACTCATAAACAAGATTAAGGCTCAATTTAGCTTTAAAAATCATTTAATAACTTAATTTTTGTCTTTATTCAAAAGAAAAAAAGCGCATTTGTTAGTTTTGTTTTCATATTTCTTATTTAGGATGGGTTTGGATTGAAAAGTTAAGTAATTTTTGTGACTTATTAATTCGTCTTGACACAAAACTAATAAATGCGCTTTTTTTCTTTTGAATAAAGACAAAAATTAAGTTATTAAATGACTTTTAAAGCTAAATCGAGCCTTAATCTTGTTTTGCCAATAGTCGTGCCAAAATTCACATTTTCAGCATTTCCATCTGTTTTGGACGGAAAGTTAACGGCGGGTGTAAAATTGATAGGTTTTTAAATAGGTCAGGTGTTCTTTTGATAATTTTTAAAGGTCAGGTGTCTGTGTGTGATTTGTGTGAAACGTCAGGTGCTATTTTGAAATTTTCTCTTAAAACTATCCCATTAAAAATATTATTTTTATATTTCCAAAAAAATTAAAAAAAATGCAAATGTCAGCCAACCCCATACGGCCAAACTTCCCCCTCTCTCTATCTCAACCAAAAGCAAACACCTCTGTCTCTCTCTAACTTTACCTTTTCAACCCAACCCAACTACAGAAAGAAACAAAACTCCGCCGACCTCACCCTCTCAAAGGCTTCAACGGCGTCGATCTACATGGGTTTACGGCGGCGATGGAGCCTTCTCTCTTCATAGCCCGTGTCGTTGATGGCTTCTTCAAGCTCCGGGAATGCCATACCTGCCCCAAGTACCATAATCTCACAACAGAAAATACATTTACATGGGTTCACATATATTCGTTTGATCTAATCTCAAATTCTCTGTTGCGGATGCAGTACGGGTTCTAGCTTCTTTGTAGGACCGTAGGAACAATAAAATATTCTGTAAACGAGTGAACAGTGTCTCGTTTTCTTAGACGAGTCACTGTAGCAAATGTAAAAAAATTCAAAGTAAAGAGGGAGGAATAGAGCCTGATATTGGGGTGTTTTGAGGTGTTTTTTCTGTTTTGGCTCAACAATTTAGTTTAAAAAGGAAAGAAAAGAGACTGATAAAAATGCTCTAACGGTCTCGGAGAGCTGAACAACTAATAAGCAGCAGCCAATATTTAAAGCTATTGACATTAGAATCACAGATAAACCCAATGGTTTATTCCGAACTACCCAAAAAAAAAACTACTCCCTCCGTTCCATATTGATGGTCCAGTTTGATTTTCAATGCGAAATTTAAATTATTAATATCTTTCAATCTACAATGTCTTTAAAAATTTTAAAAACTTTGTATAATAGAACTAATTGAGATCTATTATATAAGATCCATATTGCACATAAAAATCATTATAGATTGAAAGATATTAACAATTTAAATTTTACATTAAAGACTGAACCGGACCTTTAATTTGGAACGGAGGGAGTATACATTGTTTTCCAGGCATGAGTTGGTCCAGACAGATGACTTGCACTCGAGTGGAGTCTGAGTGTGTCTTGCTTCAAGTTGGTAATGGTTGCCCTCAAGTGACACAGTGAGAGGCGACATTGATAAGAGTCTTTCTATCACCATACTTATTTACACACCTATTCATACACCTCCATTCACAATAAGAATATGTGGACCCCAACACACGTACACCTACACAGGAAAAACAGTTTCCGTCATCTTGTTCTGATGATACTCTGATGCAAGGATTTCTACCAAAAAAAGGTACGTAGATTCTTATTACTATCTTTTTCCTACTTCACACGGCTTTTACCTAATATCCAATCCTTTGTTCTCTCGCACGGGGTTGGATTCCGTCCATTTGCTTTCAACCAGTTTGGTCCATTTGGTGCATCCGAGCTATCTAAAAGTGTTTTAGACGGCTCAGATTTAAAAGAGTTTTTTTTTAAATAATAAAATAAAAAAAACACCATCTTTAAATTTAAGTCATTCACAACATTTTTGGACAGCTCGGATGCACCAAATGGCCTGAACTGGTCGGATGCAAATAGATAGGATCACTAGCTGTCCAAACTACTTCTGGGCCTCTGGCTCTCTTTTTCTTTTAACTTTTTCCACTCAATGAGCACATGGCACACATCTTTCTTTACTTTGCTTCCTTCCCAATTTCGTCAAACTCCTACCTAGAGATAGAAAAAATAAATCGGGTGGTTCTTGAAACAAAAAAAAAATTGGGAAGGGATTTTGACACTCTTATTTTTTTTTAACAGCACTTTCCTTTTCTCACCATCTCCATCATCTAATGGAGATACAAAAGGGGGTGCCGTTAGAAAAAATGAGAGTGTCAAAATCACTCCCCAAAAAATACTTCAGAAATTGGGTGTTTCTTTTGTTCCGTAGCATTATCAGTCTTTTTCTGCATTACGATTGCCTTCCTTTGTTTATCAATGCTGCTACAGCCAACACTAATAGGGAACCGACGGGCATGCAGGCCTACTCTAGGTCTCGCACGTGAAAAATTTGCAGCTCAACCGAGATCCGGAGTAAGCATGTGTGCCTGTCGTCTGTTCTCGATCGGTGCTCTGGACGCCGGTGGCCTTGGCATTTTCGTTTATTTGAAGGATGTTTTCATTCTCTCTCTGCACTTCCCAGAACCAAAATTTCCAGCATGCGCAATTTTGACCATCATCGTTTCCACCATCTGAAACGTTCTCCTTTTAAAAAATACTACTCTACCGTGCGGCCCCCCACGCCACAATAAATAAATAAATAAAATGGTAAAATGGTTGTTTAAAATTTTTATGAAAAATATATTGCAAAAAACACTTACGGTGAAACAATGATGTGTTTAAATAAAAAAAACTCGGGATATATGCGATGTGTGTGCAAGTCAGATTTTATACAATAGTGCATATTCTGTGAAAGTTCAACTTGCACATGCATCGCGTGTATCTCAGCCTCTGATTTTATTAAGGCTAGTGAAGCTGCAACACCATACTTTGTCAAATATAAATGTATCCAAGGAACTGCCCTATAGTCAGGCCACTAAATGAACCTGACTGCGCAACCCAAATCTTGGGGAGAGTTAGCTACTGTAAACCAGCCGCGGCCTCCCACTTAAATACCAGGGAACTCACCCGGTAGATAATCAAACCTCCCAGACCAAGAGGATTACTCCCTAAGGCACTCGCCATTACCACTGGAGCAACTCCTAAGTATACATATATCAAATTTATGTATTGATAAGTGCTCTACTTCTCAATCTTTCTCTTGTCCTCTAGTAAAACAAACTTCCTTAAGAAGAGAATCTGCCTTTACCTTCCTTTAGTTCTCCACTTTAACATTTTCAGTTTCCCGTCCCTTTCTCTCATTCCTACGTACGCACACTTTGGAAGAAGTTGGTAGTGTGATACATTGAAGTTCAATAATTGAACTGACGACAGCCCACATGAACCCAATAATACTCGATCGAGAGAGTATTCCACACTCTTGGGACACCGCTAGGCGGCATCCAAGTTTCTCTTCATCAAATATTTTTTATGGAGTACATACACATATTTTGAGCTAGTCCCACAAATCTATGTGATTGACGAAAGGCTTGAGACACCATGTGCAGGGACGGACGGACACAGGGGCACGTGCCCCCAGTCAAATTTTTTTTTTTACAGGAAGCAAACAAAAAGTAAAAAACAAAAGCAAAAAGTGGGTACACTTTTCTCTCGTTCGTTCGAGAAAGAAAAAAGAAAAGGAGCGTCGACCGGCTGCCGATCCAACCCAAGACTCCCACCATCACGGCATCACCGATCCCCGTCGTCCGTTGCCGTCGCCGACCCAACCCACCGGCCACCAGGCAGCAGGAATCCACCACAGAGGTCTCTCTCTCAGTCTCTCTAACTCTCACTTTTTCTGGACCAATTTTGTATATATTTATATATAATATATATACATATCAATATATCATATGTATGCTATATTGCTATGGCCCATGTGTCGGATGGTTGGATGGTGATGTTGACGTGTCGTGAGTCTCGTGAATATGTACCACAAGTCTATAATTGACTAAAATGTGAATTTGTGATACAGATATTATAGTATATAGTATATATGCACATCTTTTGGCCCATTTACATAGGAATTTTTAATTCGGATGTTTATATACATTGAATTTAGGGCTTTTGCTTCTAATTTTCAAGCTTTATAATCAGGGTTTTTTGCTCCAGTTTTCAAGCTTTCCAATTAGGGCTTTTTCTGATAAATGCGCGATTTTAATTAGGGTTTTTTAATACTGATTTTAGGGATTTTCAATTAGGGCTTTTTTATACTGATTTTAGGGCTTTTCGGATACCTTTGTTGATACATATGTTCTGTTTATCTTTGTAACAGTACATACTATGGAGAAATACTTCAAACGAAAATCACCCATGGAGGTTTCTCCTAATGTAAAAGGATCAAATAGCTCTCAACCATCAAAACAAAGTCGAATGAGAATTAACGAGACAGACCTTCCTACAAACTCTAGTTGTGTGGAAATTAATGTGACATGCCTGCCTTCAAATCCTAGTCGTGTGGAAATCAACTTGGCCAATCTTCCTTCAGATCCTGGCTTAAGACCTGGCATTATGGATTACAACCCTAATGACCGAGATCAAATACGCAGAGCATATTTGCAAAAAGGTCCTTGTCAGCCTCGCGACCACAATTTTCGGCAAACTCAATTTGGAAAAAAACGAAGAAAATTCGTTGGGACTTGGTTCACTAAATTTCCAACATGGTTGGAGTATAGTATAGCAAAAGAGGCAGCATATTGCTTATGTTGTTATCTTTTCAAACCGGATATTGGTCATCAATCGGGTGGTGAGTCTTTTGTTGGTGAGGGCTTCTCAAATTGGAAGAAGTGTGATAGAATTCAAACTCATGTGGGAGGACCCAATAGTGCTCATAATCAAGCTTGGGGCAAATGTGAAGACTTGTTGAATCAAAGGCAACATATTCAAACGGTTTTGGACAACCAATCAAACAAAGTTAGAGCCATGTACCGGATCCGCTTGAATGCCACGGTTAATTGTATAAAACAAGGACTTCCATTTCGTGGTAATGATGAGTCTGAAGATTCAAGTAACCAAGGAAATTTTCTTGAACTTCTAAAGTTTCTCTCCAACCACAATGAAGAAGTGAGAGGTGTTACATTCGACAATGCTCCGCAAAATCTTAAATTGGTAGCTCCCACTATCCAAAAGGAAATTGTAAATGCGGCGGCATGTGAAACTATCAAAGTGATTGTGAGAGAACTTGATGATGCACAATTTTCTGTATTAGTTGATGAAGCTCGCGATGTATCAGTCAAAGAGCAAATGGCGATTGTGATACGATACGTGGACAAAAAAGGGAATGTCATTGAGCGTTTTTTGGGTATTGAACATGTTGCCAATACCAATGCTTTGTCACTTAAGGATGCTATGGAGAATTTATCTTGTAGACTTGGGTTGAGCACATCCAGATTGAGGGGACAAGGGTACGATGGAGCTAGCAATATGCAAGGTGAGTTTAATGGCCTTAAGGCTCTAATACTAAAGGAAAATCCATGTGCATATTATGTTCATTGCTTTGCACATCAATTGCAATTGGCTCTTGTGGGCTTGGCAAAAAAACATGAGCAAATTGGCATGCTTTTTTATTTTGTTAATAGAGTGGTGACTGTTGTTGGTGTGTCATGTAAACGTTGTGGTGTTCTTCGGGAGAAACAACTAGAAAGAGTTGTTCAGGCACTTAGCATTGGAGAGCTTTCAAGTGGGCAAGGCTTAAACCAAGAAACCAATCTCCAACGTCCTGGTGATACACGTTGGGGATCTCATTATAGAACTTTAGTTAGATTGATGAGCATGTTTGATTCAGTGATTGATGTTCTTGAAATTATTTCGGAGGAAGGTTCCAACACGGACCAAAAAGCAGAGTCGAATGTATTGCTGGACAATTTGCAATCTTTTGAGTTTGTACTCAATCTTCATTTGATGAGAGCGGTTTTGGCTATTACGTCGGGGTTATCACTAGCTCTACAAAAAAAAGATCAAGAAATTGTGAATGCTATGACTTTGGTTCAAATGTCCAAGAAAAGGCTCCAAATGATGAGGGATGGTGGGTGGGATTCTTTGCTTGAGGATGTTGTATCTTTTTGTGTGAAAAAGAAAAATTTCAAAATGGCACCTGAACTTTGCACCAAATGTCACAGAGACACCTGAACTTAAGTTTATTTCAATTAAACACATGTACTATCAAAATCCCCAAATTTAGACCCCTACCGTTTATATTCCGTCCACTCCATCCAAAAAATGCTGACATGGCATCTCTGACCCGTTTTAATTGCCCCGTTGCATATGTTTTCAACAAGGAACGATGCACCCAAGCAAAACTCATCACTTTGTCCATTACTTCTTCTTTTCTTTGTGGTCCCGAACAGAAGAAGAAAAAACGTTAGGGTTTCTCTGGGTTTGGGAAAAAAGCATGGTTCTTTGCAGCCCTAATCGTCATTAACAACAGTGTACTGTACGAAAGACAACGAAAAAGAAGATGGTCTGGTGTTTGCGCGACCGTGGTGGTGGTTTTCCCCCATACGGTATGATAAACAAATCGTATTCCCTTTGTTTAATCCTACAACTTCATTGTTAATGAACTGAAACGATTAGTTTAATCAAACCATTAGTTTTACCCAAATGATTTGTTTAAGCAGATGCATTGTTTAATAGTTTATAGAATGCATGTTCAACTTTATTGTTCATTCACCTACCCACTGCTATTGTTTAATACCCCTTTTCAGACTCCTTTTTTTTTTTTTTTGATCCGACCCTTTTTCAGACTTGGTAAAAAAAATTCAGACTTTTTCACTTGGTGTTTAGTGTTGTGTACTAGATAGATTTATTTTTCATGTATTGATTCTTTGATTTGTTTATATTTTTGCAGACAAAAATTCTGGTAATTTCACTATAAAAATGCATTATGGTGGGTCATTTGGGGGTCCCTTATATGTTGGTGGTAGTTATAGATTCATTGATTATTGTCATGAGGATGAGATTTCAATCATTGAGTTGAATACTATGGCTACTGAAATGGGGCAACATTACTCTAATGACTACTATGTTAGGGTTAATGGTGAGAATATTCTACTTAATTCAGATCAAGAAGTAATGCAGCTACCCAAATTAGTAGATTGTAATGGAGTGGTCCACGTTTACATAAGATGCAACTTGGAAGATGTTATACCTACTCAGGGTAGTCAAATTGGCAATGGTGGTGCTAAGACTAAAACTAAGCCCAGTCCAAAGAGTAAGCCAATTACCAAGCCCATTATCAAGCCCATTCACAAGCCAATGCTGAATCCCCCCATTGCAAAGTCAATTTTGAATCCCAACTCCATTCCTAAGCCCATTCCCAAGCCAATTCAAAATTCTAAGCCCATTCCCAAGCCCATTATGAAATCCAAACCCTTTGTGAAACCTAGAGTCTCTGTAAAACCAAATCCTCCTGCAAAGGGTACGGGTGTAGTGCAAGATGAGGAAGACACAGACACAGATGAGTATGACCCTGATTCATCCTCATCATCCTCAGAAGATGATGAGGACTTCTGTGAGAGTGATTATGAGGTGGAAGATGATGATGCCATGTTTGACAAGAATGTGGATGCAGGGGTAGAATTTTCTGGGTTAGAGGGCCATAGCTTGCCACATGACTATGAGTATTGTGCAGTTGTAGAGGGTCTAACAAATGTGGATGGGGACAGTGATGTGGTTTCTTGTGATGAACTGAGAAGCCCTTGCAACTCTGATGATGAGGAAGGTCTAGGTGCTCAGTCCAAGCACACCATTTTCAATGAGAAAACAGACACGATAAACCCTATCTTTGAGCCAAATATGGAGTTCAAAACACATGCCCTTGTTAGGGATGCTGTGAAAGAATACTCAATCAAATGGGGTTTGCAGATCAGATTTCTTAAGTGCGATAGGGAGAAGGTCAGGGTTAAATGCAAAGAGGGTTGTCCTTGGGAACTTTATGCTTCTTATGTAAAAGCTAATGGTGTGTATAGGATTAAAACACTCATTGATGAACATACATGCACTAGAACTTACCATGTGCCTTGGGTTAGCACCAATTGGATTGTTAACAAGTACTGTGAAAGAATTAAGAGAAACCCTACATGGCCTGTCTCTTCACTTCATGATGAAATACAAGCAGAGTGGACAGTTTCATTGGATATACAGAAAGTGCGTAGGGCAAAGAAGAAAGCACTTGAAATGTTGGAGGGAACTGCTACACAACAATTGCTCTCTTGAGTGGGTACGTTGAAGAGATTAGATCCACAAACCCTGGTACTACAATTAAGTTGAAGGTCAAACCAATCAATGGTAGAGAAAATGAGGTGAAGTTCAAAAGACTGTACATTTGTTGGGGAGCATTGAAGAAGGGGTTCCATGAGGGATGTAGGCCAGTCATTGGGTTAGATGGTTGTCACTTGAAGGGTCCACATGGGGGGATTTTGCTTACTGCAGTTGGGATAGATGCAAACAATTGCATCTATCCATTTGCTTATGCTGTTGTTGAAAAGGAAAAAAAGAAGATTTGGCTCTGGTTTCTAGATTTATTGAGTGATGATCTCAATGTCCAAAATTCATATAGGTACACCTTTATGACAGACAAACAGAAAGGGTTAATTGATGCAGTGGGTCAGGTCTTTCCTAATGCTAGCCATAGGTTCTGTGTAAGACATCTTTACAACAATTTCAAGGGTGACTTCAAGGGGTTGCATTTAAAGGAAATACTTTGGAAGGCAGCTAGAGCTTCCACTGTTGCAGCATTCACCAAAGCCATGGAAGAAATGAAGAGGGCAGATCCTAAGGCATTAGCTTGGTTGATTGAGAGGCCAGCCGTGAATTGGAGCAGATCACATTTTGACACTTTCCTTAAATGTGACATCCTATTGAATAACTTATGTGAGAGTTTCAATGCTGCCATCCTATCTGCTAGGGACAAGCCAATCATTACAATGTTAGAGAGAATAAGAATCATTCTAATTCAAACAACTCAGAAGAGGCTTGAAGCTATGAAGAGGTGCAAAGATCCAATTTGTCCCAAGATTAAGAAGAGGCTTGACCTTTTGAGGGGTGAAAAGGGATGGATTGCTAGGTACTGTGGCAGTGGGAATTTTGAAATTGTTGGACCCTATGGGCAGTACAAGGTAAACTTGGAGAATAAAACCTGTGGGTGTAGGAAATGGGAGTTAAGTGGAATTCCTTGTGTGCATGCTGTATGTGGGTATAACCATCTACACATGGATCCCATGGACTATGTGCATGATTGTTATAAGGTAACCACCTACCTGAGTTGTTATGGAAATGGATTGGGACCAATTAATGGCAAGGAAATGTGGCCAACAACTGATCATCCTATCATACTTCCACCAGATGTCAAGAAAAGGGCTGGCAGGCTTAAAAAGGCTAGGAGGAGGGAACCACAAGAACAGGAGCCAGTGGATCCAACTAGGGTTGGAAGGAAGGGAGTTAAGATGACTTGTGGCAAATGTGGTCAGGTAGGACACAACAAAAGAAGTTGCAAGGGGGATCCAACCACAGCAACAGCAGAAGAAGATTCAAATACAGCAACAGCAGAAGGTCCAAATGCTTCAACTGAGCAGGCTCCAAATGCAGCAACACAGCAGGGTTCAACATCCCAAATGGTAAGTCATATGCAAGTACTATGAGTTTTTTTTTTTTAAAATTTATACAATCCATGCATAGTGGTAAGTAATTAAAATACTATGCATGCAGAGTGGAGTAACAAGGCAAAATGGTGCAACAAGTCAGAGTGGTGTAAGCATTGTACCAGCTACAAGGCTCAAACTACCAGTGAGTTATTAATTTTTTGTTTGAAAATTTATATGAAGTTAAAGTTATTTTAATTAGTTTTGATGACGTATTCAACATGGTTGAAAATTTGCATTTATGGTGCAGGTGAAAAGGAATAGAGGTGCAGGGAGGACTGCAGGGCAAGTTCAAAAGAGAAACTGAAGCTGGCAAGGGGAATGGTGGTGCAAGTGCTGATGAAAAGAGGCAAATTTGCACCGTTTTTGTTTAGTAATTGAGAACTACGTTGGTGTTTCAATTACTGAAGTTGGTTTTTGTCTACTAAGTGGTGTTTGACAAAATAAACTAAGTTTGCGTAGTAAGTACTGTAGTTTGTTTGAACTAAGTTTGTTTTTGTCTAGTGAGTAAGTACGGAAGTTGGTCTTGTTTGAACTTTGTTGGTTTTTTGTTTCATGAATATTGGAATTATGAATGTCATATACTTGCTTGTACAGAAATTGGTGTTTGAACATAATCCAGCCATTCAAAAAAAAAAAAAAAACATAACATAATGCATATTAAAAAAAAATGGCAAAACAGCCATGGTTGAACTCTCAGTGGTCTTCATGGTTGAACTCGGTGAGTTTGGATTGAAAAGTTAAGTAGCTTATTTTTTCGTCTTTATTCAAATTTTTTTACATTTGTTTGTTTTGCGCCAAATTTTTATGACTTATTGATTCGTCTTGACGAGAGGAATCGGAAAAATAAATTTTTTTTATCAAAACTCAATTTATTTTACTTATTTTTGTCTTTTTTAAAAATAATTATCGAGGGAGTGATAAAAAAAATTTTACTTTTAATTTTTTTCCCCAAACTCAGAAAGAAACCCCAACGTTTTTTCTTTCTGCTCGGCAGGACCAAGGAAAGGAAGAAGTAATGGACAAAGTGATGAGTTTTGCTTGGGTGCATCGTCCCCTGTTGAAAACATATGCAACGGGGCAATTAAAACAGTTAGAGATGCCATGTCAGTAGTTTTTGGATGGAGTGGACGGAATATAAACGACAGGGGTCTAAATTTGGGGATTTTGATAGTACAGGTGTTTAATTGAAATAAACTTAAGTTCAGGTGTCTCGGTGACATTTGGTGCAAAGTTCAGGTGCCATTTTAAAATTTTCCCAAATTAATATCCCCAATATGGCTGACAAGTTTGTACCTCGAGGGAGAGGAAGACGTAATGCTCCAGAAATAACAAACTTGCATCATTATCGATTTGAGATAGTATACACTGTTATTGACTTGCAACTTCAAGAATTGAATGATCGTTTTACCGAGGCTAACAGTGAGTTGCTACTTTGTGTGGCATGTTTGGATCCACGCAACTACTTTTCTAGTTTTGACAAGAAAAAGTTGCTTCGTCTTGCTGAATTTTATCCGAAAGAATTTTCTCCGGTTGATATTATGGTACTTTATGATCAACTAGATACGTACATTTTTGATATGCGCAATAGTGATGAGTTCTCGATGTTGAATGGACTCACTGATCTTTCTGAAAAAATGGTGGAGACGGGAAGGGAGAAATTGTATCCTTTAGTTTACTTGCTCTTGACTTTGGCATTAATTTTACCGGTTGCAACCGCTTCAGTTGAACGAGTATTTTCAGCCATGAACATTGTGAAGAATCGGTTGCGGAACAAGATGAGTGATCAATGGTTGAATGATAGCTTGGTGGTCTACATAGAGAGAGATGTTTTTGATGGAATTCCTAATGAAACAATCATGCAACAATTTCAAGATATGAAAACTCGGCGGGGACAACTGTGAGATTGCAAATGGAAAAATGAAACTACTTACGAATGAATATGTTAGTTTTTGTGCTTATATATGTTTAGGAACTTTTGGAAGCATTGTGCTTTTATGTGTAGGAACTTTTGAAAGCATTGTGCTTATATCTACAAACTTTTGGAAGCGTGCAAATATTATAGAACATGTTGCGAAGTTTGGTTTAATATTATTGTGCTTGACGATAAATTTTTGTTTATAGTAGTACGGAAGCTTGTATATGACAAGCGGAATGATATCATCATATCTATTCCTGACTTCTGGCTGACTGCTATTAGTGATACATCCTTACCTGTTTTATTCTTGAAACCTAATGCTTATGCGCTGTTGTGATTTCTTAGATGATGCTTTGTAGACCCCTGTGGTTTAATGATAATCCTTTATTCCTTCTTAAGCCATCCTGCTCTTTGTGATCTTTGTGATTTCTTAGATGCTGTTTTGCAGACCAAAATGTTTGGATTTTGATGAATTCAGTGCATCCAATTTTTTTCGTTTTCTGTGCCGAGTTTTTACCTTAGAGTTTGGCTTCTGCTGCTTCAACTGACGAAGCCTAAATGCCTAATAAGATGATTCTTGGGAGTTGGGAAGTGTTAGCTCTACTCTCTGACTCACTTCGGTTACGGAAATTGAATATGTAAAATTGGTGCCCCCACTATTGGGATTTTCTGAATCCGTCCCTGATCGACCATGTGACGATGTACCAGGGACATTGAATAAATTTCCATAATGCTGACACGGTCCATAGATACACATATTTTTGGGTACTTGTTTGCACCATATATTCACCGCCTGTCGATGATCGACCGGAAGGTGGCGATTATGAGAATACTTCCTATTTTATTTTATTAATTCTTATTAATAATATAACTAGTTTTAGTATTTCTTTTATTTGCTTGTATTTTAATGAAGTGCAGGACACTTGGCTTATTTCTACACATTTAGAAGTTTAAAGGACACATGGTATTGCCCTACACACTTGAAGGTTGAAAAGAACACTTGCATGCTTCTACACACTTTGATGTTAGTGGGAAGTTATTTGGATAAGTGGAAGTAAAGGAGAATGAAGAGTATTTTAATGAAGAAGTTAAGGGAGTTATTTTCTGCACATCTTTGTTTTTCTATAAATAGCCTTTTTAGGCCTCATTGTAAGACCCCCACGCAATCGCCCGAAAACTTCTACTTTTTATCTATACTTTACTTTTCTTATTCTAGGAGTAACTTGTAACGTAACTGTTTACTTGACTGTGTTCTTACTGTCGATCAACTTTTACTTTGAAGTATAATAAAGTCCATTTGTTATTCTTCTTCTATTTCCATTTACTTCATTACGTTTACTTCTAGAGAAGTCCTGAAATACGACAAGAAATCAAACTCCACTACCACAAACATCCACATTCCAGTATTTAGAACATTTCTCTGCCGACCATCGAAAGGCGCTTTCGTTGTTATGGTCTCGTGATATTTGTGTTTGTGTTATTCTTCAAAGGACAAATGGATCCCATCTGAAATACCAACAAAAAAACAAAAGGAAAGAGAGAGGCCAAAGTGACAAACGTGAGGTCATTTAATTAGCTGAATAGTTGTTTCTTAGAATAGTGATTTTTACAATCGACTTTCCTGTAAATACACTTCAAAACTTGTCCTTTTTTCATCAACAGAACTTATCCTTTTTTTTTTGGAAATTACACACAATAAAGCGCTAAAGAAAATATTTAATTGTAGTACATTTGTTAAAAAAAATAAAGCGCAAAAATTAGTTTCATCTTGTATTTATCTACTAGTACAACTTTAAAAAATGGGAAGGACCCGTGTGTTTTCCATACTTTTGTTCACAAAATTGCCTCTGTCAGCATAAGAAATAACCGCCCTTGCAAAAAGCCTCTTTAATTTGAGAAAAGATAAAAGTGGATGTCGAGGGGAGACGCCCCATGTGTAAATTTGTAATGCGGAGATGGAAACAAGGGCGGAATGTGCCAATAACGACAAAGCAAAGAAAGATTGATAAACGACTGATCGTGTTGCTTTTGTTCCAAAGATCTATATTATAAAACGAGACAATTACTACTGCTCAAAAGAATAGCGATAAGTATTTTGAGTATCGTCCTCAGAGATTACGAAGGTTAAATTGCGATTGCTTGGCCTATATTAATTCAAAAACACAATTGATTGTAATTTTGCGGAAAAGTAAATAAAAATTGTAAACTAAAGGCAATCAAGTAAAAAGAGATTTGATGGAAGAGAAGGTCTAGAATTTGAATTCACGCAGGGACGGAGGCAGGATTTTACCTTAGTGGTAGTGAACATTACACTAAAAAAACTCAATATGCATATAATATATATATATATATATGTATGTATCGACTTTAGAAAAAAATTCAAATAACATAGTAAGAATTATAATCAATGATGCAAGTACAATACCAAGAACGAGTAATTTTAATTTAATCTATCTACTAAAATAAGGCATCTCTTAAATTGTGATGCTCAGAAACAAAGTCTCTGAAATATACGAACAAAATTCTAAAGTTGAGTCTCTTACCATTCATCTCCAAATCAAGCAGTACAATAGTGAAATACTCAAAAAAAAAAAAAATTTCAGAAGTAAAGAAACCCAAGTCTAAATACTTGGCTTCGGGAACATTTTGGTTTAATTAATTACTAGCAGTAAACCCGTGCTATTCACGGCAATCATAACACACAAAATGATTAAACATTAAGTTATTAACATATGCTTTCAACCATCTATACTATATATTAAATAAAAGTGAGGATTAGTGAGGAGGGCCCATCGTGACCAGTGTCAACATTTGATTGGTGGAGATCAAGTTTATTCTCAATTTTTCAAGTAGTTTTAAAATTAAAATTAAGTTAAAATCAAATATACATGAGGCCTTCCTACTAATAGGCATTTTTGTTTAATATATAGTATAAATGTTTGGAGAGAGTGATTTCTCCTATAATCAAGCATGTGGCTTGGTCATATCGAGTGCATCTGCGATTAGTAGCGTCGAGTGGCATCTGCTACTCTCGATCGAGTGGCATCCCGAGACTATCCTAACATCGCATGTCTTGGCCTGCGTAAAATTGTGGCTTGATTGCGTCAAGTGATATCTGCTACTCCCGGTCGAGTGGCATCCCGAGACTATTCTAACATCGCAGGTAACATTGTGGCTTAATTGTGTCAAGTGACATCCATGATTAGTAACGTTGAGTGACATCCGCTTCTCCGGATCGAGTGGCATCCCAAGACTATCCTAAATGTTGTAGGTCCCGGCCTACGTCATCATGCCCATGTGAATTCATGAAAACTGGAGGAATCTCTAGTCTTCACAAATATAGCAATTTGCACCGGACCTTTCTCTATAGGTTCCTTCCTATGTTGGATGAACATGGGAAATGACACATGCATGTTTGTCTGTTTCTTTATGTATTCATTCAAAGAGTAAGAGTGTAATCGGTGGTTGTTGCCCTTGCAAAAAGCTCTTTGTTTGGTTCTCATGAGAAATCCACTTTTTTCTCATTTCTCAATAATTTTTTCTTATTTTTGGATAAAACATTTTACCCATTTTTTAATGTTTGGTTGCACAAAATATACGTAAAATATTTTACTTGTAAAATATTTTTCCCCAATTGATATAAAATGGCTTATTGGCAAAACCTCCATAAGTCATTTTACCGTTTTCGTCAATCTCCTCTCTAGAACCCAATTACCCAGCAGTTAACAACCCCTCTCCCTCTCCAATTTCGTTCCCCTCCCTCTCTCACATGAATTACCTCTCTCCCATCGTTCCACTTTCTTCACCTGAGCCAATCAGAGATAAGTTCTCTGCGTTGTCCTCTCTCTCTCTCTCTCTCTCTCTCTCTCTCTCTCTCTCTCTCTCTTATATACACCCATATTGTTTACTAGAGAGTATGGATTAAAAAAACTACTCTCTAGAGTCTAAACCCTCCCATTAATGATGGGGTAAAGTATTTTACAATTGCCAACCAAACATCGAAAAATAAATACGAAAACTTTATTTTTGTAAAAATTATTTTATATGAAAAATGTTTTCAGGCGTAAAGCATTTTACATTGAAACAAACAGAGCCTACATAAAAAATATTTTCCAATGGGAACCGAACAAAGGCGCTTCCCCTCTGAATTTGAATGCTGAAGTTTTGGATAGCAGGTCGTTCCTTCACGAGCGGGTGGAGCTATTTTTTTTTGTTATAATTAGACCGTTTATTAGAAAGCTCAAACAAGAGGAGATCTTCCGGAGTTACTAACAGTAAGACATAAACCTATGTAAAGGGAAAACTTAAAACAGCTAGAATACACAAGAGGAATATGCCAATAATGACAAAGCAAAGAAAGATAAATGAGTGATCGTGTCGTTTTCGTACCAAGACTATGGAATAAAATGAGACAATACTACTACTCAAACGAATAGCGATAAGTATTCCGAAGACCGTCCTTAGGGATATTTACAAAGGCTAAGTTGCGATTGCTTGGCCTATATTATTTCGGAAAGACATGCAATAGATTGTAGTTTTGCGGAAAAGTAAATACAAACTATAAACTAAAGGCAATCAAGTAAAAAGAGATTTAATGGAAGAGAAGGTTTAGGGTTCAAATTCACGTGGGGACGGATTAGTGATGGCGAACATTACACTAAAAAACACAATATGCATATTTATCCACTTCAGAAAAAATTTCAAATATCATAATCAAAATCATAATTAATGATCGATGCACATACAATACCAAGAACAAGTAATTTTCATTTAATCTACCTACTAAAATGAGGTATCTTAAATTGTGATGCTCAGAAACAAAGTCTCTGAAACATACTTTCAAAATCCTAAAGTTGAGTCTCGTACAACTCATCTCCAAATCAAGCACTACAATAGTGAAATACTCAAAACAAAAAATAAATAAATAAAATTCAGAAGTAAAGAAACCCAAGTCTAAATACTTGGCTTCGGGAACTTTTTGGTTTAATTAACTATGTTCCTAGCAGAAGAAGGGACTATCTCTGTCCAATATTTAAGTGGCCGGCTCTTGTAGCTTCCAGTAACCTTCATGAAGAATTGCCATGGCCTGATGCATGAAGGAGCTTAGCCTTGGTAGCCAAGCGGATGATGTGGATTATCTTAATTACTTCAGAGTGTCTTTTTTATTTCTAGTCATGTCTTTAATTTCTAGTCAAAGTAGTTTAGAGTCATAAATATTGCACACACATGCGCAGTTGGATTGTGTTGAACACATGTTTCTAGAGTTATATTTTTACTGTTCACGAATGTAGATCACGAGTTGCATGTCTAGGTATTTGAAGAGTCTGGTTGGAAATTGTCAAGTATTTATTATTAGTCTTGAAGGGCTTGTTCGTTTGGGATACTCAAAATCCCCGCACACAGTTTTCAATAAATTTTCTCTATAAATTTCTCTCCACTCATCACACTTTAAAACCTCGCTCAAAATCAAACCGAACAAGTCCAAAGAGTCTCTTATTTGTAATCCCTACTTATGTAGTTTTTTTTGATAGGCATCCCTATATATGTTGTTGATCTAATGAAATGAAAAGAGAGTTTGAGTTGATTATTAAAATATTGTGTATGTGTGTCTTGCTTGGAGTGAAGGATTCCTCTTACAATCAAGCATGTGGCTTGGTCATGTCGATTGTCATCCACGATTAATTAGTAGCATCGAGTGGCATCCACTACTCTCGGTCGAGTGGCATCCCGGGACTATCCTAACATCGTGAGTCTTGGCCTGCTTCACATTGTGGCTTGGTTGCGTCGAGTGACATCCACTACACCCGGTCGAGTGGCATTCCTAGACTATCCTAAATGTTGCAGGTCTTGGCTTGCACCATCATGCCCTTGTGATATATTCATGAAAACTGGAGGAATCTCCAGTCTTCACAAATATAGCAATTTGCACCGGACCTTTCTCTATAGATTCCTTCCTACGTACGTTGGATCAACAATAAGGGAAATGACATAGGCATGTTAATTTGTTTGTTTATGTATTCATTCAAAGATCGAGTAATAGTGTAATCGGTGGTTGTTTCATTCAAAGGGCGTGGGATTTTAAGGTAACCCACCAAACCAACCCCCCCTCTATATATGCGTTATAATCTTTCATTGTTTCCTCTCGTCCAAGTTTTCTCGTTTGTTCCTTGCGGAGAGTCTAGCTAGCTAGGATTTTCACAGCATGAAGAAAGCAGGCCAGCAACGCCATGGCCACCACCCACTCCTACTCAATTCCTGTTATAGGTACAAGCGAACGTTAGACATTTAAAATTTTCTAAATTGATATTTCTTCTCTATCTCTCCCGATATTATAAGAAAATGATCATGGAAAAGTAAACAACACAACACAACACAACACGAGTACATTTCTTACATCTCATATGATGTTTTTCTAGTCTGAGTAATATGTACCCTTTTTTTCTTAAAATCAATTCCTACGGAGCTTCGAAATATTATGTTGATCTTGTTGTACGGCTGTTTTGGGGAATGGGGTGTAACTGATTTCTACCTAAGGGCAGTTGTAGTAGTTGGTTGGAAGGCATGTGAAGTGTTGAGCTACACTACGTACACCTGGTGCATTTATTCTGTTTTTCCTTTATTCCATTTGCATTTTTTATTTTTGGTTATAAAAGAGTGGAGTAAGCAGTTGTAAACCAAAGAAAGCATTGGGAAGATGAATTCCCAATTGTTCCTCTATCCATTTCGATAAAATCCCTCTTCTTCTTTACGTAAATCCTCAACTCTATCTACTTCCATTCCTGCCACAGGAAGACGAAGAAATCAGATCTTTGAAGGGCCCGGGTTGCAGATTCTGGAAAAAGGACTCTGCTGGGTGGGTAAGAAATCTCTAAATCTGTAATCTCTATGGTTTGATGTCTGATATATTGTTTGAATGTTGATTCTTCTCCCAAGTTATGCTAGGGATCGGAGCCTTAGACCTTAGTTCTTCGGGAAGAAGGATCTTTGGAAAAATTCTCTCTGTTTCGTTTATCGGGTCGTAGAAATTGACTTCGCTTCGATCAGGGGTATTCTTGGTGATTGGTTAATGATTGAGGAAACTTTTTGTCTGAATCACGTGATTTGTTCCATGATCAATTCTGAGAATGTAATATTACTTAAAACGCTAAGTATATATGTTCAGCTGTTTTCAAAGTTCTGACATGCTGCACGGCTAGCTAGATTAAATTCCTAGAGGTACTTGGTGCAAAAGATGCCAAAGTTGGGTTGTTCCTTTGTTCTACCTCCAAAAACATATCCAATTAACTTGAAACGTAACA
Organism: Rhododendron kiyosumense; assembly: GCA_019656275.1. Lineage (NCBI taxonomy): Eukaryota > Viridiplantae > Streptophyta > Magnoliopsida > Ericales > Ericaceae > Rhododendron > Rhododendron kiyosumense. Next base: position 1,277,869 of record BPLS01000136.1, read on the forward strand.
GGACAACCTCAACATACCTTTTTGTCATAGATAAATATTGAATTGGGTGGTAACATATTGAACATAAAAAAAAAAAATGTAAAAATCAGTTTCTTAAACCATGTGAGCTGTTGTTCAGAAACTTGACATTAAGGTAAGAATGCAATGCAGTTAAAAGAAAATAGATTTTCCTGGCATAACAGTACACAATCCATTTATGACTTCATCAAAAAAAAGTTGAACCTTTGATGCTAACGATCGAAAGGAACTGCATGTTTGCTTTGTCATTCGACTCATTCCAGCCCATTGATGTGCTACATTTGACATAGGAGTTCATTAATCATGTTTTTTTTGTCAAGACTCTATAGCCGGACAGTTCAGTTTTATTTTTGGATAATGCTAGAGTGTTCCCCCCTTTGTCCGGGGGACACGGTATCACCCCATTTTTCCACCGTCCGACAAGTGAAGGGAATCCTCAAAAAAGTGAAGGGTATCCTTAATAAGGTTCAAAGTATTTTTGACGTTCAAAAAAGAAAAAGAAAAAGGTGCAATGTTATAAATAAAATAAAAAAAAATCAGAAGTATGCACTTTGATTACTCTCGGATCAACTGGGAAGACTAGGTGCTCAAATATAAACTCAGAATCCTGTCTTCTCAATGGTAATTTCGGCTTTTTACTTAAGATGTCTTCCTAATTGAATACCCTTCACATTTTTTTCTAGGTTCCAGTATAGGAAAAGGGGTTGATGGTCTCTGATATCGTTTTGGAATCATATGTATCACCAGCTTTCAAATTGATACATATCTATATCTTTTGATTAGACTATCAACTGAGAGTGGTGGATTTTATGTTGCTTTTGCTTTTGTGCTCCTACTCTCGTAGACTTGTTGCATTGAAAAACTTCTGTGGGTGTTCTCTAGAATCAAAGCAGTTTTCTGTATTGGCTACAAAAGCAGGTGTGTGCAATTAAACCAAATTTATGAGTTAATCAAAAGGAGCTAGCAACAGTGATGAGGGGACACTGGGTGAAGGGCAAGATGCATCCTCTATCGGTTAAATAAAAGCCGAAGGTTATATCCTTTTCTGCATACTCTATATTCTTTCAAGGAGATCTAGGAGCATCAAACACTCCAGTACTACTGGATTTGTCAAGTAGAAAGAAGTTGTTTAGGTTATATTTACATGCATGAGCATAGAGATCTCTTCTGCTATACTACTTAATTTTTTACTAGTTTAGAACTGACTAAGTTTGTTGAAATTTCTAGTCATCTTACTGTTAGTGAAGGACCCATTGCGCATTAGCGTGGAATGATCAAGTAAAAAATATATTATGCAGCTTGGAAAAATATTATTTCCAGTGCTCCCCACTTGAAACTGGACACTTCTCTTTCGGAATTGAATCCTGGACTTCAGTTGGGTGCCATGTGATTATAGCGTTGATGATAGATATGTTTGGTTTTTCATTTTTGCGGCTGGTCGATCTGCAGTTAAGAGTAGATCATTAATAGGCTGCTGTCCTGTTTGGTTTTGGGTGCGCAAGGAAAGGACTATTTTGAACAGATACTTCCCGATATGATTTGCAACTGTTCTCATGATCAGAAAGCATCTGTGCGTGATGATTTGACACTTTTCAAGGTGAGGAGGATAAAATGAACGTTTGGGGTATGGAATAGCAGTAATTGCTTTATGAAACACTTTTTTATTAGAAATATTTGTTTCTCAATGAATTTCTTTGGTATTATTTGCTGAGGTCATTAAGGTATCCAATTCCAGAACTATTTGCCACAGGTGTTGCCTGCTATCCTTCATGGTATATATTCTTTTTCTCCTTGTCTTTGTGTTTTGTGTCTATATAGGTTCAGTTAGCATGTCATTTGTACGCTCCACCAAACATAATATTGAGGATTTGCAGACCATAGTAATATATGTCCTCACGTAAAAACCTGAAGCAACTAATTAAATCTAGTAGGTTTCCTAAAGGAATTAATCAGTATTTGAATAACACTACCATGTATGCTCAGTAGAATATTACTCCATTTGGTACACCTTCGTGGCACTAGTTGACTAATCTATACTATATACTAAGTAAAAGTATTTACCTGAAATAAAACGAAACTCTCCGCTTAACTCTCTCTTACATGAAATTTCATCTTTTTATTCATTATTTTTTTCCATCCTAGCTAGCTTGTGCATCGAGATGGTAAAGTTACATGGTATTGTCAGCTCAAAAAAAAAAAAAAACCACCAAAGTACCTTGGTATTGTATCTAGTTATGTTGTGTGGTGTGGTAGCTATGTTTGTTATTTGTTGCTAGCTAGCTTTTTCATTTTGGTTGCTAGCCTAGTTTTTGGTTTCACTCAGTTGTATGTTGCTATTTGGTATGTACCTCTTTATCATCTATACTTTCCTAATTTTTTTCTAACACGTTGTACTTTCTATTTTTTATTTAAATGATCTTTTATTCATCCGATTGTAGCAAAATTTAGACAACTACTCCCATATCCACTTGCTTGAACAAATATGGTGTTATTTCATTATTTCTGATTGTATCGCCATGAAAAATGGTAGACTCACACAATGAATTTTTCAAACTAAGTGGCTACGGTAACACTACAAGTTGGTGGAGGAAAACAAACATCAAGGGCTTCTTGCATGTCAGAGCTGTCTTTGGATATATTTTCTCCAATTTGATGATATATATACTCTGCACCCAAAATATATACATATGCCATCTCAAAGTCAAATTAGGCAACACAGATTTTATTAATTACACCACTAATAGAGATAGGGGAAAAAAACTAGTTCGACAAGCTGTTTAAGGGAGCATACCTGTAGTTTCATACTTTTGTAGATATTTTAATCTTTAATTTTTCTTCATTAGGTAGATTGAAGAATTTTTGAGCTTTATTCCTGACCTCTTTCATCATGGACTGTGGTATACCATGGCCCTTCTGTTCAACAACAATACGCATATGAACATTTTAATGTGCTAAAATAGAAGCTGTGTGTATTGTTGTTGAACAGAAGGGCCATGGTATACCACAGTCCATGATGAAAAGGTCAGGAATGTGGCTCAAAAATACTTCAATCTCCTTGATGAGGCAAAGTTAAAGATTAAAATTCTACAACAGCCGGAAACTACAGTATGCTCCCTTAAACAACTTGTTAAACTAGTTTTTTTTCCTTGTCTCTTAGTGGTGTAATTAATAAAATTTGTGTTGCCTAATTTGACTTTGAGCTGGCATATGTATATATTTTGGACGCAGAGTATATCATCGGATTTGAGAAAATATATCCGAAGGCAGCCCTGACATGCAAGAAACCCTTGATGTATGTTTTCCTCCACCCCCTTGATGTATGTTTTCCTCCACCCCTCTGGAACTTATAGTGTTACCGTAGCCACTTAGTTTGAACATTTTATTGTGTGAATCAATCATTGTTCATGGCAATACAATTGGAAAGAATGAAATAACAAGATATTTGTTCAAGCAAGTGGATATGGGAGTACTTGTCTAAAATTTGCTACAATCGGATGAATAAAAGATCATTTAAATAAAAATAGAAAGTACAACATGTGAGAAGAAAATTAGGAAAGTATAAATGATAAAGAGGTAGATACCAAATAGCTAGCAAGGTTGAAACAACAAAAAAGTGAAACAAAAAACTAGGCTAACTAGATATAATACCAAGGTACTAGGTTTTTTTTTTATCTGACAATACCATATAACTTTATCATCTCCACAATAATATATTACCAAAAGTGCTACACACATAACCGTTGTGTAAAATATAGCACACAACCAATCTCTATCCGTCCATTGTTGTACAATAATAAACGGCCAGGATTTCCTCAAACTTTTCTCCGAAAAAGTTAAACTTTTCTTTGGAAGATTTTTTTAAAATTAGATCGTCTAAACACATCTAGACGGTCAGAATTACGCGCACAACCAACGCAACGGTTGTGCACGTAGCATTTTTGGTTATTTTAATACTGATTAACTCCTATAGGAAACTTACTGGATTTAATTAGTTGCTTCAGGTTTTTACATGAGGACATATATTACTATTGGGCTGCAAATCCTCAACATGATGTTTGGAAATAGAACAAAATGTAGCGGATAATTAGCCCTTTATATCTTACATGTTGAGTAGAGTAATTTTTATTTTTATTTTTAAATTTTTGTTGAATTGTGCAAAGCCAAATCAATCAATCTGATGTCTTGCATAGAGTATCTCCATCCTATTCTTAATGCCTTATATGGGGGTGATCCGAATTGTTCTACCTATGTTAGTTAGGAGTGGAACCAATTGAAAATCTGCTCCACAGAATATCTTGTACTGTGCACGTTTTTATCCAAGATATGTTGTAGAGACTCGTGCTTATTTTATTAATTTGGTATTGTTATTACGTGTGACGATAACAAAAAAAATATTTGGTGAGCCCTGGAATTTTTATGTATAGATATGTGCATATACATGTGTACGTATGGTTTAATTGATCGGGCTTGAGTTTGTAGGGATTTGTTATACACTTTGTTAGAGCATCCGCACCAGCTTCACTATATTTTGGACCAATTTACACCTTAAAATATCACTTTATTACTTTAGCTATTCACTTTTAAAATGTCTATTGCATCATATTCTCCATATTAAAACTATCATATTTAAAATATTAATTTTTTTTTTAAAAAAAAAGACAGCAAACAAAACTCCCCTCCCTCTCTCTAACTTTACTCTCTTTCTCTAACTTTACTCTCTTGCTTCGTCCTTTCCTTAGTGCGAGCACACTAGTCCCTTCCTAAGAGCAGTGCGAGCACACTCTTATAAAACTCGACGGAGTTCGTGACCGCCGATCTGTATGGCCTACAAATCCTCTCAGAAGGTATATATCCAGGACAATTCGAGCAACATGACCCAGTTCGTGATGCTAGCCTGAGACCCGATCGTCCTCAGGATAGACCATTTGTTCAAGACGAGCATCGATTTGGGCAACGAGGAAACGGCCAGGACGGCGGTGCAGTTCAAGGTTCCTCTTCTACATGGATTTGGGTGCCAACGCGAGTGAATAGTTCCTCGTGTGTTTCAATGAGGAACTGTAGCTTCGGCTACTCTAGAGGCGATTTCCACGAGGCTAGTAGTTTTCGGGGTTTTTTTTGCAATTGGCTTGCTACTTTAGTTTAAAAGATGGACTAGAGAGAGATGTGGATGATCTTAATTACTTTGTAGTGCTAAGAACATCCACATCTCTCTACTCCCTCTTCTAAACTAAAGTAGCGATCCAATTGCAAACCACCATCCAAAAAAAACCTGCGTTACCAACCTCATGGAAATTGCCCTAGAGTAGTCGGAGCTACAAGTCCTCATTGACATACACCAGGAACTGTTCACTCGTGTTGGCGCTCAAATTGATATAGAAGAGGTACCTTGAATTGCACCGCTGTCCCGACCCTGCCCTCGTTGTCGCCGTCGTCGGCGAACATGATGCTTGTCTTGAACGGACGGTCGTCCTGGGGACGATCGAGTCTCGGGCCAGCATCACGAACCGGGTCATGTTTTTCGAATCGTCCTAGATATATACCTTCTGAGAGGATCTGTAGGCCATAAAGATCGACGGCCATGAACTCCACCGAGTTTTATAAGGGTGTGCTCGCACTGCGTTGGAGAAGGGACTAGGTGTGCTCGCACTAAAGAAAGGACGAAGTAAGAGTAAAGTTAGAGAGAGCGAGTAAAGTTAGAGAGAGGGAGGGGAGTTTCGTTTGTTGTCTTTTTTTTAGAAAAAAGAAATAATATTTGAAATGGGATAGTTTTAATATAGAGGGTTTGATGCAATAGACATTTTAAAAGTGGGTAGCTAAAATCGAAACCGAACCGTATTTTAATAGTGGTTTAAATTGGTTTGGTTCTTTGCTTTTGTGATTTGGTTTGGATCTTTAAATTCATAATCCGTAGGTATTAGTTTGGTTCTTAATTTACTATAAAATTGAATCAATCCAAACCATACTCATCCATATTATTTAACGTAGAGGCAATTAGAAATTATTTTTTATTTTTTATTTTTATGTGTTGGATCTGTATGTTGGCGTAAGGATTCTAATTGCAGATGCATGATTATTTCCCAAAAACAATTGTCATAATGAAACAACAATCCCGTTCCAATTGCCAGTTGGCACAGCTTACCTGGCCCAAGTGGATAAACACAATTTTATACTGTCTGAAGTCTGATATTGGGGGAAAAATAGTCACCCTTTTCACAATTGATACTTCTCTGAATTCTTGGTTAATTAAACAGCTTTCAAAGATGTGTTTGGAAAGGGAAAAACTCTCTCTCTCCAAACTTTTCTCTCTAATTTTTCACGAAACAGGGTTTCTAGCTGAATAAGGGGATTACGCCTCCTCGACCACTCCCCTTCAACCCCCTTCACCCCTGTATATCTCTTCTCAAAGGAGTTAGATCGGTGTCCCATGCAATGACTTTTGCGATTTTAGCTAGAGTTGATTCAGATGGCAAAGCGACTGATCTAGTTAAATGATTTTAGACAGCGGCGCAGGCCAAATAAGGGAGGTTCTTTCCCTTTTGTAGTTGTTTCTGTGTTTTTTCTCCTCCATTTGTGGAGCATCACTCTCTTTTTTATGGAATAAGCATCACTAAAGACGAAAAAATACGGATGACTAAACAGTCAAATTTTGGAGAGATTATTTCTGAAAGGAGAACCAAATAAAATATTTGTAGATTTCATTTGCGCTTATTTCGTTCATTTGAGCTACTCATTTTTTGGGTCTCTACCATGTATGTCTTGACACTGACCCTATTCTCGAATTTTATTTTCGAATTTGGTTTGCAGTACGTGCTAATGAGCTTGAAGCTCACATCTAGATTTTGGTGATTGTAGCTCTTATCCATTTCGGTAATAAAATGTTTATTTAAGTGATGTAATAATTGGTTGGGGTGGCTATTGGCGGCGTGGTGGATCTCGAAGGTGGTTGTTCGGTGGGTGGTGGTGGTTGTCTATTTTGGTGGGGACTGGGGCGGCGGTGGGCCGAGGTGGTAGAAGACTCCTAAAAATTTAGGGTTGTGTTTTGGATTTCTTTAGGCTGGGCCTACCCACTTTGGTGGGTTAGGTTTTTATGTGTGCTTATTTGTAATATTAGACTTTTGACCATTAGATTTTCGGACTTTATTTTTATTATTTGGGCTTTTTACACCATCATATGTATTGGGCTTTGCCCCTATGTGTATTTGGGTTTTGTTCCATCCGTATTTTCAAATTTTGGTTCGATTTTCCCTTTCTCTAATTCCTTAATAAAATGTTAGTTTTACTTATAAAAAAAATAATTGGTTGATTAATAAAATTTCTAATGTCTCAATAGCGTACTTGCGCAGTTTTCGAAAACGTGAAGATACGAAATCGCTGCCAGAAATGCACCAACATGGAGTGGAAAAAATTAACCAATATTCGAGATTCTTCTATTCTACGTAATTTTTAATCTTAATCAAAAGTAACTTTTAAATTTCTTTTCGACAAGACAAACTTAAACGAACAAAAAAGTAACAAAAGAAAAAAGCACCCAAATTAGTTTTTAGATACATTTTCAAATTCATTTCTTTTGAGTTTTTAATTAATCTGTCAATGTGACAAACCGACAACATTAAAAATACATCTTCTTCTTTTTTCTGCAAAGTAGAAATATTTTTAAAAATCCAACTTACAAGATGAACACAAACGAGAACCTCGTCAATAAAAAAAAATGTTGTTCCTTCAATATTGGAATCCCATTTTACCACTGCCAGGGCCACCAGCCCCTCCTTAAAAAATAAGGTTAAAGATAAAATTGATAGTAAATCTAGTCTAGTAGTTCTACAATTTCTCCTCAAATTATTGTTCCCCGAAAATGGTTGCACCAGTGCTTCGACACATTTGTGGTCACCATATCAAGGTGAAATCAGTCTTTCAAGATTAGTCGAGATGCACGTAAACTGGCAATCATTACTCTCATTTCTTTTTTCACTCATTACCCCTATATTCAATCATTATTCTTATCTCTCTCTTTATTCCTCCCAACTCAGTATTTCTATCTCTAATTATTATCCTAATTTCTCTCTTAATTACTTATTATACCAAAAATCAAACCCAAAATTTTTCAAAAACCTATCTCAACAAGGCATTAATGACTGAACTGCACCCAAATCCGGGTAATCAAAGACCTTTTTATTAAACCGAAGATTTGAACTCCTACAATTTGACCCAGTTATGATGAATTTAATTAACGATCATATAATGAGAGTCATTAAGCTCATGATCATGATGTGTGATTGCGACAGAAATGTACACTAGTCTCCTCCATTCTCTCCACCGCAAAGTACCCAAGCATATCCTTGGACTTACCCACCAAATTCTCCTTGCACAAAAACTCGTCACTAAAAACCCTCTCCACCTCCCTGTTATAATCATGCACAAAAACATGCGTCTTCGAACTGCCGCCGCCCTTCTTGCTCCTCGCCAGAACCCCGGCGGTGAATATCGACGACATCCTCCCCGGCGCCTCCGGCCAGTACCCTCTAGGCCCGTCCACCAGTATCACGTCCCACTCCACTTCGTACAACTGGTTGGGAAAATCGTTCAGCCCGAGTTTACAGTCCGAGAACAGCAAGTTCTGCACCGGCCGGCACTCGTTCCGGACCTGCTCCCTCGTAGACTGGATCAGGTCTTTCCACTCGGTCAGCTTGGTGGTGTACTGGACGTCGTAGACCTCAATTTCGGGGTGGTTCTCCTCCACGTAGGCGGCGTAGTACCGGTTCTCGTCGATGAACACGGTCCGGCCGTGGGGGTTGAGGGCCTTCCAGAGGAGGGTCTCGTGGGTGAGGCCGAAGATGAGGAAGTTGCAAGGGGAAGAAGGGCACTGGCGGAGGGCGTCGGAGATGGGTTTGATGTCCGCGTGGGACATTTTGTCGGTGGCGTTGGAGGTGGAGGCGTAGTGGAGGAGGGCGGTGATTATGGGTTGGGGTAGTTGGGGATTGGTGGTGGTTGTGGCGGCAGCGGCAGCGGCAGCAGTGGTCGTCGTTGTGATGATGGTGGTGGTGGTGGTGGTTGATATGGATTGTTTAGTGCAGATGACGGTGAGGAGGAAGGCAATTGTGGAGAAGGAAAGGAAGGCTAGGAGCCAGAGGCGGTTTGGGGTTCCTTGTTTTAGGATGTAGGGGTGGAGGAGGATTAGTTTTGTGTTGGTGTTGTTAAGGTTGGTCTTCATTTGAGAGAGAGAGAGAGAGAGAGAGAGAGAGATGCTATGGGGAAGAAACTCTCAGGGGAGGTTTGAGTGTGAGATTATGGTTTTAAAGAGGGAAATGACTCTAAACAAATTTCAATGGTGATTTGGTATATAGATGAAGGTGACGTGACATTGGCTACTATTTTATGTATTCTTTCTAGAACCAAAGCTAATTATTTGTGCTTGACTGTCCCATAAAGTAAATGAAATTGATTAACGTATATATATCCTTGTCATCGCAGCATTATCAATTATTGTGTTAGTTAGAGCAATCTTTTGGTCGCATATAAAAGTGTCTATGTTTGGACACAGATGTGTTTGAAAATTGTCCGGTGCATATATGTTGGTCTCATGCGATAAATGTGAAGTTCTTGCACATCAGATGTTTTCGAACAGATGTGTGTCGAAATCTTCGTACTTGAATATGCGTTTGTCGACTTTTTTAGTTAGAGAAGATACTAGAATTAGAGGAAACGACTTAGCGCATCTTAGTTAGATGAGTGGAACTTGTAAGAGGTAAAGTTAGCATAATTACTTCATTTTTCTTTAAGAAAAAATATGTAAGAAATTTATTTTGTTCGATCAAAAACTTAGGAGATTGCGATTGGGATGAGTGGCGTTTTAAAAGCACCGACCACCTTATGCATTAAAGCACAAAGTGCTTACATTGGCATACCAAGCTACTACTCCACATGCCTAATTCGTACCATTAATTAAACATGCTTTTTAGTAATTAAGCATCTGCTAATTGGTCATGAGTATCATGATTATAATCGCATGTGCTACGATGGTAATTTGAAATTGCTCAAGAATTTCACGGTTTGGACAAATGTGGAAGCTACATGTGCATAGATTACTCCCTTTTGCACGTATATATGATTGGACAATATTCATAATCAATTAGCAAAGATAGCCGGTTGAAAAGCAATAGTCATTCCAGTTTACAAAAAAGGAAATCAAGCAATAGTCATTCTTTTAATCCTCAAAGTGAATATTTTTGGTTTGGGAAAACTTATTCAGTATTCTTGGGCGGTTTCCCAACCCCTTTTCCACAACATCTGGATGCGGAGCTCAAGAGACAAAGCACAAGGTCTTCTTTTAATATATGATAAAAAAAAGAACTCACGACACCGGAGTTTTTCCTCCTAGGATACCATCCTTCAAACCTCTTTATTTTTGGTGTAGCTGACGGAGTCGCATCCACATTTCTTGGCGTCAACTTCGATCGGTGACTTTGTAGTCGAAGAAAACGTTGAACGTGGAAGACCAAATAAATGGCTAATTTCCTTTTCCTTTTCTGTTCTATTATTTTTGGCCTTCTCTTACGATCTTTTGATTTGAGTTTATCATTTTTTTGGGTTCTCTCCTGCGTACATTTGATTGACACAATCTTCAAACTTGATTTCGATTTGCTTAGCATTATGTATTAATGGAGAATGAGGCTAGCGTCTTGGTCATAGTAATTTGGGTTCATTTTTCCAATCTACAAAGATTGAAATCCTCTGTAAGTACCGCTGAACTTTCACGAATCATATTGTCATTGACAAGAAATTAAAAATATCTTCTAACAAGTGTTAGCAACAAGCCTAAAATGTCCCCCTTTTATATGCGGAGGAAAACTAAAACGCATTCAGGTGCTATAAACTTCTTTAGGATTAGTCCATATAGAGTTTTGCTTATGTTTTTATTGTAATCCGGACGAATAATCGTACAGAATAGCGGAAACAGATGCAAGAACATGCATTTTTTTTTTCAAGAGATAAGAATCACGTCTTCAGTTTAGGTGTGTTTTAGGACACAGATACGAGTTAATTAAGTGGGGTGGTTGGTTGGACGTACCGGAGCTGGTGGAGGCCGGGAAATTAAAAAGGGATTTGGTATGGGTGGTAGCGACCTACTAACTAATATCACAAGTAGGAAGTCATTTTTCCTTGACGATTTCTTCATCGTCTTTTGATTTTCCTACGGAACCTTTGTTTAATTAAACACATGCAAAAAAGTGTACCTCCGAATAAGACCAATCAACTGCCTCATGTCGTTTATTCCGTCGGGTAAGTGAGTGAGTCATCTGTTTTGTTTGAGATCAGTGGCGGACGCAGAGATGTTGGGAGATCGAATCACATATATTCGTAAATTAACAACAAAATATCATATATCCTTATGTAGCGATAATATAATTTTGAGGGTACCCTTTTTCATAATTTTTACATACAAAATCTAAAATATAATTAGAAATATTAGAATAACTGGGGGTTTGCAGGGACCCGGGCCCCGCTTGCACCCCTATGTCCGCCTCTATTTGAGATTACCAATTACAGAAGTGAGTCAAGGAGGAGAAGAAAATTACCACCAAAAAAAGAACGAGGAGGAGAAAATAGTGTAGTGTTAGAGCATCTCCAATAGATTCCTCAAATCTTAAATAATTTGAGTCACCCCTCAAACTTCGTTTCTCTCTTTTTCAGAGTTTGAGAAATGTCCGTCGCCACTCGAATCTCAAAATATTACTACTATTTTTTTACTTCTTACTACCATTGGAACTCATCGGACCATTACGACTATTTTTTTTCCTACGTAACTTTCCCATAAATATGTAACTCGTTTTTCATATGTTTCACAACACAATCTCATCTCTTGTCTTTTTCTTTATCAACTTGAGCATGGATTTCACAACACAATCTCACAACACAAGGCAGTACGACTAAAAGCACACTTGATGTGATAATTTCTTGATGCATGTGATAATTTAGTGTTGGAGTGAGAAATGTTGAAGTATTTAAGTTTAAGTTACAAAATCAAATATATATATATATATATATCTATCTATCGAATTACAGCTTACTATTTTTTGTTTTTTTTTTAAAAAAAATAAATATTTAAAGTAAATGAACAATAGAGGAGAGTGGCCAAAATAGTTTTCTAATGTAAAAGATGTATCATTTTATATGTAGATCAATAAAACTAAACATATATTAATTTAAACTACCATAAAATTAATACTGTAGTTTAAAGGATCTATTAGAATGCAACACATAAACTCACCGTTTAAATTTTAAAATGTGGTAGCAAAGTACAGTTTTGAAGCTAATTTAGAAGAACTACTCCATCTCCTTGAATACTATATTGCCAAAAGGCTAGCTTAGAAGTTCTTGCGAATGGACATGGCCCTAAAATAAGTTGATTGGGAAAGTCCAATCAAAGGCTCCAAAATGAAATTGTGGCAGAAAAGTAACTTTCGGCACACTATTGAGGGCCTCTAGGTAGCAATACATGACTTAATTAGTTTGGTTGGTTGGCTAAAATGTTCCATGCACGCAAGTGTGGATACCCCGGAACTTCATGTAGTGACACCCGTTGCAGAACTGTGTCTTATTTCGGAAGAGTCCATTGTGCAACACTTACATCGTTTGAGAAGTATCGGGCTAGCTTCTTTTTCACTTCTTAATTATCGTAGTTTTCTTCTTTCTTTTCTCCGTTTTAAAGAATGGATTATAATGTCCAAATCTTTGTCTTGTATGCCGACAGAAACTTGATTTGAGTCCCTGAAGCATATTTTGGTTCAATATCTATAGGTTCGATATCTATATATATCTATAGTCCCTAAGCATATTGATGGTTCTTCATAAGGTCTGAATTTGTTCGATTTTATAATAAACCAAGAGCCAAATCAATACCTACTGTTATGCCCTAAATTTTTAACATAATAATAATTGCATTTTCGATAATAGTCCATCACGATAATACTTTATAATGCCCCAAAATGTTTCCCATAATCCGTCCAAGTGAACAACAAGTTTATAAGCTTAAAATAATGGCACTCTGGCCTCAATTTCTTAGACAATAATCCAAACGGAGTGTAAGTCAAAAGACAATAATTGAAATTACGATTACATCTTCAAAAGAGTTTTACAAAAGATGCCATGGTAATTCCTTGGTGTTAGCTTTCAAAAGTATAGTCAAAATCCACAACAAGCAGTCTATGTCAATGTCCCTAAGAGGTACCTGAAAAATAATAATAAGTTGAACTACACTAGCCCAGTAGAGATATCTTTGCTCAAACTATATGCTAATGAGATGGATAGTGCACCAAAATGAACATTGATACAAGAAAGTTTCCCATGTGTACAAGAGCAAGAGAATAATACTTGATAATCAACACCGTTCATATTCATTTCACTTAATAATCTCTAAATTCTCCATTTTCATTATATCAAGTGTCCTCAATTTCCCTTCATTTCATTTCCGGGCATTCGGGATCCCGTGCATCCCGTAGTCATTCCAGCATCACACCGTGTGGTGGATCCATGGCTTTCTTGTGCACTTCCGGGCATTTGGGATCCCATGCGTCCCATTTCCGGCATCCCATAGTGGTTCCGTGGCTTTTTTCGTTTCGTTCTATCGTTCTAAGTTGTGATTTTTCATTCTACAAGCCTCTATTCCATAAAGTATGACGTATGTCAATCCGTATCATTCATAAAACATGCCACAATACTCACGTAATAACCCGAATGCATAAACAAACACAAAAGTATCATATTCACTTAGTTTTACATATTTCTTTGTTATAACGAGAGTCAAAGGAGTGGGGACAAACAACGAATCTTTGGAACACGATCAATCATGTTTAGAAATGTTTAGAATGTGATTGGAGAGTATTAGAAGTGATCGGGAGTCAATACAATCGACGAATGATCAATAGAGTTCAAAACAGTTTTTTTAGTCATTGATACCAATACCTCAAAAAATAGGTATAGTACCAAGTCAATCCAGTGAGCAATCAGAGTCATTGTATTGGTACCTCAAAAATTAGGTATCGATACCAAAAGTACCAGTACCTCAAAAAAGTGGTATTGGTACCACTGCATTACAATGGACGATTTGCAGAAAAACTAAAAGAGAGCATAATTTCGAATTCAACCATTTAGAGTCTAATTTTTGGCACACAATCAACTCAGAAACATGTAGAGAGAGTAAGAATTTCCTACCTCAACTTGGAGAACAAAACCCAACGGGATTGATTGAGCCCTAGCTTTGAAATTCGAAATCCTCTGATAATACTCCTCTCCGAGTTTGCTCCAATGAAACCCGAGGTTGAGAGCCCGAGAGGATGATGATTTGGTGAAGGATCTTGGTGGGTTTTGAACTTGGAGTGAGAGTGTGAGAGAGAGAGAGGAGAGAGCCGATGAAGAGAAAGAGGCGTGGGGTGTGCGTGTGTTTGGAAATTTGTTTCTCTACACCACACACTCCTATATAAATACCCACACATATACACATCACACTAGCACCCCTTTCACTTATAATTTTATCACATTAACCCAAAATCAATTAAACTCCACAAATTCCTTATTTTGGCATTTATAAAATTTTTAAATGATTTTCCGAAAATACGGGGCTCTACACCTACGGATTGTGAATTTGGAAAATCAAACCAATTCATAGAATGCATAGAACCAAACCAATCTAAACCATAAAAAAATAGTTCGGTTCTGGTTTGAACCACAATTCGCCTAAAAATGGGATATCTTTCTTAATAAACTATTTAAATTTGTGCTGGAAGACATTAAATCAGTCATTATTAGTACAAAAACCAATTCTTTTCCTATGTAAGGAATATAGTAAATAAAAAACTAATTAAGAGAAAAAAATAGTGGCTAACAAAGAGTGATTATTGACCGAGAAAGAGAGATATGGATGCAATTTGTCAATTTTTGTTTATTACGTTAGGTAGGAACATACAACATACAAGGGGAAAATTTCACGTAGGCACCCGACCTTTCACACAAATCGCACATAAACACCTGACCTTTCTTAAATTTCATATCAACACCTGAGCTTTCTAAAAACTCATCAATTCAACACCTGAC
This sequence comes from Rhododendron kiyosumense, assembly GCA_019656275.1. NCBI lineage: Eukaryota > Viridiplantae > Streptophyta > Magnoliopsida > Ericales > Ericaceae > Rhododendron > Rhododendron kiyosumense. The sequence goes on from BPLS01000136.1 coordinate 1,292,974, forward strand.
CTTTATTAAATTTCATATAAACACCTGACCTTTCTAAAACTCATCAATTCGACACCTACCGTTACCCTTCCGTCTAAAACCAAACGAAAAAAAAGTTAAGTGCTCCGATTTTTTACTTGTTTGAAATAGTGCTAAGATCTTATTTTCGTGATCATTTTATCCTAAAGAATCGAAATTAATTTTTGACTCTAAAGCTCTCGTTAATCAGCCCTAAGAAAGTCGTATAATCAAATATCTATTAGGGCTAACTAACGAGAGCTTTAGAATCAAAAATTAATTATGATTCTTTAAGATAAAATAAAATGATCAGAAAAATAAGATATTAGCATTGGTTTAAATGGACTGAAAATTGGAGCAATTAATTTTTCAACAATGTATAAATCGTTTATATATTAAAAAATATAGTTTAAAAATTAAGTGCTCCAATTTTCAATCCATTTAAACCGGTGCGATGATATTATTTCTCTGATAATTTTATCCTAAAGAATCATAATTAATTTTTGACTTTAAGGCTCTCATTAGTTAGCCCTAAGAGATATTTAATTCTACGATTTTCTTAGGACTAATTAACGAGAGTTTTAGAGTCAAAATTAATTATGATTCTTTAGGATAAAATGATCAGAAAAATAAGATTTTCGCACTGGTTCAAACAAATAAAAAATTGGAGCGCTTAACTTTTTTTCCGTTTGGTTTTAGACAAAGTGGTGACGGCAGGTGTTGAATTGATGAGTTTTTAGAAAGCTCAGGTGTTTATATGAAATTTAAGAAAGGTCAGGTGTTTATGTGCGATTTGTGTGAAAGGTCGGGTGCCTACGTGAAATTTTCCCACATACAAATTTCGAGTATTAGATTAGGAAATTAATTGACTATGACTTAGACTAATTTTATTTGGTGTATCTAAATCGTATATATATACATACATATACACATTTGTATACATACATAGATACGGATCGGATTGAAATCCGAACCATTAACATAAATCTGCAGACAAAACCATTGAATAGGGTTTATAATTTTTAAAACCGGAGCCAAACCACAGTTCTTAAAAACCAAACCAAACTATGCGGTTTGGATTTGTTTGGACCAAATTTGCGGATCAACGGTTTTTGCTCACCCCAGACTTCTTCTATGGAGAATATGCTATCGAGGGGGTGTTTTCACTAAAATACTAAAAATTTAATATATTTTACCATCTTATTTCCACTAACAAAAAAGTTTCAGCATTTTACCATCTCATTTCCACTAACAAAAAAGTGTCAGTATTTTACCATTTTACCATCTCGTTTCCACTAACAAAAAAAAATTGTCAACAAAAACTTTTTTTGCTACAGTAACTCTACTCACAATCTCATCAACAACTTATTCACTACCGACAACATAATTTACAAATTTTTCACTACCGAAAACACCCCCGAGTAGAGCAAATGCGACAAAATGACGTTGGTTGTGCGTTATTCCCCACAATCTTGTTCGTTTTGGGTATTTTAAATTTGGATTTATAGGTAATGAGTGTAAAAAAAGTAGAGTAATGATTGAAAATAAATGTAATAATTAGAGAGAGATAGAGAGAAAAATAAAAGTAATGATTTGAAATAAGGATAATGAATGGATAGAAAAATAGGATAATAATTACAAATCCAAAATCAAAATACCCAACCGAACGGGCTCATAGCTTTTAAAACTACGTTTGTTTTGATTGATGAAAGTTAAACAAAATTTGCTATCAATAAAAAAAAAAACCTGTAAATCTGTCCGTGCGATCAATTTAAAAAATAAAGATTCTCTCATGGAAAATCAAAGAAAAAAACATTCAAACACCGTAAATGTCTTAAAAATGAGGTTACTTTTAAGATGCCAAAGAAATAGAAACGAAAACATAAGTTTAGACCTAGCCACCTAGGCTCCGTTCCAGTTTCTTTAAAAAAGAACTTTTAGAAAATGAAGGTAATTTGAAACTCAAAAATTATGTGTTTACGCAAATAATTTTTCTACCAATATAAATCTTATTTAATAGATCTCATTGAGATCTTTTAAACGATGTAAAAAAAATTTCAAAATTAATATTTTTTTTATTATATTTAAGCTTAAAATTACCTTCTTTTTAAAAAAAATGTTTAAAAAGAAAGCGAAACGGCAACCTGAAAAACCTTGGGATGAGTAAATTATTAAGAAATAGAAACGAAAACAAAAGTTCAGATGACATTTCGGGGCCAATTTTTGTGGATCTTCAAATTGTACAACGCTGCTACACATAGATTTTTATACACAAATCATGCACAGATCATGGTGTGGGGTTTACTACGGATTCCACACAAACGATTCGAACCGTTCATTAAATTTTAAAATATTCTTTCGAGGCCCCCCAGCTAAAAATCAGTTTAATCCAATACATATAGGTGTTCGATCCAATTATTCAACTTTTCAATAAGATTTTCGGATAATGAATAGTTAGATAATTGGATCGAGTACTTATAGATATCACATTAAGCTGATTTTTTTATGGGGCCTTTGAAAAAATATTTTACATTTAATGAACGGATCGAATTATTTGTGTGAGACTCATAGTGGACTTCACTTATAGGTATCAGATTCAATAACTTATTCACTACCGGAAAAAATAATTTTCTGTTGTAATAAATTGGGATGAGTTCTATTTTTTTTCTCCAACCAATGTATTTTTTGACGTGTCTATCTTTTTTTTTTTTTTTTTTGGGTGAAGACGTGTCTGTCAATGTCTAATTAAATCCGTACCAATGACCTTTTTTCTGTAAGAAATCTATAAGGTGAATGATTTTAAATGCGGATGAAAAAAAAGAATGATTTTAACTATGGGCCCTAACGGCCCAAAACAAGGGCCCAACTGAAGGTTAATACTGGGCCAGAGCCTCTTCCCTCTGGATGCAGCACCAAGCCCAGGCACAAGCATGGCAGAATTTTTTGTGCCGAAAATTCGTGTGTCTTTGTACCGAAACATTTTTCAGCCGCTAAATTCAAAACATAAAAAAAATCGTACAATCCAATGGTCGAAAAATCCCTGACATAGAGATACAAAAATTTTCAGAACACAGGAGATCGGCCCGGCCACAGGTGGCGTCAGAAGGAACAACCAACCAAACGTGTGTCACGGGACTGCGCACAGTAGCGTGGTTTTCACGCCAGAATTAAAAGTCGTAGTATTCGACAATTGACCTTCTTTTCGTCCATGAGGAAATACAGAGTACGTTACATAGAAAAACAAAATTGGAATCAACGGCTCCAAGACCGATTGGACACACCAACAGTCATCCTCAACGCAATCTGAGCCATCCAATTCCACCAGGCGGAGTTTTATTTTTTTTTTTTGGCACGACTTGACTATGATACAGTGTACACCAAATGCACATCGCGTTGTGTGAGATCCATCTTGAGGTTCTACACAAATAATCGGAACTGCTCAATTTATTTAAATTATATTTTAAAAGATTCTTGGGAAAAAATAAGCTCAATGAATTTTGAAAAGGGCTGAATCAAGTTTTTACTCAATTTTTGCTGTGTCTGAATGAGTTTTTGAGAAATTTTATAAAATTATGAGTGGATAAAAAATGAGAGTAATTATTGAAAGTAGAGGTAATGATTAGAGAGGAATGAAAAAAGAAATAAGAATAATGATAGTGAGTAATGATTGGAAGTAGGTTCAAAAAACAATCGAAACAAAGCATTCGTGATTGGAAATATGTAAAGAGTCGACCAAACCTTTCTCGATATCCGAATAAATTGATTTTTTTTAAAAGTTCTTTTAAAACATTTATATAATCAAATTAAGTGGTTCCGATTATCTACGTAGATGTACTGTGAGGGTCTCACACGACACGGTGGGTAACTGTTGTACCTATGGAAGGACTCCTACTTTCACGGCTTCACCCGAGGAGGAGGCTTTTAAAGGCAGCGCAACTGAAGAAGACGGAAAGGCGGCTCAAATTGTCCTGCCGAATAATAGAGAGAGAAGGGTAGAGAGAGAAGGGTAGAGAGAGAGAGAGAGAGAGAAATGTCTGGAGGTATCGCTCGTGGCCGTCTCGCAGAGGAGCGTAAAGCCTGGCGGAAGAATCACCCTCATGTTCTCTCTCTCTCTCCCTCTCTCTCTCTCTCTCTCTCTCTCTCTCTCTATATATATATATATGTATGTACTTGTGTATGGCGATATACGTTTCTCTTGCTCCTGTCATGTATTCTGCGTTCTCTTTTACGACGTTCACTAGTTTTTTTAGGTTAACCTAATTCACGTGTTGTATTGACTGGTTTTGATTTCTAGGGTTTCGTTGCTAGGCCGGAGACTATGCCTGATGGTTCGGTGAATTTGATGGTTTGGCATTGCACTATCCCTGGAAAGGCCGGGGTAAGTAGTCTTGTTCTTCTACTTGGCCACGTTACCTTCGTTATTTTATCTCAGGTTTGTTGGTATTCAAAAGACACTTGAACTTGATTGATATTTTTACTCTCTTTTTTTTTGGGAATTCAGGTTCGCTATTAAATTATTAGTTGATTTTCTAGGATATTAAATGAAATTCAAGCATTTGAGTTTAGATTTTAGTTTCCTTGATTTGAGTAAAAAGATAATTTGATAGAGGTGTGAGTCAAGGAGTTGAGGGACTTTTAAGGAGTTTGCTATCAAATTTAGGTTTTAGTAGAAAATTTATTTGACTTTTGAGTAAGGAGTGGAGATGCAAAGGAATGTAAGCGTAAAATTGGGTGCAATTTAAGGTGCTTTTCATGCTTTAAATGTACTAAACCCTGCATCTGATGGTTGATGGGTTATATTCAGTAAAAATTTGGGGCTTAGTGGCTTACTAAACTACATAGCTGTATCTTGGTAAGATCCTCGAACCTACTCTGACCACCATCCTTCTCTAAGCTAGCTTTAACTCTTTAGCTAGTTGAACTAGAGTTCACTTGCACTTCTTTATGTAAAAACCATTTTGATGGGGCATCTAGGACAGGGCTAAGGCAGTATTATGGATGGGTAAAATGGGTCCTCACCCTTAGCCCTGGATTTGTGGATGGATTTATGTAGAGGAAAGAAAATGGTTGGGAAAACCTACCGGTTTCACTCTCTTATCTCCTTTTGTTTTCCATTAGATTTTCTTTTTCTTCCTTAAATTCTTTCACGCATCCATGATCTAACACAACTGAAATGTTTTACATTCGGGATTTACGGTATAAGAACAAATGAGCTCCTTTGCAATCAACAAAATTAGGTCCCAATAGTAATGGTTTTGTGATCCCTGTTGCATTGTTTGTGTTAAGGAAATAGAGTCCCACATTGCTTGGGAGTGTAATGTGTGATCACTTTAATACCTCAAAGCCAATTGGCAATGAGTGCATAGTTCCCTCACGTGCATTAAGTGATCACCCACTGAGTCTTTTTTTTTTCTTTTTTTTTTTTGCAAGCAAAGATTTTTAAGAATGTCTTTCAAAAGAGTACACAAGAGTTTCAAGAAACAAAGAAGAAGCTAAGCAACAGAAAAGCTTCAACCAAAGGCCATTACAGAAAGGAAATACCAAGTTTAGAAAAACAGGCTAAAACACTTACAAATAGGAAGAGCCACCACATGGTAACAGAGCAGGGGGGCCCATTCCACCTCATATTTTAGAAAATTACAATCCACGCCCCACGATGATATTCCCAAAAAGTGGCTACATGTGACAGACCTGCTGCCTGCTGCACGTGAAGGGGATGTAAGGAAAAGGAAATAGAGTCGCACATTACTTGGAGTGGAATGGGTAATTACTTAATGCACACGAGGGACCTTCTCACTCATTGCTAATTGGCTTTGAGAATGATATAAAATTTCCAGTCTGTTAATATGTTATTGTATCCTAAGATATTGGACAAATAAATGCTTTGGGCAATGTCTGTGGAAGTGGAAGTCCTATGATGCACAGACACCGACACCGGGACACGGGAATTCTAAAAAAAATGAGGACATGGACACGACGGAGGACACGCCACGTGTGTATATATATATAAATAAATAAATTATTATTGTTTAGCACCTAGAAATTTTAAAAAATTATAATTTGGCCCCAAATTTTTGTTTAAAAAATTATAGTTTGACCCTCATTTTTTCAAAAATTACAGTTTGGCCCCCAATTTTTTTTAAAATTGCAGTTTGGCCCCTGCAGTGTCCCCATCGGTGTCCCTGCCGTGTCCCCATGAAAAATTCAAATTAAAGTATGGGACACGCCACGTGGCGTGTCCCATACGTGTCGCCGAGGTATCCCCGTGTCCGACACTGCGATACCTCGACCTCTAGAGGTGTCGGTGCTTCATAGTGTGGAACCAATAGGTGAGGTGGTACTTTCATGTGAACAAATGCTGATTTGGGAATATGATTCATTGCATACTAACAAGTCCGATCTTCCGAACGAATGAATGAGCCTCCATTATGAAAATATTTTCTTTGTATTTGGTAATGCCCCTATTTCAGAAGATAAAATTTAGTTGGTTAATACTGAACAAGGCCCTGCTACATAACTGCCATATGTTTTACTATATTGGTTATCTGATGAAATGTGAGGCTTGGATGTTCAGGTTAGAATGTGGCTTCTTTTGAACATTCTACCCAAAAGAACGATATGGGACTCAAGTATTTGAATTAGTTCATAAAACCTTTTTACATCTGCTACATTGGAACATTAGATGTGAATATGTGATTACTATGCGAAATATAACTTTTTTGGACCATTTCTCGATTTGTGCATGGCCCCTGCGCAAGGATGACACGCACAAATCGAGAAATGTGAAAAGTAGATTTGTTAAGTTTGTTGTGTGCCATTGATGTAGTATGTAGAAGTTCAACTCAAATGGCGCCCATTGGGCAGAGATGTATACCTGGATGCCTTTTGCCATAACTTTTGTGACAAGAATACCTTTGTGTGAGTCATACTTGCTATAACACCTAACCATATTATGGTCTACATTAGATGTTTGTAACCTAGATAACCTGAGATTGATTTGGTTGTTGGAATGCTTTTATGATATCATTGTTTGTAATATGATGGTTACGGATATAGGTTTATATATTGTTTTTGCACTCTGGTGTTGTTTTCATCTGTACATCAGTTCGTGAGGTCATATCAAGCTGTGCATATGCTTCATCTGGATTAGGCCTCAATCTTGTACCTTTTATCTATTTTGGTTTTTAAATTCTTAGAACTATAGTGGAATAATAGTTTTCTACCGATCCTGTGCAGAAAAAAGTAGCTTTTAGCTAGGAATGTTATTCTCCCATGAACCTCTTCTCATCATTGGACCATTTACCTATTTTGGTTTTTAAATTAAATTTGTAGAACTGTAGTGGAACAATAGTTTTCTACTGATCCTGTGCAGAAAAAGTAGCTTTTAGCTTGGGATATTTTCCTCCCATGAACCTCTTCTCATCAGAGACAACCGCTGAGAAGTTTTTAGAAAAATCATAGTCTACATATCTGGAATAATTTGCAAACTACGTAGAAATTCTCTGGAAGCTTGTAATGCAGTCTTTTTGGAAGCATTTATACTGACACTGTGTTTCCTCTGTGCTCTTGGACCTGTTATATGAATGATGATGTTTTCCAATTTCTTCAATTTTCTCCTGTAATCATCATTCAGTTTTATGTTAATGTTTCATAAATGCATTCCGACAAATTTCCTTCTGAACTGAATCTAAATCACTTGTGGGCATGTGGCATTCTGTTTGCATAACTTTAACTTGGCCAAGGGTTGGTGATCACAGATCAGTATATGCCTATCAAATTGAATTGGAAATATTGTATAAGCTGCAAAAGCAATCATATTTTGTGGTACAAACTCTTAAGATGTTAAGGGATATCCCGTTTCAAGGTGAAATCATATCTTGAGATGTTTGGTATTCTTATAAACATGTAAAATCATATCACGACCAAAGTTGCTGAGATGGGTATGTTAATCCTGCTGAGGAAGAATGGAATTTGGTATCACAGTCAGCTATTGATTTCAATTCTTGTAGATTAGCTACAAAGCCATTCTGACAAAATGAAAGTTGTTTTTTAGTTTGCCGGATTAGAGCGAGATGGTGAAACCGTATTCTTTGAACAGCTTAAGATTAGAAGGATGATTGGTTTATATTATTAAATTAACTAAGTAGAGCTTAGTCAATTGCAATTCGCATATCTGCTTTAAGATTGTTTGGGAGGGGAGGGGGACGTAGTTTGTTCTTACGTTTTCTTTGATCACCCACTCATTGAATTTTCATTCTATGTATTTATCATGCATGGCGAGTTCCGGTGGAGGACTAGGGTTCTCCTTGCATTACAACTTTGGAAAGTTTAAATGAGACTGGAAATAAGTCTGGCAATGTTGAGATAACCTTTGCACTCTTTTGCCATCGTATATGCAGTTCATTATGGATACTTAATAATGTTACATTTAGTATGTTCTGTTAATTCTGAGTCTATCTTTTGACTCAGGTTATATTCAAGAGAACTTGATACAGCAAGTTTGTTCATGGGTCCATGGCTTCTCTATCCTGCGGCCTTCATTATTTGTTTTTTCGTATTTACTTTCTCTATTTATTGTCTCGTCTGTGGATTCTTGGGTTTGTTCCAGGAATGAAAAAAAGAGGGAAAATTGTTTGTGTAGATACCAAGAAAAAATAACATTATACAAGGAAATAGAGCCACTGTAATTACCATCACGTATTGTGTTGTGTGCTTATTTCTGTGGTGTTGGAATTTAATAACATATTTCGGTTGCAGACGGACTGGGAAGGGGGTAACTACCCAATTACAATCAACTTTACCGAAGACTATCCTAGCAAACCACCAAAGTGTAAATTTCCCCAGGGTTTCTTCCACCCAAACGTCTACCCCTCTGGAACTGTTTGCCTGTCAATCCTCAATGAAGATAGTGTATGTATTCTCTGCAGCTTTTCAAAACATGCCGGCTGATATGTGCAATGGTGTTTAAGATTGGATATTTATAGTGTTGTTGTGTCTAGGGATGGAGACCGGCAATTACAGTGAAACAGATTCTTGTGGGCATCCAGGATTTGTTGAACCAGCCAAACCCTGCTGATCCTGCACAGACTGATGGATATCACCTCTTTATCCAGGTAATTTTGCTTCTCTTGGGCTGTTTTTGAGTCTAGAATTTGGGTAAGAAAAAGTATAATCTGAAGGATCTGACTTCTCACAGTTAGATATAACAGCCCTCGTAGGTCTTCAACTTTTCCATACCCAAATTCTTGATCCAAATACACCGTAGTCATACTTTTAACGTGCAATTCATGTGGGCCATGTGGCATTTTTGTCCTTTATTTAGAATCGGCAATGTAGTGGAGAAAGCATTTTGCTTCGTCCTCTCATGATCATATATAACTCATCTAGGTCCACAAGGGTGCTGTCATTTTGTCCCAAACGAAAAATGAGGTGAAATGCTGAAAAAACATGCATTTTTGCCCATAGAAAAAGAATATGAAGTCCTTGGTAACTGCTTTCTCGGGTGTGGAGTAATGGGTTATTGAACCTCAGAACAGTTTGACGCAACCAGGAGGTGTGCCAAATCCGCTCTAGAATCTCATTGATTTTTTCATTTGAGACGAACAATTGGCGACATCATTAAGTGTACATCCAATTTGGGACAAAGGGAGTATCACCGTATAGAGCGAGAAACTTGTTGATAAAGAATCGCATTTCCTACTGATGCAACTTCTCTGACGTAGAATCCCAAAGCCGACATAGGAAAGTCATATTATTCATGACAAAATTTGTGGCAGCCATCGTATACGCTCCCTCAGATCACATATCTATTGGTGCTTACGGGACATTAATCTCCCGTATTCTTACTCTTTTTAAGTTCTTTATTAGCACTAAGCAAGAATTCGTTTCTTACAGTAAATTCATGCAAACCAGCATATTTATATATCCACGTGCTCCCAAACATAAGCTCTTCATTGCACATCTTTCTTACCCGTGCAGGATACTGAGGAGTACAACAGAAGAGTCCGACAGCAGGCCAAGCAATACCCACCTCTTGTCTAAGTAATTAAACTGGTTTTCCTACTTGTTGATGCTTGATAAGTACTGTTAGTAGATATTTGCCCTGGTGTATAGACTTCATGGTTGAACTGCTCATCTCGTTGTCACTTGATTTGGATTGACTTTTGTTGTTGATACTCCGTATGTGACAACAGACCAAACCAATCAATGATATGCTCGTGGGTTTCTACTTTTGGTAATGAATTTTTATCTACGATGGGATTCTGTCCAGCTGTCCTGCGATGTTGCTTTAGTAAAATCCTGATGTCATCAACCATTGTGAAAACATCTTGGGGCTTGTTTGGTGCATGAATTGTTTTATTAGATTGAGAAGAAGTTGAAAGTTCTGAATTTCTTTTTAATTAGATACGAGTAATTTATTTGGCTGTTTATTTGATTGTTTTTAGTCGCACACTTCTCAACAACATTGGAGTCAAGGTGTCCTTAATTGCGGTAGTTCTCTTCACCTAATTTTGGACTTTTAACCAGATACTCTCTCTCTCTCTCTCTCTCTCCTCTCCTCCCCGTGTGTGTGTGTGTGGTGATGCGATGGTAGATGACAAGTATGGTAGCTGACAAGTATGCCATTCACCTGTATCTACCAGACTTAAAATTTGCCTATCCTAACCCTTGACACACCCCTTTAATTTTGTTTTTACAAATGCATCCATGACTTGTCTTCCCTGTAGCCACAGACACCAATTGAACTGAGATGAAAGGTACAACAGCAAATTGTAACACGCCTTGTCCGCCATTGGGAAATAATTTTTGCATTACACATTCCTATAAATGCATTTTACGATTTGTCTTGCTTTGAGGATTATGTCGTATGTAATTGTAAGTACCGTGAGATAGTAGTTTTTAGAATACATTTTTGAGAAAGTGGAATGTAAATTTTATTTTTGCATTTTACCATGCCAATTTTTACGAAAACTCATTATTTAGTGGGGTTCAGGCTCACAGACGCTACCTATAGACTTTACGAAAACATGTGTTTGTAATTGTGCATGAAAATTGCGAGTGTGATAGCATCTCCAGCCCTTATTGTTTTTTATTATAAATAAACTAGTAATTGGAATAAAATTCTCTTAAAACTACTTGAGTCTTTGACTCACACTTGTATTAAAATGAATTTTACTCAAGTGTCTACTCAATCAAGGAGACTCAACTTCATAAGGTTTTCTTTTTCTCTCCTACAAATATTATTACTGAAACTCTTATCTAAATTAATTCTTAGATTTAAGCTTTTTATTAAAGTGTTTCATATCAAATGAAGCTTTTACTTGTATTTTTAATAAAAATTAAATAAAAGTACGAGTGAAGGAGGGAGATGCTGCAAGTGAAGTGGAGTGCAGTTAGTGTTTCCATTATACTTCAATGCATATGGGTAGAGTTCATAGTGTTCAATTCCCGTAAATATTCATTCCTCTCCCCAAATCTCTTAGGCCAGAGTAGATTAGGTTTAACGAATTAAAAAAAAATTAAAAAAATGCAGGAGGAGGAGGAGATGCTTTAAGTCTAAGTAGGTTTTTTTTTTATTATTTTTGTTATCATGCATGCAATGATAATATTTGACCTCAAATCTATGTGAAGGTTAAATGAATGATGAGCATCACACAACTATGTCGGCCACGCAAACGTTACATACCACATAAGTATTATAATTAAGATTTGAAGCATCCCAATCAAATTGCATGGTATATACTCCCTCCGTCCCGATTTGTTTGTCTTTTTTCACTATTTGGGACCTCCTACAAAAATGTCTATATATTTCAATTTATAATATTTTTTACATGAATATAAATATTGTTTAATAGATCTCAATTAGATCTAAAATATGATGTTTTCGAAATTATATAAAACATTATAGATTGTGAGATATAGATAATTTTTTGAAAGGCACGTATATCAAAATTAGACAAACAAACTGGGACGGAGGGAGTATGTCGTAGTTTACTTTAAATATTCTTCGAACAGTTCATTTCTTATGAGCTGTGTACATGTTTAGTTGTCTATTAGATTTAGGTGAACTAAAGGTTCTAAAAAATACGTACTTATTTGCAATTTTTAAACTTAAAAATAATGGATTTATTAAGATAATTTTTGTGCGATATGTATCTTGTTGACAGATTCCGATGAAATCTTTTGAACAATGCAAAAAAATCAAAAAATTATTGCCGTAAATACTATTTTTAAGTTTAAAAATTATAAATAAATATTTATTTTTTAATAACGCTTAGCGAAGATTTTGAAAATTATAATTTTTAGTAATGAAATTTCGACTTACTCGGTATACAGCATTTTGTGGGTGGTGGGAATTTTTTTTCATTTTTGTTACAAAACGGTAGAATTTTATAAGTATTCGAATTACATTGAACTGGAAATAAGTCCACAATCATAGGGTTTTTGGTTGTTTGGGGGTCTCCAAATCCCTGTACATTGTCTCCAATAAATTTTGTTTATCTATCTCTTTTCACTTATTACTCTTAAAAATTTCCCTCAAAATCCAAACCCAACTCAACTAATAGCCCGAATAATGGGGAAAATAATTCCAAACAAATGCAAGGGAAATTACACCTACACGCAGGTGGGGAGATTCAAACGTTCAACCTCCTAATGAGATGCGTGAGTCCTGACCACTGAGTTAGCCCCGCTGGTATTCGGAATCAAACTTATGGGGCCGACGTAGCTAATATCCGCGGTTTATCGTGCAGGATTGGTCCGAAACAGCCATACCCACCGTTAGAAAGGATGAACTAATTTGATCAACAATAATTGAAGATTTGTTGGCAGTAATCTCTTTCTCTTAAAAAAAAAAAACTGTACTAATCTCTTCTTCATACTAATTTACAAGGAAAATTATTAGGAAAAACCAATATTGCTTTCTTTTTCAATTCTCCTGTTAACATTTGGCTTATTGTGCCTAATAGTCTGTCCATGTCTATTCGTAGAGTTGTCAATTTGTTAACATAATCAACGGAATCCAAATCAGACATATATAATCAAAGCAGGTGAAGCCTATATATATATAATATATATCTATAGGCAAAAAATATATATATGCACATAGCTAGCAACTATTAAGGAAATAATTAACTTGGTCTAATGATTGTCCATATTTGTTAGTATAATTCGAGCGTCCGGGCAATATTTGTCGCTCACGTATGTAATGAGTCTTTTTTCCAGTTGTATTAGATGGATACGTTAAGTTATACAGAGTCTTTTATCAATAAAACTCTTACTCTTCCTATAAAATAAAATAAAGAAAACTGTCCGGGACAGATTTCGCACATCTCAACATTTTGGGGTACCAATCTCATTGATTACTTTCGGGAATTTCAATAAAAACTGAAGCAAAACCGTGTAAGCACTGATCTTAAATGAGTTGATAGTATTTGAAATGTTTCGAACCCGAAACCGAAGGAGATAGACAGACTTCCAAGTCCCTCGTATTGACCATGGACCCATATAATGCTAATAATGACTCTCGTTATTTTATGGATCGCTAATGCTATCCATCCATGATATATAGGGCGCCTCGTCTTTATTCATTAGGACATCATGGATAAATTACAGTGACCTACCTTGAGGTTTTGAAAACTACACAATTTCTTTGCAAGAACTATCGTGAGTTGCCATAAGCAATTGTCCTCACATCCCATTGTTCTCTAGATGCAACCCTCCTCTCTTCCCCATTTTTACTCTGTCCTCCCCTCTATCAACTCCATCGCCTCAAGACATCACACCATACGCCCCTCCCCCTGCCCATCTCCATCATTCAACTCAAATCTAGTTTCGTTGATGATGTTCAATTCATAAAAATGGGTTTAGAAACGTACTTAATAAGAATATGGGTTGGTCCAACCAAAATGATATATTCAAATCTAAGAACATATTCCCTATGTACAAATTGAATTTTCCCATTTTGAAAAACTCAAATGTTTTGAATAAAATATTTAATTACATTTAAAAAGTTTAATCTTTTCTTTTAAAGCAATGCTTGTGTTTCTTTTTTGCTCAAGTTATCTTTAAATTTTGAATAGGGAATGTCAGAAATCAAACAAGCATTTTGAGCCACACAGACAATTATATAAAAAAAATTGACAAACAACTTGGGACAGGTGGTGTACAGTCGTGGATGAAACCGCGCGGTAGTGAACAAAGAAAGAGTGATATTACTTATTAGGTAACTTCAACAAATAGGGCTTGGGATTCAATAGATCAATAATGGGTGATACCTTGAGGTGGTGGTAGTGGTTGATGGTGGGGGTGAGAGGTGGAAGGGGATAAACTAGCAGAGGTCGAATGCTAGAGTTCGTTGATTGATTAACAGAGAGATATAAGAGAGGGTGATTAGGGCTGCAAATAAGCCAAATAGAGTCAAGCTTTAAAATGTTCAAGTTTGGCTGTCAAGTTTTTAGCAAATCGAGCTCTAACTGGAGCTCAATGAAAATTTTGACCAACAAAACTCAAGCCAAGATAACCTAGGCTTGAATCGAGCTCAAGCTTTTTCATGAGCCTTAACAAGTAAAAGGAATCATATATTTTTGCCCGCATACAAGTCTAGAACTGCATATAAAACTTGCATTATGGACATCACTAAGTTCATACATATAGAATATATTAAAAAAAACGTACGTTATACATGTAAGAGTTTATACATATAGAAGTCAAAACTTTCATTACAATCCGATTAAAAAACTTGTTTTTTTGCTACATAAAAAAACTTTCATTATTCCTATATAAGGTTATACACATACAAGGTATATCAGTCATACATATTCAGCTTTATACATAAATTATTATTATACACATTTATACTCTGGGTTCGTGAGTCTAATCGAGCCAAATATTGTCAGGCTCAAGCTTGCCTCATTTATTAAACGAGCTTAAAATGAAGCTCAGATTTGATTAGTTTAAGGTTCAATTTGTTTAATAGATGAACCAAAATCGAACGAGTCTTTACCGAGTCGACTCGAAATCTCGAACAGTTCACGAATAGCTTGATTTATTTACCACCCTAAAGGGTGGTGGTTGGGCACCATAATAAGTTTGGAGTTTTAACTATTTTTGAAAAAAGAAGTTAGGCTTCTTTTTCTTTGTAACTAACGTGCCTTCAAATTTCTGTCAAAATATTTGAATTTTTCTAATCATCTTGTCGAGATAAATTTTAAAAATTAAAAAATACAATAAATTTTGAAAAAAATAAAAAAAGAGAAAAATAAATGAAAAGCTTGGTTATTTTGACTTAATTTTATCTTTAGTTAACTTTTTTTAAAATTATTTGTTAGTTTTTGTTTTTTTTTAATCTTTCTTGCATTTTCTGTCACTTTCTCTCTAATAGACGAAGCAAAGCCCAGGAGACAGGGAAGCCCGTCATAGAGAAACGGACGGGAAAACAATAGGGTAGGACAGTGTAATTTCCAAAATATTAGGGGGGGCAATCTAAACAAGAAAAAAACCCACAGGGGAGGCCAGTGTAATAGGTAAAGTGTGAGGACAAATCTAGGTTGACAAGGGAACTAAAGTCTTTTCACCTAGGGTGTAATTGTCATCGCAAATGGACCAAAAAGTCTCAGTCATAACGGTTTTTCAATTCACCCACCGACCACCGACCTCCGACCTACCCTCTAAACCTCATCAAATCAAATAGTAGATCATACTCCCAGATATTATTACTATATAGTAGGAGTAATTATTTGGAAACAACTATAGTATATATTATACAATATTATTTGATTAACCATAGTACATAGTAATTCACTAGATAGGATAGCCCAATTATACGAAATAAAATTTCTCAAGCTAAAATGTAAATTTAGAAGTCTTATATATATTATGTTTGATCTTGCCAGCAGCAGTATGACACACACAAATCCGAATTCTATCAGTTTTTTTTGCGTCCTAAAATTTTCTTACTAAATGAGTATAATGTAATAGTCCCTCCGTTTTAATTCTTTAATTCCTTTTGGAAGTTCGTGCTACTTTTGAATTGATTATATCTTGCAATCCATAATCTTTCAAGTAATTTTGAAAATATTGTTTGAAAAAACTTATTGAGATCTATTGAATAAAATTCATATTGTATATAAATAATATTATCAATTAAAAGTTGTAATTAATTTTTTATCCGATTAAAATAGGACGAGGGATAAAATAATGGGGATGGAGGAAGTGCTACTTACAACCAAATAGTACTCCGTAATTGATTGTTCTCTCTCTCTCTCTCTCTCTCTCTCTCTCTCTCTGCTTTAAATTACGAGGGTATCCTCTTATCTATGAAAATTAATCATGAGTTAGTCTGATAATCTTACTTAAATAAGGATAAAAGAACCGAAACAGTATTATTGGTGTGAAAATTAGTAGTTCCCAAAAACTGTCCATCTACATTTACACTAATAAAAAAAAAAATTCTCCCCTTACGTAAGTCACATAATGCATGTGCGAACAGAATAGAGGGCGTAAAACTATCTTTCGAAAACATCCTAAATTACTACTAATAAGATAGATATAAGGTAAATTTCGAGAGTGAGAGCGTCCATAAAACGATTATTGCAAATAATATAACGTAAAAATCCTAGGAGAGGATTATATGTGACCTAGCTCACCATGAGCAAGTGACAAATGCTTTCCCATTTACGAGTACAATTCAATTGCCATCAAAAGGACAACAACTCTCCACTGCACCACATAAATCTCCCAATTCTCTCTCTCTCTCTCTCTCTCTCTCTCTCTCTCTCTCTTCCTTGGAGCCAAACAAACCAAAAAAACCCAGCTGCATAGGAGGGGGAAAAAGCATCCTCCCCTCCCTAGGCTACTAGTCGGCCATTAACTATAATAAATCAGGTAACCTTTCCAGCCACA
This sequence comes from Rhododendron kiyosumense, assembly GCA_019656275.1. NCBI lineage: Eukaryota > Viridiplantae > Streptophyta > Magnoliopsida > Ericales > Ericaceae > Rhododendron > Rhododendron kiyosumense. Next base: position 1,309,873 of record BPLS01000136.1, read on the forward strand.
CAGAGAGAGAGGGGAAAAAAAAAGTATTGAATTCCCAGGTACAGCAAATTGGGGCAAGAGAGAGACTCATTGTCGGTGCAATTTTCCCCCCCTTCTTAATTCTCTCTCTCTCTCTCTGATTCCATATCAATCAACGTGGAGTCTTGTACCCAGATGACAAGAACCTTATTACCCTAGTAGGTTGCCACAGCCGCAAATCCCAGCCTCTCTCATCCCCTTTTAAATGGGTATTGATTCTCTCTCCGTATTTCCATACTTTTAATTATACAGAGAGAGAGAGAGAGAGAGAGAGAAATACTAGTTAGGAAGAGAGAGAGATGGAGAGAGGGGAGAAGAGGAAGAGCCATGAGAAGCAATACAAGGGGATAAGGATGAGGAAGTGGGGCAAGTGGGTGGCCGAAATCAGGGAGCCCAACAAGCGATCCAGAATCTGGCTGGGTTCCTACACCACGCCCGTGGCGGCCGCAAGGGCTTACGACACCGCCGTCTACTACCTCCGCGGGCCCACCGCCAGGCTCAATTTCCCCGAGTACGCGGCCGCGGAGGCGGGCGAATTGGTCGGCAGTGGCGGGCCCCCGCTCCACGACTTGTCGGCGGCCTCGATACGGAAGAAGGCGATAGAGGTGGGTTCCAGGGTGGATGCGATGGAGAGTAACAACTCGGTGAGTGTGCATGGTGAGCCCGCGCGCACCGGATTCAAGCCGTGTTGGGCCCAGGAGAAGCCCGACTTGAATAAGAAACCCGAGCCCGAAGACCCAGATGCTGTTGACGACTGGTGAGATTTAACAAGTCTTTTACTACTACTCCTACTACTAGTCTTGTTTGTAGTATTCGAGAAAAGGGCAATATGGGAAGAAAAAAAATGAAATTCGCAAAAATCCAGACAATTCGGTTAATACGGGAAAATGCGAAATTTGCAGGCCAGTTCTGATTGTCTGTACATACATGTTCCATCTAGAAAAAAGTTGTTTATTTCACAGTCTCGGGCACAGTCACGTGCTGTCCCACACCATTATCCCCAACACGTATTTTTTGGAATCAGTACTAAGCATCTGAGCTCCAGAGAGTTGTGTAGCGAAAAGGGTGCGTTGGGTATCACATGACGGTACCTTGAGACCATGAAATAAGTGCTCGTTCCATTTATGGTTTGTAACGATGAGACTCGAATCGAGCCGTATGATTAGGAGAGCGTACTTGCTCTACAATATGATTAGACTCGAATCGGATTGTGTGTTGGTGGTGTTTGCAAATTAACCTTGCTTAGCAGATAGATTGGAGTAGTATTTATCTTTTCCTTTTTTTTTTTTCCGCCCTCTTTTGGTTTCTTAATTCTTATTTGGACAAAGTACTTTTTGTCCTTCTGTATAAGTGCTTTTCTTTTTTCCTTTTTTTTTTTTTGTGCTTTTTTGTTCTTACAAGTTGTGAATACGATGAAATTTTCTTTTTTTAAAGGTATACTTGTGCTAATGATTAAGGAGAGAGAAGTTTTGAGCACTGCAGTAGTGGTGTGTGTTGGAACCAAAACTGGAAAAGAGTGTTTTAGGGGTGACAAATACTTTGATTGGAAAAAAAATTTAAAAAAAAAAAAAAAGGGTGTGAAAAAAATTGAGTGCAAAAGAATCACAAGAGTCATTTTTGCTTGCTAAAGCCTTTTTTTTTTGTTTTTGCTTTTAAGGAAAGGCAAGAGTCTCCAAACTACGCGACTATGATGAAATCAATTTTACTACTATAAGCTAAGAAATGGCTCTCATTTATGAAGCCAAAATGGGCACTTATTTACTAAGTCTACTACGTACTAAATTGTGATTTAAAAGAATCACTTTTTCATACATAAATTTTAAAAAGAAATCGCTCCAATTTAAATATCTTAATTACTTCTTTGAATTGACGGGAAGAAGTTAAAAATTATATAGGGTAGTGTTTTATTTCCTAATCAAAAATAATAATTTGAATTTTCATAATGAATTAAAATTATGAAACGTATGAAGTATCATTTTGGGAATTGATTTTCACACTCTTTTTTACAATTCACACTCCCTTTTTTGTCTTTATCCACTCGAAATTACTATCTTGCCTTTTATTCAGTACACTTTTTCACAAATTCAAGGATAATATTGTAAATTCATGTGAATAAAAACAAAAAAGTGTGTGTGGATAGTTAAAGTTGAGGGTGGAAATCATTTTCATATTGGAGGGAGGTTTTGTAGAATAATGAGTGAAAAGAGATAGATTGAGAAAATAATTAGAAACCGTGTCTAGGGGTTTTGATACCCAAAACGAACAAGGCCGACCTATATTGGACGGCAGTCACGGCACAAAGATCCAGGAATGACTGTGATGTGTTTGTCAAAAAAATGTAGTTTTGCCCAATTTCCATTACCTGGTACTAGAATAAGTCAAAAAAAAAGACATAGTAGCTCAAACTATTGAAAAATGCTCATATCATCAGCAAAGTCACAAATGAGATAGAACCAAACATCCAAATTAAGATTACTTAGTGGGTGTTTACTGATTGATGAAAACCACTGCATTTTTGTCACCATTATATTGAATATTTACTAGGGTGTGGGAGGGGAACAAGGAAGGGGCCTACATTTGTTTTCAGTTGGTGCAAGTGGGTATACACTGGACTAGAGTTTTTGTATTTTAATCCGATGTTCAGGTCAGCTTATGCGCATTTCAATTAATTTCGGGGCCCTGAAGTTAACGATTGGACAAATCTTCAAGTGGCCTCAGGTTTTGAATGTTTGGCCTCCGTTGGAATCAAACATGCGACCTCACAGAGAGCAAGCATTTATTGTTTTCTCATGTCCACTCGGCCAAAACCTTAGGGTTGACACTAGACTAGAGTTGTTAAACTTAATGAAATGAAAGAGGTGATGATAAGATATTGAGAGTTAGGTATTTCTATGGGGTCTCCACAGATGTTGCTGGTGACTGAGAGTTTGTGGGCACCACACAGTTCCCTGATAGAGGGAAGGTGAGCTACATTATTGAAAATTCACCACTCTTTCTCCTTTCTTTTCCTGCTTTTTATTTTCTCTCTTTCTTTGGAGTACTTCATTTCATGCAATTAAGTCCAATCTATGAGGAGATATAATTTGATTGTTTCCTTGACCTACCAAAGTTGTTTTGTTCACATGAAAAGATATGCTTTAATCACCATAATATAGAATACCAATTCAACAATACTAAGATGGCGATATAAAGTGTTTTCAGAGGTGATTTGATTGTATGACGAAATAGGTCATTGCCTACGATTTCATATTCGTTAGAATCCTGAATTTTAAGGCTCTTTATAACCCTTTCTCTGTCCACAATTGTTGATCTTTTTGGATAATTGTGCCAATGTTGAGATCAAGAGATAATTGTGCCAATGTAAATAACTTTTAATTATTTTTTACTCTGGTCAAAAGATCTCAATTAGAACCACTGAATTGATCAAGCCCAAAAAATTTGAAAAAATATTCACGAGATCGAATATGCTATTTTTATTCGAATGTAGAGACGACTAGATGAAAAAGACCAACAATCGGAGGCTAGCTCCTCATCGAATGTTGAGACGACTAGATGAAAAAGACCAACAATCGGAGACGGAGAGATATGTATCACACATTTAAAAATGACGGAAATGAACCTAGTTTGACAAAAGCCCCACACGTGTTACTGCCAGTGCTCTGCACAAAAAAGAAACCCAAAAAAAAAAAAGAAGAAAAGAAATCTAAACTAATTTATTAAAGAAATTTTGAATGCCAAGGGTTACTAATTAAAGCCCTAAAACCATCTAGCCTTTAAAGCCCTAAAAAAGGTTGGACCGTCCGCCCGGGGGGACCGAGTACCTGTAGACTGTAGTGCCCAAAATGGCTGGAAAGTGCAGCGCTTAAGACGAAGTCGTTTTGGGGCCAATTAATTTGGCAGTAGCTTTACCTTCCCGCCCCCCACGGTACATAATGATGCCTGGGGATCATTGGAGGTCATATACAAATAATTCGAGTTGTTGAATAATTTCAAAATAATAATTTGAGTGGTTCGGTGTAAAAACAATTCAATCAGATAATTGTATGTATTTGATCTAACCTTTTAATTTTTCATTCAAAATTTAGGATCTTGAATATTAAATGAAGTTTGAAAATAAAATAAAAAGTTAGACAATTGCGTGTCTATTGCCTTGATTTTAACTGCAGATATGTAGAAAATTTTTGAGAAGAGTATTTATTAAAAAATCAAGTTATTTTGATCAAATATCGATAGGAATCAAGACAATTCATATTTTTAAAATGGTCTTTACATTTTGATATCTATTGATGTTCGATCATAATAATTTTTTTTAATGAATCCTCTTCTCAACAAGCCCTATAATAGCTGCGGTTTGGATTACGGGGATACCAGGCACGCAACAGTTCTAAATTTTTTTCAAACTTCATTCAGTATTCAAGATCCTAAATTTTGGCAGCTGTAGTCTCTCTTCTTTTTTTCAGAATACGCATTGGGCGATGAAGTAAGATACTATGCACACAAAATTGTTTACAACTATTTCATACATAGGTTTTTGTTTTCATTTGTTTTCCAAGAGAGGAATTTCATTTGAGAGAACAATCCAGCTGAACAAGGCTACAAAAGTCACTAGGGAGCACCTCGGAGTGGGGACTCCATAGTGAGCAACCTGTAGCACCCCTTATAGTGCGCAGTTTGAGCCGTTCATCTCGACAATCGATAGTTCATGTATGTTTGTTATCTTTTATCAATAAAAAATAACTTTGAGCAGTAAAAATTAACAACGAATCTGAACCATCGATTAGGAAAACAGACAGTCCGGATGACATACTTGTAGTCACAATACCGAACCTTTTTATTCCCTACATATTCAACTCAAGATATCACATAATTATGTACTTAATTTCCATATCCATACATATATAAGTTCTTTTTTCTTTTTTGAAGATCCAAACATAAGTTCTTTGCTTGCAAGCTTAATTTACCAGCCGAATAATTGGACAGGGCCCAATCCCAAAAAGGAATCTGGTTTTGGTGGGCCAATTGTTACAATCGTAGTTTTTCCAAAGGGAAAATCACAGCCAATGACGAGTTTTAATAATTAATACCCGTTAAGAATATTTTCAGCATTAATAAATATTCTCAGCTTATTTTTTGTGGGTATTAATTATCAAAACACGTCCTGGACTGTCATTTTCCCTTTTCCATGTCCTGCAAAGTTTGCTCCTAAAGTTAAATGTACCAATCCATTCGCAACTGATAATTGGTTTAACAACTACGTACCATACAGCAACACCAAAAAAAATTGGTTCAACTGAAATAATAGCAACCAAACAGTTCTCTTCTCGTTCAACAACCGGCCGGATTGAAATGACAAAGAAAAAAATACACATGCAAAAATGCACAAAGTGTGAATTTATTTAATGGTGTTAGATAATTAACAACCTACATTATGTCAAGATCTAGAACTATCATGATTTATTACAGTACGTTTATTAAGCGGAAGTTAAATAATCAAAAACGAGCTATCCGGATCCAATAATGCGGAACTCAAGCAATCTAGTGATTAAGTGTTTTATTTGAACATTAATCCCAAGGTGGAAGACATGTTTCTCTCCCTTAAACTACAACAAAAATGGTCTATCGCGACGAAATCCAAAATTCGTCGTGAAATGGTACCTTTTGACAAGGAAATAGTTTTTTGTCGCCAAATTGGATATATTTGGCGAGGAAAATAGAGTTCATCGCCAAACGGTACCATTTTACGACGAAATCCAAAATTCGTCGCTACTATTTTGCGACAAAATAGAAATTTCATAGCCAAATTAAAAAATTGGCGACATTTGACGACGAATTTAAAATTTCCTCGCAAAATAGCAACGAATTTTTGATTTCCTCGCCAAATTGGCGATGAATTTTGAATTTCATCGGCAAATGCAAGCCTATTTACCTTTTAAATTTTGAAATTTTTAATAAATTTTAAATAACTAATACATATAAATAAAAAAATTTGATATATTTTAAATAAATAATGCATATTGATATATATTATACATAGTGTAGGATAGGTAGGTTTGGTTTTGTGGTCAAATATTCCACGTAAGAGGGAAAAGATGAGGAAAGGAAAGGTCAGGATGGTTATAGTTTGGTTTAGATGAACACGATCTATTTTGCAGAGCAAGGGATAAGATATATGTAGAAGAAATGGAGGAATGATGTAGGGGTGAAGAAGAAAGGCAAGAGGTACAGAAGAAACTAAGGCAGAATTCCTTTGGTTGCTCTGTGAGGGTTGATTCACACGACAGCCCTATAAGAGATGACCTCTCTTGAGAACCCCCACCCCTCTCTATCTCTCTCTTGGGAGAGTTACCATTGAGAGTCTTGTGGAGGTCTTAGACTGCCCTAAACATTCTAAAGAACTTGTGAAATGATGGATGGGAGTGCCTGATATATATAGGCACCTCGGGTCAATAAGAAGGCGCCAAATGGCTTCCATAATATCGCAACATGTGTCCCTTCCATACCCCTCGGCCGCGGGGGTAGTCACTGTCACCCTTGCTGTGACCCACGCTCCCCATCTCGCAACGGAACCCTTTCTCCTAAGCCACCGAGCAACTAGATCTCCCTCATTCTCATTTAAAGACTGAATCCCAAACCGGGCTCTAGAGAGCCCCTCAAGTCCTACCTTGCGACCTGAGCAAACATTAAGTGTTTGAGTTCAGTTGCTATGGCCCTAGCTTCAGGCCATGCTATTTGACGTTATAGCCCTGGCTATGAGCCATGCTATCGTTATGCTCTAGGATTCCTCCGCGGCTTTGTGCCCCATCGCTAGTTGCTACGTTGCCTAGATGCGCTGAATTGGGACTTCTCACGACTATGTGTCTCTGTTCGGATGCTACGCTACCCAAGTACATTGAATTAGGACTTCTCGCGACTATATGCCCCTATTCGAGTGCTACGCTGCCCAAGTATATTAATGCACCTTTTAACTTTAGGGTGTGCTAATATGCCAGGCCCCGTATCTCGCCCTTATGGCAAATACCTCGCCCTGACGGCGACTATCCGAACGCATTGAATATCCAGGGCCCTTATCTCACCCTGATGGCGGATATCTTGCCCTAACAACGGCTGCCCAAATACAGTGGATAAGCTAGGGAGATTGTTCCTCCCATTGCACTACTGATGAACAAGCCAGGAAGATCGCTCCTCCCATCTTGTTACTTTTGAATTATGTGTCTGCGAGACCTGTTCGCGAAGGTCACCTCACCCCTACCAAATTATCGTCACGACGATGCCACATGTTGGCTGTTTTGCTGGTGTTGCATGTCCTCTTCTAACTAGATGGTCAACTTTTTAACTGTGCCACGTGTCGCTTTACTAGCACCAGATGTCGTCTTTTAATAGGATGGTCAATGGTTAGACCACGGTCAACTGCAGAAATATTGACCCTCCTACACATAGATTACTTTAAAAATTATTCAAAAATAGTAATATATATTAAATTTTGCAATACTATTAACAAAGTTATAAGTGGCGTAGTGGTGGGAGTGTTTGTTTAGAAACCCAAAGTTGGTTTGAGTTTGGGCAACAACAAAGTGGAATAATTTTTTTCTAGTTTGTTCATTTTTGGCGACGGAAAAAAAATTCGTCACCAAAATACACGTTTGCCGACGAAAAAATTTGTCGCCAATTGGAGGCACCCCTTCCACGTCAAACATAAGACAACGAAATTTTTCGCTGCCAAAAGCTTTAGCGACAAATTTTGCATCTTTGGCGACGAAATTTATTCGTTGTTTTTGACCAATTTTTTTGTAGAGCTTGCCTTTCTTTCTAGTTGTTTAGTGTATCACTTTTTTTTTTGATAACGTATATCACATTAAATTGATGGAATCTTTTTCATAGGCAGAGAGAAGATCAGTTTCTTTAGTGAACATTGATATTTACTTCCCATCAAAGTAAATTCTATTTAGGATACAACTTCTCTATTTGACCAATAAAATTTACGCATAAAGTTATAAAGAATCTTATTAAACTCATATTTTATATGTGCCATATATAACATGTGGGACGGAGGGAAATATAGTGCAATCTTGGTAGGAAGGATACATTGCCATCAAGAGTAGATATGCAGGACAGTACCTAGCTAGCAGCATCGTCAAGAGTGGTAGATTCACCAACATCCAACGACTATTGGCCTTAGTAGAGATTGCCATCAAGGGTAGACATGCAAGACAGTACCTAGATAGCAGCATCGTCAAGAGTGGTGGATTCACCAACAATCATTGGCATAGGTAGCAAAGCGCGGGTGAGGCGCAAAAACCGCATGTCTCGGGACTAAGTCCAAGGTGCATGAAGCGTGTGCTTAACCAGTAACTCTAAGAAATCTGAGTATGGGTCCAAGGTGCATGAAGCTAAATTAATAGTATCCAATGGACAGCATATACATATTCGAGTGTGGTATGAAACGTGATTTACGTTCTCTCCTTAATCTATTATTAATCTTTGTAACATTTTCAAAGGTTAATAAAATATCTTTTCGCCATTCAAAAAAGCACGTATATATATTTACTACTAGTATAAATGGAACACTCTTTCGGTTTGATTGTTGTTATGAGGCTGACTCACACTTTCCTTTGCAAAAGGAAAAAAAAAATTATACAAGGAAAAACGAGTTTGTAACCACTTTTAATTTTGTTAACCACTTCAAGCAAAAAATGATTAAAAGATCAGATTTGAATTAGTTGTCAACCATGGTGCAATCTTGGTAGGAAGCTTTTGAGATTTGAATTAGTTGTCAACCATGCCACAGTAGGAGTGTCTATATAATTTGCACTCTCTCCGAATATACTCCATCACTCGATCAATAGCAATTTGATCTTGTAAATGTCCAACTTAACCCATGGAGGAAATTATACATGTTCAAATGTACGAGGAGATCAACCAAAACATTGTTAGGGTGCTTAGTTATATTTTGAATGAAATTGGACAAGAGAAGTAGGTTGTAAAGAAGGGAAGAGATGATTGATGTTAGGCTTTATAGAAGTGCTTTTCATTACTTCACAAAAGTGAGTACAATTTAGCTATATTTATAGAGCCCTTATCCTATTTCTAGAATAGTCTAGTTAAAACCCATATGCTTAATTATAAAATATCTCTCATGCTTCTTCTAGACTTATCTAGTCCTACTCATATACAAATATCTTCTAATGTAATTATTACTTTTACACACTTCTAATTATTTTAAACTTAGATATTTAAATACTTATTCTAGAAGATTACAAATTACTTTTTCTAATAAACATATGCCATCTCGAACTAGGGATTGAACCCAAACAAATTAACATGAACAAGAAAAAATTCTTATGTTAATTTGCAACCAAGCATTAATTGTTCAAAATCAAGAACGTCTATCCACCCTACAGTTCCCCCTGATCGAGGTAGAACTGAAATGGTCAAATATCATGTGTTCTTTCCATATACCCAACCAAAAAAAAAAAATAGCAAATATTCACTCACTACGCTAGCCAAAGTTTCAGTAGAGGTAAAGGAAAAGTTTCAATTCATCTAGCTAGCTAGAATCGGGCACATATCATGTATTCCATACACCCAACAAAAGAAAATACGGTAACAAATATTCAATCACTACGCTAGCCAAATAATCCCCAAAATAGGAGACGTACATAATAAAAGTATCCCACAAGGGCCACAACACCCCCATATAATGATTCTTTTACAAGATCCAAAATCCTTGGGTTGAACACCAACCATAGTACAAGGCCTGCTGCTGCACCACAGGTCCACAGCCAAGGCTAACAATAGTTTATAATTAAATAGGTGGGAAAATGACGGTCAATGACGTATTTTGATAATTAATACTCGTTAAGGACATTTTGTTCATTAACAAATGTTCTTAGTATATTCTTAAAATATATTAATTATCAAAACACGTCCTTGACCGTCATTTTTCCTAAATGGATCAATGTAGGAGTATTACAGATGAACAATAACGCCAGCAGTCATTGAACCCAGTTTGGGCAAACACTACTTTCATTAAGGCCTTTAATCAAAGCCCAAAAAAGTACAAGTACATTAAGACGAAAAAACAAAAATACTATCAAACTTAATGCTTTTTCGAATGCTGTTTATAACTTATCTTGACGAGAAAAATTGATTAATTTAAAATATTCTAATTGATGAAAAATTCACCAAATATCAAATATACGAGTTGTTTGTACAAATAATTAATATTATGAAACACACCTCTATGTTGTGGCATTTTGACATAGTTTCGTGCATAATTGAATGAGTCTTTCATTAGGGAAATGGTTTTTACACGTCCACTTTTTTTATAAATGGACTTGAGATTTTTATTTTATTTTTGGAGTGCACTGAGAAATATAAAGTGTCTAATTTTAAGCACTAAAAGACAATTACACATGGCATTTATAAATATAAGAAGTGCAAGAATCATTTTCCAAAGATTAGTTATTGAGACAAGAATACTGATATTTTATACTTTAAGAAGTTTTGAACTTGTTCATTAGGGAAATGGTTTTTACACGTTACTTTTTTTATAAATGCACTTGAGAGTTTTTTTTTTTTTTTGGAGTGAATTGAGAAATATAAAGTGTGTAATTTTAAGCACTAAAAGACAATTCACATGGCATTTGTAAATATAAGGAGTGCAAGAATCATTTTCCAAATATTAGGTTTTGGTTCTCATCTGGGCTTGGCCCATTTTTTGGCTAAGCCTTTGAGGTGTGGGTCGGCCCATGTGACGTTTTAGGATTTACTCTTTGGGGTCTGGTCCGTTTGGGTGTGCTTGGGCTTAGTCCTAGCAATTTTTTTCTTTTTTCATTCAACCCTTAGTTTCTCCTCTCCCTGTACACCCGTCTTGATGTACCATTTGTCAAGATTTTTGAACATAGCTTCTTTTTTTGCCGATAAAACAAATGGTTTTGAACTTGTTCCATTTGTTAGATTCTAATAATATCTGTTGTCTTGCCTTTTAGGAAGAAAGAAAAAAAGAAAAAAAAAACAGTTTGCATTCATTTTTGAACAACAGTGCCTTTACTTCTAACCTGAGTAAAGCCTTCTTGGAAATAGTACTATCCCGCTAAATAGGGCTTTACTTCTAACTTTAGTAAAGCATTCATTTTTGAACAACAGTGACTACGGGCCTTGATGGAAGACACGTGACGTGAGTGAGGTTAATTAATTTTTGTTAGGTTGCCAACTCCTGTCTTTCCAAACACAATGCAAGGTCTGCATGATTGTTCGCCGTAAGTACTATTATTTCTGAATTCATAAAGGCAAAATTGTGCAGTTAAACAGTTTTGTTTTTACGAATCGAAAAATAATACTCACTGATATTCGGTTTGAGCTGATTCTTTACAGAACCTCATAAAATAATTTATCCTCCCTCCGTCCCATTTTCATCGTCCAATCTCGAAATACTACAAATTTAAAGAAACATTATGATTATCCTTTCAAAACTTTACATTTCCAATAATACCCTTGTGTGATTTTTCAGAGTTCATGGAAACCAATTTCTGGTGCCAATATGGGAGAAAAGTCTGCCCCAATTTGAATCTGCCAGTCAAGCTATTAATTGGGAGTCAGAAACTTGGGATATAGTGGAGGTAAAAAAGGCGTACCAAATTTAAAATTCAAAATTCCCTCTTCCAAAAGCCAATTTGAGAGAAGGGTAAAATGGGAAAAATAAAGAATTTTGTACCTTTGTCCTTTCAAATGGACAATCTTTTTGGGACACAAAAAAGGGGAATTTTGGACAAAGAAAATGGGACGGAGGGAGTAAAATTTATGAATATTTTTTTGAATTTTTGTGGGATCCGGAGAGGACCCCACATGAAGTGTAAAAATGTTGTTGTAGTGTACATATCTTTAGTGGTCATAAAAAAGTTGTAGTGTACCTATCTTTAGTGGTCATAATAAAATAATGTAGTGTACCTATTTTTAGTGGTCATAAAAAAGTTGTTGTCAAACTGGCCTTAAGTTCAAATTGAACATGGTCCCCAAATCTTGTGGCATTCACGCCTTGTACCACCTCACCAGAAAGAAACTGTGCCCAACCAACCTATGCGAATTCTAACCTTAGTCACATAGTCATTTAGTAGGACTCTCATCTCCCATTCTCCATCTTTGCTCTTCGCTCTTGCGGATAATAATAATTTGAAATGCTTTAAAAAAATACTTTCACTCTTATGTTCCCTCTCGTGACGAGTCCCATTAGGTGACTTAGGGCTTCTAGCTCCAAAACAAAGATAAAGATAAAATACTATGAGCAAAGATAAAATACTACTCCAAGACAAGATGGTAGGATATATCTAAGCTCCTCACCTAGACCTCATCACGTTTTTGACCTAGCTGATGCTTTATATAGTTGCTGAAAATAGGCTGATCAAGCCAGTCGTCTAGCCACCTTCTAAACAGATCCGTGGGCTAGACGAGTTCAGTGACTCGAGCCACATGCTGGAAACTCAAACTGAATGCCCACTTCTTCAGATTTCGAAACTCTTCATGAGTAACAACACTTGTTCACTCTTTTCATTACACATTGATTCAATTCCCCTTTCTAAGATAGACAAGCTAAAAAGTACTAAAAATAAAGTACAACTCGATAAAGATATGTGTTTTTGTCACACGGAATTGTCAATACGAGGAGACTCCAGAATTTGGTCCTTAGATATAACCTATTATATATCAATACATTTTTTACCTATTATCCTACACCCTTCAGGCAAAGGTTGGAATAATCTATATTATATCCCTCCGTCCCAAATTGATTGTCCGGTCTGCAAAACGGAGTGTTAAAAATAATACAATTTTTGCAAGAAAAAATCAAAAGTTTTTAAACAACTTACTAGATATCAATGAGTATTTTTAATTTGTGAAAAAAGTTTGAATTTTTTCTTGAAAAAATTGCATTATTTTTAATACTCCGTTTTGCAGACCGGACAATCAATTTGGGACGGAGGGAGTATTTCTCAATGTTATTACATTTTTATAGTATCACACTCTTGTTTAAAGAAGGTTCAAGAAAGAATTAAACTCGGAGAGGAGAGTGTGGTAGTGGTCGTAAGACTAACGAAATTTTATATTTTCAATATTATGTTCCCTCCCATATCATTCTAAATATCTATATATTTTCAGCATGCAAGGCTTCTCAAAGTTAGAATAGTTCTTGTATTGATCAATTTAAGATCAATTTTAAAATGTCTATCTAGGAAAGCTAATTGAGCTTATAATTAAAGAAATATTGTTCAAAATCTTAATCCAATACAATTGAAGAACCGCATCCATCATACACCCCCTATCAGCATGCATTTCTTCATAAAACCTCACAAAATTTATGCAATTGGCCACCCCATAAATGTAGTACTTATCTCAAAGTCTTAATCCAATAAATTTTATTTTGTTTTTATATATAGTGTTTCAAACGTCATATTCCTTTTTATCAATAGTCATATATAATGAAATTATGTGTTTTATTGCTAGTGGAGATTTTAATACCTATCAAACCACAAGGAGCTTCAAATGATACTACATTTTAAAAGCTATGAAGATACCAACAGTTTTCATTGATATTAAAGGTGAAATTAATTTGATAGCACTAACTAAAAAATTACTAGAATGAAAACTTTTAAAATATAATATTTGTACCACTATGTAATAAGTTTTATGTTAAACCAAATTTCTGGCATGTTCCTAGTTTTCATCCAAGCTCGCCCACAAGCTGGCCCGTCTGTTAGCCTGCTTGGGCATGGGCTTAGACTTGTTGGACAAAAACCCAGCACACTAGAAAATGAATTTATTTGCACACACACACAAAAAAAAAAAGAGAGATACAAGTTAGGCTTGTTTCATAGATCTCGTTGCGTAGATTTCAAATATATTTGCAATACAAGTTACAAACATTTTAAAATTTAAAATAAAAAGGGGTGAGAGAAGATTCATGAAGAGAGAGGGAAGACTAGTGAAGCGAGGGGGTGAGAGATTGCCCGCCCATTGATGTGTGTGTGTGTGTGTGAGAGAGAGAGAGAGAGAGAGAGAGAGAGAGAGAGGCGTGAGACTGGACCTCATGGGGATGGGGTATTGATGAGAGAGAGAGAGGCGTGGGATCGGACCTAATGGGGATGTGGTAGTAAGTATGCGCAAGGATGGTAGTAAGTATGCGCAAGGACGTGATGGGGCAAAACCAAGACATGCAGGACGGGCTTGAAAGTTCTCCAAAGAAGAAGGCCCCCAAGGCCCTAAGCTCTTTCTATAGGTATTCTTTCTCAACTCTTGGACTAGTTTGGGCCAAGATTGTCGGAAAAGCCTTGGACTAGTTTGGGCCAGTTCCGATATTTTGTTCAGGCTTGTTAGTTGGCTCGTTTCAGACCAATATATACAAATAGTAGCAAATTACCTAGACAATATCGTTGTTCGAAAGAAAAAAAAAAACTTAGAGAACTCCTACGGAAGGTCGAAGGAGCTAGCTGTCAATTATATAACTTCGGTTGACAAACACGAGATGAGAGCATAGATAGTTAAAATAAAATAAAAAAAAGTTTAGTACGATTTTTGTGAATCAAGATTCAAACGATTTTCAAATAGAGTTAACGTATTAAATTTTCCTTTATATCATATTGATTCTTCTATCTAAATGAGAAGAGACAAACGACAACCTTTACAAAACCTAATCTACAGCTCTATCACACGTTGTAGGACTCACACGTCACACGTGATTTGCTTATTCACTATGAGCCCATCGGAGCTTCTATTTTGCTGCTTCCATTTTCATTTTTGGACTAGGTTATGAAGGGTGAAATAATTGTATTTCAAGAATTCCGCTTTTAAAAAATATTTTTTTGATAAATATGAAAACCTATAAATTTGTTTGGCTTTGTGTAACGTTATAATTCCTTTAGAAGAGAAAAAAACCGAAATGGTCTCTGTAGTTAAGTGATTGTGTCAACTTGGTCACTGTAGTTGTAATTGGCTCGATTTACACTCTGTACTTTCCATTTTGTTCCAATTTGGTCCAATTGCTAACTGTCATTAGTCCGTTGTTAATCCTTTAAACGCAAAATCAAATGGCCCCCTTTTTTAGGGTTAAAACAGTGATTCTCTCATTCTTTTGTTGCCCTAATTTGTTTCCCGCTAGATTTGGACTTCTCATTTTGAAGCAGATGATTTTGGAGGCAGAAGAACATCCAATACCTTGGCTAACTTCAAGAGATGGAAGAACCTGCAGATATGGCTTGCTGCAGATTCGACGGAAACATGCCAGAATATGGTGAGTTTTTCAACTAATAGACAATGGAAAAATGTTCTGCTCAAATACTTTGTTTTTCAATGGAAACATGGCAGAATATGATGAGTTTTTGGACTAATAAACAATGGAAATATGTTCTGATCAAAAACTTTGTTTTTGGACTAATAAACAATGCAAATGCAACCAAGTTGAAGAGGGAAACACCACAACCACTTGTAGCACTTGTGGAACATTGGGACACAACAAAAGAGGATGCAAAGGAGGTCCAATTGCTGAAAAAGGAACCAAACAAACCAATTTGCCTATATGTATGTCTATGTAATGCATCCAATGTTTACACATTTAATATGATTTTAATAACACTTATGCATCCAATATTGCAGACACATACCCCAAGCTTTGCACCACCTATACTTAGTCATGGAGGCATAACCATAAATGAACCAAGTGTTGCACCAAGTGCAATGACAACAACTAGTACCATTCCAATAACAGTAAAAGGCAAAGAGAAGATTGGTGGAGTAAGAGTAGGAAAAAGATGTGGGGAAAGAGCCAGAGGTGTCACCATAAATGAACCAAGTGCTGGACCGAGTGCAGTGACAGCTGAACTAGGTGCTGGATTAAGTGGCAAAGGCAATGAGAAGACTTGGAGGTAAGGGTCGAGGCAGAGATGGATGCAGAGGTGGAGGAAGAGCCAGAGGTAAAGGAGGAAAGGCAATGATCAGTAACAGGCCATTGTTACCAATGTGGAACTACTCAAATTTCAACATTCCTAGTCAGGAATCAGCGCATGGGCCAAGTGTAGGAAAATGAATGGAATGACACGACACTATTTTTTTGTAACCACTTGGGCTGTTAAGTTAGGTTTATTGTAACCTAGTTGAGTGATTTGTTATGTCTATGTATTAGGTTATGACTTGCTAAATTTGAAACTGGGTTTATATAATATTCTGACTTTTGAATATGGTTCTTTATCATGTTGTGACTTTTAAATTTACATTATATTTTGACTTTTGGACATGGTTCTATATGCATTTTCAGTACTATGCAAAAAAAATATAGCATCTCAGTATTTGTCCACAAGTTGAATAGGTAGACAATACCCAGTGGTTATGTTGCTTCATGGTTGATCATGAAAATGCTAAATTGGAGAACAACTTTTTGTAGAAAACTATAACCAAATTTCTTCTTAGGTGCCTCTTTATCAATGAAAAATGGAAGAATGAGCTTTATTTTGGTTCAGATGTATATTAGGGCAAGAGAGGAATGAGAGAATTACTGTTTTAACCCCAAAAAAGGGGGCCATTTGATTTTGATGTTAAAAGGATTAACGGCAGTAAGTAATTGGACCAAATTGGAACAAAATGGAAAGTATATAGTGTAAATCGAGCCAATAACAACTATAAGGACCAAATTGACACAAATATTTAACTACATAGACCATTTTAATTTTTTTCCCAACTTTAGAAATTAACGTAGTTTATTTTATCAGCAATAATTAACACAGTTGCACTACTACGAAACCACAAGTAGACATGCTTGCCTGTGTATGAGAGAGAGAGAGAGAGAGAGAGAGAGAGAGAGAGAGAGAGAGATATTGGTCTTTCTGCACACATTGCTTGGTATTTAATTTTGATGATATAAGGACTAATGTCATTGCCATTAAGGGCAAGTTTCTCAACAAAGGCTATTAACTTGGACACCTCACTTATGTGTTAATTAGATGGAGGACACCCCTCTCAGTATATATTTGGTAAAAGCTAGTGTGAAAAACAAACAGAGTTTCAGTCCAGATGCACTGACTTATAAGGAATTAATCAACTTATACTATAAAAAGGAAGGTCTTTTTTTGGGGACAAAGTCTAGCGATTTAGACATCACAGCTGGCTCATTTTTGTTTTGACATGGATTCACATCCCTAGCTCTTATTACTGGAAAAGAGAAAATTGAAAAATACACTGAGAAAAAGTATATGAAGGTTGGTTAGGGCCAGATGCGAGGTTCAGAAGAAGAAGGGAGGGAGATAAGGGTCTTTGGGCCGGGATAAGCAAATTCGGGTCAACTCTTATTTAGTATTTGGTTTACACCTCGACTAGTTATCCGACAGATAAACTAAGACCTCTGCAGATGTTTTTTTGAAACCTACCTCACCGCGATCATTATCTTATTCAGGTGGGTGTAATTACCGATGTGTTAATTCTCATTACAAGGATTATATGAGAACAACTAAGTAAACTCCCAAATTACCCAAAAAAAAACTAAGTAAACTCCCACATCCTTTCTTTATCCACATACTCTTATTCATCCGTTTCACTTACCAAATAAATTAACCCTTCTTAATTAAGCCTTCATTCTTAACTAATTTCTCCATATAGCATATCTACCTATGATCCCCTTTTTTCATTATCCCTCAAAACCTTATTCACCCACAATTGTTAAAAATATCAGAATTCTAACGCGTTGATCAAAGAGCAATTTCCGAGAGAAGTTTCAAACTTCACATTTGAAATGTTGGGGACTAAACTCAAGTAATTGACAATTTGGGTATGAGAATGACACTTAATAAAATGCATCGATGACTAAAATAAATAAATTAGCCTCTTTTTTTGGATTGATTTACCATGAATATTCCAGAATTCGACGAAAAAATTCATTGGCGTTAGCTGAAGGGACCACCTTTAACACACATTTGAAACAGCGGGGACCAGAAAAACTAAAAAATCCTTCTTAAGTAAGACTAGGCTGTGAATATAAATAACCCATCATCAAACGAAAGGTTTGAACGGCGTTAATGGCTGGAGGGACCACTTTGATGCACATTCTAAACGATGGGGAGGGACCACTTTTATGCACATCTTAAACGCTAGGGGCCATGTTCGATAATTCAAAGTCTGGGAGAAACTAAGAATAAAACTTGAAATTAAAATACTACATTGGAAACTAAAAAAGTAAATAAACCTGAAAACTATTAGAATTTAAAAAAGTCTATTGGAGTGCAAGTGAAACTATACTTCAAATTATGATGAAATTAAGGTAGCAAAGTTGATTTTCAAAGTTAATTATTGTGTGTTGCCCCTCCAATAAGAGCAGAATTTCGTTTTGACCACATGCCCCACATTATAAATGTAATGATAATTCACCTCTTAAATGGAGTATGGTGATGTCTAATCTTCTCCCTAGATTTTTTGGCCATGTCAAACTTTCCCTGTGCCTCTGAGTAATCGTTCGATGAAAGGTGATAAGAAATGTGTTTGTTGATAACCCATTCATATATGCTTCTTCGCACTTTTTGGTCCTTTCAAGAAATGATCTAAATTTAATTTAATTTATGGGGAAAATTAGTTTTTTTGGTTCAAAATCTATTTACTAGTATTAAACTTAACAAAGGGAAGTCTTAGCGTAATATCAAATATGTAATTTCAATTTCATTTTATAATTCATAAAAAATATCACAAAAGATACACTAATTGACTTTATAATCTCATGTGATTATTGTGCATGTATAGAAAACACGGGTAAAGTCAACATGTTGGCCAATTAGTTGAAGTACTTTTTACTAGGAGTACTTGATACGAAGCACATAAATCACACATAGCTAAAAAATTGTAGCTTCTTCTTCCATTCTTCCTATACATCTATCTATCGAAGAAAAAGAAGAGAGCAAAATCCTAATCAATTGTGCGGATCGAAACTCCCTCCCTCCCTTGCTACACAATTGCAAGTTTGTTCTATTTCCAATTAATCTTGGCCTTGTCAAATTAGCCATTGTCCTCTCTAAGACAACGGCTATCTTCGGTAAGAACGCGCACCTCTTAGCCAAACATTCCATTATGGCTAAGAGCCGCGCCCTAAGATATATATGCCCAAGAGGAATTACTATCTTAGTGTTTCTTTTTTTTCTATTCGACAGTCAGGGGTGTCTTGTGTCTGGGCCAGTTTATGTGTACCTCAACAAATTCTTTTTTCAATTCAGCCAAAAGCAAATCATCCACGCTAAGACTAGAAAACTCACGAGGATTCAATTACTACGTTATGGTAACCGTTCTGTTGATAGGGGGGGAAAAGTTTTTGTGGTGAAGGATGCATGTGTTGACAAGTCAGGCAAAATTTTGTTGTTGATAAGGTGGGGATGGAGTGTGTGAAGGAGAAAGGAGAGAGGTCCATATATATGGCCCATCACCTCATGTGACTTCCATTTGAGCAAAAACAGCTAGATTTTCCTCGTATGAATCAAGTATGAGTAAACCTCAAATCATTAAGGTGGTTAAAAAAATGCTCTCACAAAGGAAAGGCATCGAGATTCCATGAATGCCCATGTGAAAAAGTGGTAATTCCAATTAAGCTCCAAATGCTTTCTCTCTCTCTCTCTCTTGGCATTTTCCACACCACTCAATCATTCACCAATTTTGGTGTTTATTTGATGCCTTCCTAGTTCCTCCTCTACACGGTCCCCTCTCTCTCTCTCTCTCTCTCTCTCTCTCTTTTGCAAGCTTGACAAGACAGCCATTCTTTTTGCAAGAAAATAGGTATGAAACAACCGATGTATCTATCTTGTATCTCTGGCATTCCCTATTTGAGAAGGCAGGTCGTTCTCAAGCTTGGTGTCCAATTAGACTTTACTAACCTACCCTTAATTTTATGAGCGTCGTACCGCGTACGTATGAAATTAAGAAAATGGGGAATTGCCTTTTCGGAGCACCCAGAGGTTTTTTCGTGACTTCAGGCTGACATTCAAAGTAGACATGCATACGATGTAGAACAAGTGGTGGTCCAATTACTTGATCAATTGAACCGGTCAAAGTCTCAGAAGGACAACCAATGTTTAATTGTGGGTTACCCGAATTGGAAAATTTCGGACGAGTTAAAAATGGGCCCAAATTTGGTTAACATGTGCCTTCATACTGGTTCTATATATCTTATAACACGTTCGAAATTTAAATTTTTTTTGCGGCTGCGACCTCCCTAATTTCTTCCTCTCAACCGTAACGGCTTGTTTGGATGCCGAAGATGAGGGTGGACTTGGCAAGAGCCCCGATTTGAAATCCTGGCCCCATGCCATCTCCAGTCTTTGACATCTCTTGTGCGCGGATGGATTTGCATTGGAGGCGGATTACTTCTCCGGTTGGAGGAGTATTACTTCTCCAGAAAGCCCTTGGGCTCAAGCAACCCCGGGCTAGGACAACCAAAAAAAATTCCATGTTCATTTTTTGTATATATGTTTATATTTTGACAAAGACACCCTCAAGGATGGATTTATTAGCCAACAGAATGCATTTAAGTTCTCATTTGGAAGGTCACAGGTTCAATACTTGTGCTATAATTCAAAGTCTCTTCTTCTTCTTTTTTTACTTTTTTTTATGCTATCTCTATCACTAATATTATAGCGGTAACTTTATGTTTGTACTAGAGCTAACAAACATTAATGACACACTCGTGAAAATTGTCACTTTCTTTTAGGCTTCGTTTGTTCAAACATAAAATATTTTTCGGTAAAATATTTTACCTATTTTTCGGTTATTGGTTGTGTAAAAATAAGGAAAACATTTTACATGTAAAATATTTTTCATTAATTGAATGAAAATAACTTACCCTAAATTCTTCCGTAAGTTATTTTTCGAAATGAACTCGTTACTTTCTATTGCAATTCTCATTACTCAGTTTCCTTGATATATAGTCAGTCCTGATCTAAATTCAATTCCAATATTCTCAGATCTCTCTACCGTTTAAGCCCCTTCTCTCTCTACACTATTTTGTCCATTTTTGAAAATATTTTTTAAGTGCCAACCAAACACTGAAAAATAAAAGTTTGAAGTTTGTTTTCTGAAAAAAAAAATTTTGCATGGAAAACTTTTTATGTCGCAAAACATTTTACATCGAAACAAACGGAGCCTTAGTGACATATTTGTAACAACATTTTTTTTTTTTCACTAATATACTTTAGGACAATTTTTGCATGTCAATATAGAACAATTTTATTGTAGTGTGAGAATGTGTTCTTTTTTAATAGGATCGATCGTGCTAATCATAAAGCACTATAACCAGGGTTATATTTTCATTTTAATTTTTTAATAGAATTCAAACTAAAAGCACAATGTAACCTTGGTTTCGTTTTTTTAACTTGTATGTCTTTTTATTTTTATAACTTAATAGTAAGAGGGCAATCAAACTTGGGGTCGGGTTTTGGCAACCTAAATATTGGGGCCGGCCATGTGTGGGAGTTTGTTTTACATGAGGTTTTAGTTTTAGGCTTTATTCCTTTTTTTAAACACACACACACACACGGGCCACACCCAAAAAAAAAAAAACAGATCAAGCGCAAAAGCCTTTCCTTGTTGGACAATAGTCGAAAACTACGACCTCAACTCACCAAAAAACAAACTCTCAGGATGTTGGATGCTATGCCTTTTAGCAAAAAATGTGTTTAACATTCTCCACAAGGTCCAAATTCGACGGCTAGTAAAGTTTATGAGCACTAGACGTGGGTAAAAGATGAATTAGGTAAACCCCGTGGGGTTGTTCTAGTGGTCTAGATTTGGGTCTTAGGATTTTTCTACCTCCTAATGTCTTTTCGAAACCTCTCAGGTGTTATCAATTCTTTGGTGATCAGTCCATATGGAGCTTTACTTTGAATTTAATTCGGCTCCCGACAAGTAGGTAGTAGAATTGAGCCTTTAGAATTAATCGAGATATGCGTAAGTTAGACATAAAAAGAAAAGACAAATTTATATATACTCTGCGCAAATGTGTTCATGCCTCCAAGGCCTCCAAATCCCCAATCCTAATTTCCTAAAATTTTTGCTTTTTTTATAATATATATATATAGAGAGAGAGAGAGAGAGAGAGAGAGAGAGAGAGAGAGAGAGATATTAGGGAAATGGGAGTTAAGTTTTATTAAATAAAACAGATAATTAAATACTATAATTTGTAGTGAATTTATTTTATTCACACTTTAAATTTTTTAATTCATAAAAATAGATATATGTCTTTCTGTGCATAAAAATGAAAACAACGCTAGCATGAATCGATCACAAGCCAGAAAAAATATAGCTATAATCTTTTAAATCGACTAATTTTGTACCTGTTCGATACACGGTGTCAAAAAAAAAAATGCCAGAGTGATTTTTGTTTTGTCACGTGCATTAAACAAGCACACTGCTAGTTAGGTGGAAGGACATGTAAAGGGTTTTAATAAGACAATAAAGTAAAAGTGAGCCTATATCTACGAACATTTGTACGACTACTGCATCATCAATGGAGATGTAAAGGGAGTAGAGGTAGATATATCAAAAATGCTAGGGGTACATCAAGTGTGGCACATTTAAATTATATCCCGCTTATATTAGTGGGGCTCTCTGTATGTGAGAAGGGTGTGGTTAAAGTATGTCACACCGATGTGGCTCTAGCACCTAGCTAGAGACGCAATTAAAGGAAAATTTTCTCCAATTAAAGATCGGGAAAAAGAGGTGGGGGGGCCTCATGAAGAACTGTTTCCACATAAGGAAGGCCAGCTATTAACACAATAGCCTCGTCCTACTGCCATTATTGGAACGGTTTGGCTTTTTGTATCCCCACTCAAAAGAGAAGTGGTGGGGTGAGATTGGACAAGTTGATTCATCATATGAGCAAAATTGCGAGTAGAGGGCCTCGTACCATATATGTGTTTGAACTCCTATTTATTTTGAGCTACTACCCCTTTCTTTTTTTCCTCGGCGAAGAGAAAATTATTAATCTTTAAAAAAAAATACAAAGAATTTGGTGTTGCAAGTTGTCCGCAAAAGCAAGTGGGATGAAGTGCACTTGGTGTCTTCCTTATGCTTTCATGCACATGAACAGGGTTTGATTCTCGTAAGCACACATCCCCCTCTCCAAATCCCCTAGAATAGAGTAGATTAGATTTAACAAAATGCAGAAAAAAAAAAAAAAGTTGTCTGCAAAAATGTGAAGAAGAAGGTTTCATAATTTGTGTCTACATTCATGTAATTAAATTTTGTTGCAGGTTTTTTAGTATTTAAAAGGAAAAAGTATAGACCACTATCATGTGGTATTCAAATAAAATCCATTGAGATATTATTGGTATGACCAGAGTCGTTCATTTTTTTTTTAATAAAAGATGATTTAATTATTTGTATAAAATAAGATGGTCCAAATAACACTAGATGTCTAATCGAATTACCTTGTGTAAAATAAAAGATGATTTAATTATTTGTATAAAATAAGATGGTCCAAATAACACTAGATGTCTAATCGAATTACCTTGTGTAAAATAAAATTGGCTTGAGAGTACGAGTGGGGTGGCACCCACCCCAACTCCCAATAGCTAGCTCTGCCCCTGTTTTATCCCAACTGAATTAGGGTGTGTGTTGTATTTAGAATCATATTTTTGGTATTGGCAGGATGGTAGAGATTGTGCGCCGACTCGCTATATGGGGCCGATCTTGAGTCGCATACAAATAATTCGAGATGTTCATATTGCTTAGAATAATTTGTTAATACATATTAGTAAAAAAATCAATTCATTCAGAAATTGATAGTGTTCGATCAATTCGTTCACTTTTTTGGTTTAAAATTCTTGACTGCAAATGCTAAACCAAAAATTAAATAAATCGATCAAATATTTATCGTTTTTCAAATAAATTGATTATTAGTAGGGCACATACAAAAATTGTTCTGAATAAAATAAATGTTTTCAATTTATTTATGAGGAATTCGTAGTGGGCCTGGCCAGTACACAATCGGTGCCCACACATCGAAATCTGCAGTTTATTTGGTTGTGTACTTGTGTTCCAAATGGAGCTTCCTCTGGTGCTTTAATACTCGAGGAAGAAATGGCAAAAATATAAACAAGGTAGATTGGACCTCATTTTAAAACTTTTGCATTTGCTTTTGACGTTATTTACATTTTAGAATATGTGCATGATGTATTATGAATCGATAGTGTTTGAAAAATATGAGCAGAATGCATTTTGTAAAAAAGATTAGTAATGTTTAAAAAATATGTGCAAAATATATTTTGCATGCGTTTTATGTTAACCAAGATGGAAAAAGTGAAAAATAAAAAGCCAAAAAACTTCCCTCCCCTTTTGTCTTGTTCACTAAAAAACAGGAAATGCGTTATAAGAGAATTTATTTTTAATGAGGTAAGCAAATACCTGCAATTGGAAAAAGGTGAAAATGAAATGAGAAAATTGGTTCGGATCAAAAATAAAAAAGAGAAAAATTATTCAATGCCTTAGAAACACCACTATGCAAAACCCCAAGATCATTTTTCACCGCACATTATGGTGGGCCTCAAAGCATTGATCCCACCACCGCATATGGGAAAGAAAGGCGTAGAATATCACGTTACGGTGCCT
Source organism: Rhododendron kiyosumense (assembly GCA_019656275.1). Taxonomy (NCBI): domain Eukaryota; kingdom Viridiplantae; phylum Streptophyta; class Magnoliopsida; order Ericales; family Ericaceae; genus Rhododendron; species Rhododendron kiyosumense. The sequence goes on from BPLS01000136.1 coordinate 1,334,500, forward strand.
GTGACTCGGGCGCAGTGAATAATTACACCTGTAAGTACTTGTCCAGTCCATTAAAGTCGTGTATGATGTCAAGCATGATGTTTTTTTGTATCTTTAAAACCTATGAATCTCTTTCCCAAATCTATCTTCCCTATGGTTTGAGTGGCCTTTTGGGTTCTACAAAACCCATATCCACGCGCTGACTCCCTAGAGTGCAACTCACGCTCAAGCACAATGGAATGCTTTTGTCGGGGAGTGTTTGTGATAGGTATGGATACAGATTTTAGATTTTGTTGAATTTAATAGAAATTAGGCAAACATGTTTATCATACTTGTGAAATTATAATTAACCTGCAGTAAGAGCTGATACTGTTTACTATAAAAAGCTGAAAAATTAGCTTTTATAAACTTAAAACTTGAAATTTGATCTGTAAAATTTCAAAAGCTACCCAAGCTCAATTTTGAGATTTTAAGAATTTTATTTCTTTCTTATCTTTTTAAAATTTGTAGAATTTTAGAATTTGTTTTCTATTTATGGTAAACACTCCAACTTAGTCTGAAAAGCTAGAATCTCAAAATCTGCTAAAATAAGCTTGGTAAACATTGACTAACATGACAAGGGAATTAATGCTAGGATACATACTCTTATGAGCAATGCTACAACCAAACCTATTTTAGTATTTACACACTCATATTTATAAGTGTGTGGGCTCTAAACACATTACACACATTTTAATGTGTGGAGCACACAAATTTGTAGTATTTTTGTACTCCCATTCGGATATGCAAGGGGGTAACTACCTCTCTTTTTTTTTAATTAAAAACGTCAAGTACTTGTGTTGCAGAAAGTATGTTTGCACATATAGGTGGAAACAGACCATACAATGACCTTTTCTGTGGTCCCATCTCGAATACCGTAAAAATATTCAAATTACTTTTTTTTTTTCAAAATATTATTTTTTGAATTTCTATGAAAAATCATCTTAATCGGATATCGGTAAGGTTTTTCCAACATTAGGGAGAAACTGACGAATTTGCCTTATGAATTCTATAGAAGTCTTTACTCATATCTGATTAAGTTCATTTTCTTTTATAACCATACAAAATGTTTTTGAAAAAAAAGAGATTCGAATTATCTATACGAAACCCGGGTTGGGCGGACGGGGGGAGCTGTTGCTGTCCCTTGAAAGGACATCATCGTGCTATCCCGGTCGAGGGGGATCCGCTCCGGTCTTGCTCCGATGATCGAAAACATTTACCTCGTAGAGCTCGTCGAGTTAAATAAATATGTAAAAAAAGTCGGATATCATTAAGTGCTTGATGAGAACACATATAACTTGCCAATAATGGATTCTAGTAGATTTGATCCAATGTTTCGGATCCATTCTTTTCAAAACAAAAATGTTTCGATTAGGCACTTAATGATATCCGATCGAGCTAATTTTTTACATACTTGTTCAACTCGACAAGATCTACAAAATGAACGTTTCCAATCATTAGAGCAAGACCAGAGCATGACCCCCTTGGCCAAGACAACGAGCTGAATGGACAGCAGCTCCCCCAACTCCGGGTTGGACCACCAAAAAAGTCCGTGCATAATCTGTGGTGAAGTAAACGCACCAAGAGAGAGAGAGTGGGGGCGGAAAAGGAGAGAGAGAAGGGAGGGGGAACAAATACGAGGTACACAACAGTTCTCAGAGAAACCCCATTGGTTGCTACAATAATATAAAAGGCGCAATTGGGGTGTCCCTTTCCCGTACTCTTGGATTGGACATTTCTGGAAAGTTTTCCCCGTTGCTTTGCCACTATTCCGTTTTCCTTTTTCTGAAGGCACCCACCCCATACACAACCCCCACTCTCTCTCTCTCTCTCTCTCTCTCTCTCTCTCTCTCTCTCTCCGGTCGCCTGACAGACTCACTTTATATCCCCGGAATACCCTCACATAGACTGCAGAATTACTTCACTCTCAAATGGTAAAAACCAGGAAAAGTAAAAGGAGAGACTGGTGAAGGTGACTTGTGATGTTGGTGTCAGTGTGTGAATGAATGACAAGTACTAGTATAAATTAGACACCCAGTTGGTATTCCTTTGGGGTGAGAGATCATGGGTTCGATTTCTACAGATAAGAAATCAATGTTTTGTTTGGTTTGTGTTTTAAAAAATTATGGAAATAATAAGTGGAGAAAGATAAAGAGAGAGAAATATTAGAAGTAGGAAGAATCTAAAAAGAGTTTAGGAGTAATTTTTTGAAAAATTCTTTTTAAAAAAGGAAGAGAATAAGGCACAATCCTTTGTGGTAATGCTAATTTCTAATACTCCCACTGATATACACAATGTTGACAAAAAATAATTAAAACCAATAAAAGTTAGTTGGAAATTGATGCTACCAAACACTTCCACTTGGCAATTAACGGCTTGAATCTTAATCTAATGGCGGAGGTTAACACAATCGAAAAAGTAAAAAATTATTACATTCACCCAACATTTTTTTAAAATTATTACTACGAGGGGGCCTTCGCCCCATAAGCCTACTCGTAATTCGCGTTCGTGCGTTTTGTGCCAAACTTCTACGGAATATTGATTTGTCTCAACGAGAGATATCGAAAGAGTAAAAATAAAAAAAAATTACATTTACCCAAATTTTTGGAAATATCCACTTTTAAGCACATTTTTTAAACTTAAAATTAAAGTGGATATTTTCCAAAATATGTAGGTAGAAGTAAAAATTTTGGGTTTTCGATTCCTCTTGTTGAAAAATGAATCAATAATTCACAAAAATTTAACGCAAAATTAACATATATGAAATTTTTTAATAAAAACAAAACTCACTTTTTGCTTAACAGAACTCCACGCCTCTTATTTTAGGACCGGGGATTGTGCTGTGCAGCTTCGTGCTGCACAATAGCCGGCAAGGCTTTGCTGGCATCGGTCCGACGATCGGAGACGTTCACCGCGTAGAGTTCGTTGAGTTCTATTTATGCACTAAAAATCAGCTCAATCAAATATCATTAAGTGCCTCATCGGAACACAAATAACTTGAAAAAATAAATTCAATGGTTTTGATCCAGTGTTTCGTATCAATTAGGATTCATTTTTTTTCAAGTTATATGTATCCCGATGAGAAACTTATCAATTTTTGGTCGAGTTTATTTTTGGGACACTTGTAGTACTCGACGAGCTCTATGCAGTGGACGTCTTCGATCATCGGACCGATGCCGAAAAGACCTTGCCGGAGACTGCACAGCATGCAATGCAGCAAGATGCTGCACAGCACAGTCCCGCCTGCCTTATTTTAGAGGGTAATAATAGAGAGAAGAGACCAGAGAGTGCTTTTCGATTTGTTTAACGTCTGAAAGTTGTAATGAAAGAGACGGTTCCTACTTTCCCATTATTATCTTTACTAGTACTTACTGGAGTATATACAGTAGTATAGTCCCATTCGGAACAACCAATTAACGTTAACAACCAACGAGAAAATAAAGTAGTAGGATCAGGAGAGAGAGATATGTAGGAGTAGCTGAGAGAGAGAGAGAGATAGATGGATACGAATATGAGCTATAGGCCTATAGTATGATGGAATTTAAGAATGATTTATAAAGAAGAAAGTAAGGTTTTATAGATAGACCCGGCCCCTATGTAATAAGTAGGTTGCCGAAGAAAGGTAGAGAGAGAGAGAGAGAGAGAGAGAGAGAGAGAGAGAGAGAGAGAGATGGATTGTTAATTACAACTACAGGGTGAGGAGGATGCTTCCTCAAACTTCCCTCGTCCATGTTCCATAAACACTCATCCATATAATCCCTTTACCGATTATTCCATCCCCATATCCATGTAGAGAGAAAGTATTTAGAGACAAAGAGAGAGAGACAGAGAGAGAGAGAGATAGAGAGAGAGAGAGGTATTTGTGGCCGTAAATCCACTCTGCACGAAAAGAAATGTGGGATCTAAACGACTCGCCTGATCAGATACGGGGCGAAGAATCCTTGGGCGACAACAAGGGTAAACGGGTCGGATCCCAGTCCAATTCCAGCTCGTCGGCGGTGGTGATCGAGGAGGGTTCAGAAGAGGAAGAAGAAGAAGAAGATGAAGAAGGGGAGAGAACCGGCGGGCGAAAACGGAGCAGCAGTGCCATATTCGGGTTCTCGGGTCCCGACCGGGACGACAGTCGGGTCACCCGGCAGTTTTTCCCAATGGAGGATCAGGAAACGGGGACCATTCCCGACGGGGGTTCCAATTTCCCCATGGCTCACTGGGTTGGGGTTAAATTCTGCCAGAGCCAGTCTGACCATCCCGCCGCCGGCGCTCAGCCTCTGAGGAAGAGCCGCCGCGGTCCGCGTTCTAGGAGCTCTCAGTACAGAGGAGTTACGTTTTACCGGCGGACTGGCCGGTGGGAGTCTCACATATGGTTTGTCCCCTGTTTTTGCTGTTTTTTTTTATTTTTTTTAATGATAACTCTGGTTTCTGGTTTCCTAGCGAGGTTACGCACATATCGACTAGTCCATAGGTCCAATCTCACCACTCATCTGCGGGCTGTATTACATAAATGTAACGAAATTGTGAACCTCCAATACAATATCCCGATATCGCCCCGAATATTAAAGTATCATTGAATATCGTATCCTGATACCGATTTAAAACCCATGTATGCGTAATCTAACAAAAATAATGAGATATGTAACCAAAGTTACGAATGTGAACAACTATATTATTATTTTCTGTTAAGTACTCGTGTTAAATAACTTTACCGTTTTTGATACAGGGACTGTGGGAAACAAGTTTATTTGGGTATGTTTTCTTTTTCTTTTATTCATTTTTTATTTTAGGTATTTATAGAACTCCTTATTCCGCTGTGATTAATCAACAAGAAATAATTTCAACCCATTTTTCTGATGTGGGTGAGAGGGATTAATTTGTTCTTGTTGGATGTCTCTGTATAGGTGGATTTGATACTGCACACGCGGCTGCACGGTAAGCTCACAACAATGATAGTACAGTTAGTACTAAATACATTTGTTTTGAGTAAAGGTGAAATTACACGGAGACCCCCTCATCTTTACGTTTTGTACACAAACACCCCATAACCTTTAAAAATGCCCAAACACACCTCATCTACTGAAAATGAAAAAATCGTCAACGCCGTGAAAGGAATGAATGAAATCACAAATATACCCAATTTTATATATTCCGCATAGCAAAATACACGATGAATTGAGAAAAGAGGACATATTTACTTTGTTTTTCGGCCACCTACTCCAAGCCGAAGACCGGCCTCCCTCGCCACCGCTCTACCTCCTTGACCCGGTCTCCATTACCACCAAAACCCCTCACAACCGCAACACCTCCAAAACCCTCCATCACCACTCCACCAAGAACCTATAACCTCCATTAGTTCTGGCGGCCGCAACCCACTTCCATCAAACAAATCTATCAATAAACAAAATTAAGAAGTACGATTCATGCACAAGAATGTGGAAATTGGTACTACTGCTTCTTTGAGGACTTTGAACGAACCCCTAAAATGCACTTTGAGAACTTTGATTCATGTATAGGTACTCCAAAGCCCAAATTTTATAAAAGTCCTAAATTTAGAGCAACCCTATTTTCAAATTTGGGGGTTTTGGAAAATTAGGGCAAAGTGAAACAAATGGCAGGAAGGAAAAAACAAAGAAAAGATCGGGAAAAAGTTAGTGATTTACCAGTTGTAGAGAGAGGGGGTAAGACGGGAGTTGCAGATCGAGAAGGATGGCTTCAATGGAGTGTGGTGTAACTGGTGGTCGCCGGCTTCAATTGTTGGGTTGGCTCAAGATGGATGTCGCTGGCGGAGAGAGAAGGGGTGGCATCACTGGTGGTTGATGGTTGCCATTGTGATGGCGTCATGGTCGGCGAGGGTTGGCCGTTAATGGTGCTTGGGGTTGGAGGTGAGGTTCCACGATCAATGGTGGATGTGGGCGAGTATCGAGAGAGAGTATCACGATTGGTGTATATATTGGTGTTAAGGGCATTTTTGTCTAATGAATGCCAAAACTAGTGACATGTGCCCTTGCAACAAATGGTTCTGAAATGAAAGGGTGTCACTTGGGTAACAATAATACATGGGGGGGTGCGTTTGGGCGTTTTCAAAGGTTAGGGGATGTTCGTGTCCAAAACATAAAGACGAGGGGGTCTCCGTGTAATTTCACCTTGAATAAATTGAACCAGTTTTTTTTTTGTTTTTTTTTTTTGTCCCCCAAGGACACGACAATCTGGGATTAAAATTTTTGAAATCATTTCCAGAGCATATGATAGGGCAGCCATCAAGTTTCGCGGCATGGAGGCTGACATCAATTTCAGCCTTGAAGACTATGAGGAAGACTTGAAACAAGTACTATTTGGGTTTTGATTTGATTTATACATATGTTTATACTGGAAAGCAAATGATTCTGATATCTTGAAATTTGTCATTGTAATGTTGAATTGAGCAGATGAATGCATTAACAAAGGAGGAATTCGTGCATGTGCTTCGCAGACAAAGTACTGGGTTTCCAAGAGGAAGCTCGAGATATAGAGGTGTAACATTGCACAAATGTGGAAGATGGGAGGCCAGAATGGGCCAGTTCCTGGGCAAAAAGTACTTAGCATTATAGTATCATCTTTCATTCTCAATTTATCATGCTTTTGAGTTCTTGTGTTGGAAAATCGTTCCCCATTCTCATTGTGCATTTGGGTTTTTTCTTCTTTCTTAAACAGGTCTGTCTATTTGGGTCTCTTTGATACTGAAATTGAAGCTGCTAGGTACGTTTATTGAGCTTAACGACATGAATTTGGATCTATCGAACAATTGGTTATCTTTTTCAGACATGAGTAATAAATTGAGGCCTACAAGATAAGACGGTCATATAGTATGAAGGGCATCATGTGCCCAAACAACATCGGACCAGGATCCTCTCCCATGAGAGGCTCACAGGATAATTCTTGCATGAGTAGTGGAACAGGAATCATCGAGGTCTCAATACCATAATACGAGACTATCTTTCTTTGTCTGCGATACGTAACTTCATTCGTCAAACAATAAATCAAGTTGATTGGATATTGATAAGTCCTTGATCGAATCACATTTATCGTGAGAAAAAAATGTACCGTTAAAATTCTTACCATTCAATATTAATGGCTTCGTTCAATAAGATACCGATATGGAAATCAGATGATTATTTGAATTGCCAATTTTCACATCGAAGCTTACAAATTAAACGGCTCAGACCATCAAAATGGAAAGTTTAGCCATAAGGTTGGACCTTCAATTTTAATGCAGTGTGAGCCATGCTTCCATGCCAAGGGTGAATTTAGTCGCACTATCAGTTTTACTTGCAGTATTTTCTGAACGCTTGGAGAAATTGTGCTTCCAATTTCTTGTACTATTTTGTTTAGGGCGTACGATAAGGCTGCAATCAAGTGCAACGGCAAGGAGGCAGTGACCAACTTTGATCCCAGCAGCTATGAAGATGAGCTTAACTCTACTGGTAAAATCATTGCAGAAGTTCCTTTCTTATCCCTTGATACATAGCACGAATCGAACTACAGCTGATGTTTGTTTGGCATGAATTTGATGGTACTTCTTGACAGAATGTTCGCTCAACACCCCAGATCACAATCTCGATTTGAGTTTGGGCACCACCTCCAAACAAAAAGGCCGAGAATCGAATCCGAGTCAAACTGCTATGCCTTTCGAAGCCGATTGGCAGAATCGAGGATTTAGGCCCAAGGTAAACCGTGCTGGACTTTTTTTGTACTCTCTTCTTATGCATTTTTAACTACGCGATTAAGTCTCAAGATTACATTGGAAGTGTGTTGAATCAAGACATAATGCAAACTAAAATTGCATTTGTGACAGAGAGACAGCCCTTTAAGTGCCTAATGTTTTTCGCGCTTAATGTAAATGCAGCTCAATATGCAACAAGACCCGTATCGAAATGGGTACAACGAGAGCGAAACCATGCTGCTTTTGAGCCAAACTCACATCCAATCTCCAAGCTCCCTCAAGGCAAACCATGAAGTTAACAACAACAGACTTGGGCAATTCAGGAGAGGGGGGGAACCCCCACCACTCCACCTGTTTCCACCGCAACTCAGCCCGTCGAATAATCAAGTCTGTATCTCAAGTTATGCCTCTTTAATGTTTCAGGTCGCTTCATAGTTAGGAATAGGCTTCTCTGAAGTCTGATTTTACAAAATTTACGGTGTGGTTTAATGGTGTGGGTCATCTTGGTCTGACCCGGAGCCACCATGATGATCCGTCATCTCATACAGCTCTTTGAGAAGATCATGTATGCACAACACAACACCGATCAGACATTGGTAGTTACATGATCAGAACACACAACTTGCTGATGGCTAAAATGGTTTTTGAAAAAAACTGTCATTTTTTCGAAACAAATATAATCAGATCGTGTTTCTATCGATATCTCGATCAACTTGATTTCTTCTTCCTTTTGGTGCGAATGGTCTTCTTCGCTGACCTTAAAATTGTGTGTTTTGAATCATCAAGCGGGACCGAAGTGGGCCCAACCTAACCATGAATTTCAAATCCTGAATGAAACCCTTAAAATCTGTGTTAGTAACTGTTAAACGTATTTGCAGATTCATCAGTATCCCAGCAGCAGCAATGGAGGAGATCACCTTTCCCTATCTACAAATTGGCAACTCAATACTCCTCCTCCTCCTCCTCCTCCTTCCCAACTGTATGCAACTGCTGCTGCAGCATCATCAGGATTCCGACAGCAGAATTTCACAAGACCCCCTCACAATTTCCTCCAGGAAAATGGTTTCCACTCTCTAATCAGACCCTCTTGAGTCTTGACCCTTTCTATTACATTTCCCAATGTATCAAACATTGCCTTAGTTTTTAGTATTTTTTGTGAGCTTGTAAAGATCGAATTTTGTTAATACAGGTTCAAATATGTTAGGGCTCATTTTGGCAATCCACAAAGTGAAAGGCCAAAAAGGAAATTTCCGGCTCTCTGGAAAATGGCTTTTTCACTAGGGGTTTTCAGAACCACACCCTCTCTCATGAATCCGGGAACCTGTATTATAGTTGTGTAATGTAGTATCTCAGCCGTTCATTTCAATAATCAATGATCCAGATCTTAAAAAAATTTTTTTTGAAAAGAGCAGCTTTTTCTCGGAGTCTTTTAACAAAACCTAACCATATATTAAAAAACACATTTGGAGGGTCGGGGCGTCGCTTTACAACCATGTAGTGCCTACAAGGTACCTGGGTCAGATCCGGGGATGATTCCAAGCACTCCGCTTGGCAGTGGTGTCGAGCGGCCCATCTAACTATTCATCACGACAATCAACGGCTCGGATCTTAATCCGAGCAACGAACGGTCTAGATTTTTATCCACTCAGATTATATCCAAGCAATTCGTGTCGAGATGAGTGGCCGAATGGGCTGCTCGGCACTGCTGCCAAGTACCTTGCACGGTTTCTAATAAATTGCCCCGGGTCCCTCTCTCACTGCACGGTTTCTAAAAAAATTTCTGTGCATTTATTTCTCTCATCGACTTATCGCTCTCTACTCATTTCTCCTAAAATCTTCCTTGAAACTTATACTACCAAACAATCTCGTTGGGTCGTCGGTGAAACAAACAAAAGGGCCGAAATCTTTTAACTAGATTTGATATTCTGGTTAACTGACTGGAGTCCCTGCAGATCTGATGATTCTATACATACTTGCATATGCGTACATATATTTATAGAAATATGTATGGTTGGCTTTGCTAACCTCATCTCGTTGAACAAAAGATAATCCACATTAATTTAATGTCAAAAAAGTTCGAGTTTCAATGTTTTTTTTCCACATATATTGATTGACTTCTCAGATATCTTTATACCAGTGCTACTGCTACCCGTCTCTACGACACTACGCATCCCTATTAAAAAAGGATGACAGTTGTGTGATTTAGGTGAAAACCATGAGCACTTAATCGGAAAGTAGAAGGATGTACTATAGCTTTTGGATCAAATGAATCTAAGCCGTTCCAACAACTTATCCCCATACTCTTATGTTTTATAATAGAAAATATTTTACACATATCAATACACTTTTTACGTACATACTATAATTATATATTGTCTATTTAAACGAGGCTAGCATTTTCCTATGTATACTTTAATGTGCTGCCTCTGCCTCTGCTGCCTCTGCCCCAATCAATTACTCCGTATTATTTATTGCTTCACCTATCCTGATATACTCATAGTTATCATGTACTGTTCAATTTACCTAACACTGTCGTAGCAAATTTGGGCTTTTTCTTTTTGGCCTGTTTTGTGACAGTCTTTCTGAAGTTTACCTAATCGGGTAATACCGTATTCAGTGTCTACTTAACTGCCATCAACGTAGACAAAAGCTTGCTTAAATTGTACTCCCTCCGTCCCAATTTACTTGTCACTTTTTGGAGTTCGTGCCACTTTTCAATTGATTATATCTTGTAATTTATAATATTTTAGGCGATTTTGAAAACATTGTATTATAGAACAAATCGAGATCTATCAAACAAGATCCATATTGGATATAAAATTCATTACCAATTTAAAGATATAACTAATTCTTTTTTCCGGTTGAAATAGAACTGTGACAAGTAAATTGGGACGGAGGGAGTACATTAATTACTCCGTTACTACTTTTAAACTCTAGCGAATCTGTTCCGGTAACAATCCGATATTGTTACCGGAATAAATTTGCTAGTGTGGATCTCATAAAAGTACTTTTTTGGAAAGATATTCTTGCATTCTTAAAAAAATATTACTCCTACGTTATGTGGGACCGTTGAAGGGCAGCTCAAAAGGGATGAATCTTCTATAAAAAGGTTTTATTTATGTACATTTTAGTAATCATAATCATTTGTTTTTTTTAGATCATCGAGAACATTGACAATGTCAAATGAAGTATCAAGTTGAACGAATATCAGCTGATGTAATTTTAAAACACAATTAAATTTTAGAAAATTAGAAACATCGAATTTTGATTTTTTTATTTTTTTTGAAAAGCAAAAAAAAGATTTTATTAATTATTACAAAAGTTACGATTGATTAAAATGGATAAGAACGAGAAGGCAACACCCCAATGAGATTGACACCCTACCCCTTGACAATCATATGTCTCTCAAGCCCGAAAATTAAAGCAACAGTTAATAAGAAATCAACCGGCCAGAAGAAAAATGTACCGATAAACCCAAGGCCAAAAAGCTCTCCCCACAACATTGTTTGACCAAAAAAATTCTAAAGAAGATGTGAAGAACAATATAGCCTTTAACATCGGATCAGGATTAAATTCAGTTCATTAACATGTTTACCTTATCTGTTTAAAATAAAAAGATTAGTACTCTCTCCGTTCCAATATAAATATCTCCTACTGTACAAATTTTCGTGCATTAATTTCAAACCCAAAAAAATATATTTCTATGCAATTATTTTTTTATTTTCTTACGCCAAATATATTAAAGTGCTCATTGAATACATAAAATACTGAATGAGAGCTGGTCTCGGATCAATAGACCGTGATGAATTGTCACTGTCGGGGTTGTCCTTTGAATCAATTCTCTTAGGCAGGAGCAGAGTCAGGCATTACTATCCTCCCTCCTGAAACCTTCAAATTAAAGGACGCCTCTTGAGACTTGAGAGGGAGAGGGAGAGGGAGAGGGAGAGAAAGTTAGAGAGAGGGAGTAGGTCTCGCAACTAGCTATAGCGTGCATTAGCTTAAGCGCAAGCGATTGAAAGTGAAGAACGAGCGTGACTACCATTTTAAAAATATTTAAAACTAGGGTTGAGAATGATTGAGGCGGGAGCTAAAACTAGGGTTGAGAATGATTAATTAACAAAATATAGTACAAAAAGATATGTGAACACACATTATTATTATTATTATTACCGTTTTGGAGCATGTGCAAAAGCATCGCTATTTACCTTGCTTTTAGGTAAAGTAAAGAATGAAAGTGAAAAACAGGATCCTGCAACAGATTAGTTATACAACTTGGTAAACTAATTTTGCTTCAGTTAACCCTTTACATTGAGCAAGTAACTGTAGCTGAGGTATACATCAAACAACACCACACTCTCTCTCTCTCTCTCTCTCTCTTGCTGGGCTCTCTAATCAGATCACTCTCTCTCCTTTGCTGGATTTTACAAAAGTTTAACGTAAAATTATTGACTACATTTTGTTAATAAAAACAAACAAAAATCAAGTTATTTTGACTTATTGAACCAAAATGACATGGTTCGGAATTAATTTATTAGTTCGGAATTAACAGTAATTTAATTTCCTGTTGAGAAGATTTCCCTCAAATCTTTTAAACAAACAAATACTCCAAGAGAGATCACGTCGGAATTAATTTATTAGTTAGGGGTTGAAGAAGATTGGGAAAGGGATGTGCTTACATCATCCTGTGCGTCATTGTGGATAACTCCTGTATCAATATCAAAGGCCTCCAACTTTCCATTAGGCTCTGTTCTAGAAACCTTCCTATTTTATAAGTACTTATTTTGGAGTTTTCTTCCACAAAATTCAAATAAGCAGCTTATTTTCATATTTTCAAAAACTCAAAAATAATATAAATGAAAATTAATTTTTCAATTTTTTTTGCACCGTATTAAAGATCTCAATGAGATTTATCAAATAAGATCCATAATGATAGAAAAATTATTTGCATAAGCACATAATTTTTGAGTTTGAAATTACTTTTTTTTAAAATAAGTATTTATTTACCCTTTTCTGGAACACACCTTATTATTGGACAAAAAATAAGTTCTTATTTTGATTCTGGAACGGGCTCTGTACATAACAAAGGCCGAGACACACACAATGTGTGTGTGCAAGTTGGATTTTCACAACATTTGTGAAAATTTGAGGCCTCTAGTATTAACCTATTGTAGTATTGTGATAGATAAACAACAATTAAATTCTCAAAAAATCAATCGAATTGTTATATACTGTAGTAACAAGTAACATGTATATACATATCTATACGTTACCATACTCATAGCCACTATTTGCTAACGTCGCTGCCGCCGCAGATTTTGCCACGATCTTATACCTAAGTGCTTCTCTATAAGATTTCGTAAATCAATCGTGTTAGCACTCATAGAGAACATCCATTTTGAACAATAGATGCCTATCTTTACTATCTATTGTGAAGTCAAAACCTATCCTTCGATAAAGGATATAGTGTTACTTACAAAATTTCCTAAACAATTTTCTTCTAATTTGATAATAAGCCACAAAATTTCGAATTAATAAATTTACTTATTACATGTTGTACATCTATTGCTTCATCAATCATAGCACTCACATGTTGACAATTTTCCTAAAGTTGAAATACTATTTTTCTATGAGACATTCCTATGTAATAACAAAAAAAGATGAGCAGTATAGAATGATTATTTTTTGTATAAGAAACTATCCGTTCACCAATGAGTAATTAAAGTATGAACGATGACAACAACTTTAATAAAGTTTGGCCTTGGAGATTGGTAAAATCAAATACAAAATATGTTCTTAACATTTAATTTACTACAAATTACAACTACAAATATTTTTAATCCGACAGCAATAAGACATCCTTATACACAATAGAAATATAGGACTCTAAAGTACATGTGGTTTGCACAAATCAGACAAAGGTGTAGTAGTGGAATCACCTACGCCCAATAAAATTAGATCAGACCGTATCCATTCTCGATCTAATTTTAAAATATAGAAACTACTGGAATTCTAAAACTGCGCCTGGGGTCTTTGAAAATTTGATCACAACATTTGTGAAAATTTGATGAAATAATAAGTGGGAAGCATTTTTACAAAAATGTTGTGAAAATTCGACTTGCACACTCATCGCGTGTGCTTCAGGCTCTAGTATTAGATTAGACAGACCCGACTTACACACGCATCATGTGCCCCGACCTCTAGTATTAACTATTAACCTATTGCGACAAATAAGCAATAGTTAAACTCTCAAAAATTCTATCGAATTTTTATATACTATAATAACAATTGACATGTATATACTTTTGTATACATTACCGTACATATCACTGTGTGTACATTACCAAAGCTTGACATTTTATGAACGATTTTTTAGTCTAACTTAAACTGTAACGGGATGAATCCTAACAAAGAAGAATATATGTAAGAAAAAGATGAGAAAGTAGGACATGTGGCTGACCTGATAAAATGTGACACCGAAAACCAAATTTAACTCCTGATTTTTAAGAATCATCAATTGCATTAACTGTTTTAAGAAAACAATTGCAGTAAAGAAAGGCTCAAAATGCCTTCAGTAGTCCGGCATTTTCTGGGTCACTTGCACAAAAAGCATTGTATCACTGTTATTCTTTGCACATTTTCAACTGTCAAAAAGAAACTTAAATATAATAAAAGAAGACAAAAACTAAAATGCGCACCAATGACCAACCACAAGACAGTCTTTGTGTGTGTGAATAGAAAACCGAAGTCAGAAGTTTGGAAGGAAATGAATGAGAACGATAAAGAGCTGTACATAACTGTGGAAAGTACAAACCTGTAATGGAAATGAATGATATTTTGGCAGACTCCTTCACAAAATGGTCGCTCTGAATTCTCTTTTTTTTTTATGCCAGATTTTTGGCAATCTTAAGTGGTGTTTCACCGTGTTTGGATGGCCTATTTTTACATTTTTCAATTCTCATTTTTGGGTTTTGGGTGTTTGGCAAGAAGAGGGCAAATGGGTTTTGGGTATAATGGATTTTTCATTTTCTTGTTTCTAAAATTCAACGGAGAAGCTGGTGAAGAGGAGCTTTATTCTGTGAAAGTAACAAGTACGGATGGAGCAGTTGAAGAGAAAAGGGGTGTATTTGAACTTGGATATGGGTAATAAAAAATTTTAAAAAAACCCGTGGGTATGGCAGTTAGTGATGCGTTTTTACTTTGACACCCTTATGATGTTCCACAGGGGTTTTAATAATCAGTTTTGTAAGAGGGTATTTATGAAAAGGAAAATACATGACAGAGGAGACACCAAATTTGTGCTCCCTCTTTATATATTATACTCCCTCCGTCCCAAATTGATTGTCCGGTCCGCAAAACGGAGTGTTAAAAATAATACAATTTTTGCAAGAAAAAATCAAAAGTTTTTCAACAACTTACTAGATATCAATGAGTATTTTTAATTTGTGAAAAAAGTTTGAATTTTTTCTTGAAAAAATTGCATTATTTTTAATACTCCGTTTTGCGGACGGGACAATCAATTTGGGACGGAGGGAGTATTAGAATAGATGAGAAATTTTTCAGTGCCGGATGGGTATATCTCACATGGTATTCGCTCGGCATATTCGGGCCGTTCAATACAATTTTAGACGGTTCAGATTGAAACTCTTTCTCTCCTCTCACCCCAACACTTTCTCTGTTCTTTTTCTCTCTCCAAATCCAAGCTGTCCAAAAACGCAATGGACAGCTCAAATGTGCTGAGCGGACATCACATGATACCCATCTGACACTGAAAATTTTCCTTACATAATTATTTATTTGTTACTTTATACTACTATAGGATTTAATAAGATACTAAAAAAACCAGTTCATGTTTAGTAAATTAAAATAATATTTTTTAACACGAATGAAGAGCCAAAGAATCATAAGATTCATTCCCTTTTGACTTCTTTTCTTTTCTCTTTCTTTTTTTACCACTCAAATGGCCAAATGGGCATGAAGAACTTAATAAAAGTGTGTTTGCTCTTCACGAGATTGCATGTTCGAATTCTATGGAGATCAATTTTTTTATAAATCTTTCCAAAAGATTACAAAAGATTTAATTGATTAAGGGCACACTGGTGAAGACGCCACCAGAGAACCAAACCCGAAGGAAGGCAAGGAACCAACCAAAAAGCCAAAGCAAGAATCCACACCGAAACAACCTCCGAATACCACAAACACCTAGCCAAACATTTCAATTTTTGGGCCACCGGAGAATTTTTCCGATCGTTAAATTTAGAATTCCAAAATTAATCAAAGTGTGTGCAAATAGGTCTGGTTATCAAATAAATAAAATTACCCTCTATAGAAACATTATCATTACACATTTCATATCAACTTTTATCTTTACTCTCCTTACTTTTTTACTCTCTATGGAGACATCAATATTATACTTTTACTCATTAAATTTTCAAAATAGAATTTACTTTCATGAGCAAAATAGAAAATTTATCAATTTTTACCTATTAACTTTACAAAATGGATATTTATTAGGGACATCCCAAAATGAAACACTAAACTCTAAAAAAGGGATGGAGGGAGTACCAGTTACTAATATATGATTAAGTAAATTAACAGTAAATTTAACAGTTCATTTTTTTGTACTAAGCTTCAATTTAACAGTAAATTACCTCTAGGATAGAAACAGTGCACATAATTCCCATTAAAAATGAACTCTGTTTTTAATTACCTCCAATTAAGTACAACCTCATGATAAAATTACCCTTTTACCTTTCAAATACTATTAAAATTCAAAAAGTTCACTAAACCCTATTATAGGGTAGGCTAAGGTACCCTAGGATTAGGTCATTTTCATAGCATTTTATGGTATACATTTCTATTATAGGGTTTTAGTAATTTTTAAAAACTTTCATAGCGTTTAGAATTTTAAATACTTTCATAGGGTACCTTAGGTTTTAGATTTTGACATTTTCATAAGGTACCCTAGTGTTTAGGTTTATGCCCTTTCATAGGGTTTTAGGATTCACTTTCCTATTATAGGGTTTTAGTGGTTTAGACATTTTTATAGAGATAATTTTAAGAAAATATTTCAAAAATCCTTAACGGTGCATTTTTGTTTTTTTCTAGAATGTGCGAAAAGAGAACGTCCAAAACAGGAGCTACGCGTAAAAATCCCGAGCTTTAGCTCTTGGATAGTCCAACTTTCTGTGGATATAGCACGCGCCACTCATTCATAGTAGAAAAAGTGACTCAAACTCTGTCCTAAAGGTTTGGGACCATGTACTTAGATTCATTTTTACTACTGTAGTATTTCCATAGGATCCATGAAACGCTGTCACCACCCAGACGGTTTCATCTGTCGTGATCGGTCTATCTATTTTAGGAGTATCACTTTCTTCGCTTTGTTTTCGGGGAGTTTGTGAGAACCCGTCTTGGACCAATAGTCCCATATCGGAAGGACATGGGATGGTGGGAGTTATAAATGATTTATATGAGGAGGCCCACCAGCTATTATTAACTTGAGGTTAATTTTTTAAGCCACGTAATTAAGCAAATAGTTAGCAGATCAGTTGGGGCGAGTTGTTATAGAGTGATTTTCGTACTCAAATCGTTGACTGCACTCCCAAGTGAAAATCATTAATAATTCTTTCTCAATGAAATCAGAATTCCTTCCAAAGAGATTTTTTGGTGTTTCGGATTGAGATTATTACAGAAGTATTTGAGAGGGATTCTAAGATTGCAATTTGGAGAATACATATATATCAAACTAGTGCACGATGTGTAGAATATATTGTGCATATATATCCATTATGAGACTTCAAAAGGTGTACATGCTTTCTGAATTCTGCATTCCTCAGTTAATTTTTCATTACGCATTCTTGTAAAATGCATATTTTATAATCTGCTCGCAACCACCTAAAATGTAAGTCTACATAATGCAGATTGCAAAATTTGGGCTCCCAAACACGCCTATAGTATATCCTTTCACTCTCCACTTTGTATAGTCCATGACCAAAATATTACAATCAAAAATTGTAAATGTATTAACAATTTAACACTGGACACAATTATCGAGACAGGACTGACCACCATCCGAGCGTGATTTGTAGAGAGGGTCATGGTCCTCAAATTGGTGATGGTAGTCCAAACGAAATGTTTTGAAATTGGCCAGTTGCTTCGTCTCATGATTATAGAGGTTTGAGAAGGTAAGAAATGACTTAAGAGGGGCCTTGGTCTCTAATTTATTTTTTTATTTTTTATTTTTTTTGGTAAACTTTTGCTAGTTTCAAGTCAAATTTTTCAGATTATTTATTTAGCCCTGAATAAATCCGTTGGAGTTACAAGCAAGTGAAATTTCAAAAACTGATCAAAAGTTTGAATTTTTTACTAAAGACAAAAATAATTCCAAACAATCAATTTTTTTTGAATCATTATATTTTCCTAAACTTTTTTTTCAACTTAATCCACATTTTTTCTTTTAATTCATCTCGTTTGGAAAAATATTATAATTTCAAAAAAAAAATGCAAATTAACAAAGAAAGACAAAAACACATAAGTTGGGCCAAATCCCTTCAAGTGGATGTACAAGATTGATGGTGACTAAAGAGCAATTATTACTACTTTGCAAAGACACAAAGAAAAACTATTAAAATTCGAGCACATGAGAGTGACCAGAAGACAAAGAAAGAGGGGTCAGGCTGTCCTTTCTGATAATGCAAAGGGTTCTTCTTTTTCCTACCAAGTTGGCTTCAAGACTTTCCATGTTTGGAAAGATTGCTGATGTACTTGTTTAATTTGGATTGAGGTTTCCAAGTGGCCATAAACAACACAAAACCATCTCCAGCCAATGGTTTCCCGTTTGGGTGGATATCCAGGTACAAAGTTGGATGGCTAGGTCCAACAATGGCCACAAACTTTTGAGCAAAACAATTGCGTAGGCCCTTTTTTAAAAGAGATATATCCCATTTACTCTTTGACCAATTATATGGGGGAGCATTGCCTATCACATTATTAGGTAGGTGAATAAGATTGGCTTCAAGTTTAATTGGCCCACATCTCACACTCCTTAATATTTCGTGGCACAAAATAGGTGACAAATAGCTTCGCAGATGCGGCAATGCTGTAGGAGCACTTAATAATAAGTTTTGCAGAGGAGAAGAGTTGGCCAGAATCTCACTAATACCCACCTCTCAATTAGTATCTTTCCATTGTCGATCAACATGTATCATCTGATGTGGTGCGTTATTTGATGAATTCAATGTGATATGTGATTGTTGCATGTAGGTTAGTTTAATTAGCCGAAACACTGGCGGTTGTTTTTAGTGCCGTTTTATCTCTCATTCTTGAATTATTTGTGTTAATTTTTTTTATTAATCATTCATCCTGACAAATTAGATTAAAGAGTAAAGACGAAAAAAGTTTGGAATAGGTATCTTTAGGATTTTTAGAATCGTTTTATCAGCATGGTTTTCAATTTCTGTCTATACTTTATACTTTTCCAAGTACTTTTGTCTAAAAGAATTAATGATTAATCCCAAAAAAAAATTACGAGCATCTAATAGAAAAGATTGCTAAAATAAAAATAATACCAACTTCATTTAAGAATAATTAATTTAGTCCAAACCCACGCGTAATGTCATCAGACGTTACTATCCAAATCTATTTGATCCCATAACCTTGTAGGAGTAAGTTTTTTTCAAGTGTCGTAGACGTCTTGAATTGGACTTTGGTGTAAGTGGAGTTGAATGACTTGTTCAAACATCAACGACTTTCTCTTGCATTACTTACCCAAAAAAGGACTTTCTTTACATCAAACATTGCTGAAAGAGGGTTAATTACATTAATATAGGATAGTATAAGAAATGAAATATGCTTTATACTATCCTTTTTTTTTTTTCTGTTAAAAAAAAAAAGGATAGTATAAAGCATATTTCATTTCTTGCTTAGGCTAGGATCTTGTAAAAAATATTTCCCATTGTGTATATTTTGTTAGTCTTCTTTGACTTTTTGTTAGATTTGCATTATATTTTTTGAATTAATCATCTGTCTCAACGACAGGAGTCGAAAAAGTAAAAAATTATGACCAAATGCAAAAAATAAAATTACTAAAGACAAAAAAAAATACAAAACAACTTTCTTTTTTGTTTAAAGTGGACACTTCATGAACTTTTTCAACATCGGCCCACATTTTTATACTTTTCTAATTCGTTTTGTCAAGACGAACGATTAATTCAAAAAATTATGACGAAACCGAACAAAAATTACAAAAAGTAAAAATTACCGGCTCTACTCAAAAAGTGTTGGTTTCATATAACTGTGAAAACCGTAAGTGAAGTCATAGCCCTCCTAGCAAGGCAACAGGCTTGATGAACGTCCTTGCGTTCAACCTCCGTAGTGTTCTACAATAAAAATAATAATTTGGGGATCTCCTATACGAGGTTGAGCAACAAAAAGCGATCAATTGACAAAGTGGCACTTTAGAGTCTGCATTAATGCGAGGTTCCTTCACTCTCTCATTAGTGCACCCAGCAAATTTGTTTGTCCCTCCGGAAAATTACTCAGTATCTTTTCTTAGCTAGTACGGAGTAATACTTTTTATATAAGATATAGATCTCAATTATTTTTATTAGACAGTTTTCAAAAGCACAAGAAAGCTTACAAAATTTAAAGTTATAAGCAATATAAAAGTGTTGCGGACTCCAGAAGGGACAAACAAATTGGGACGAAAGGAGGACAACTATTTTGCTAGATACAGATTCACTCGATTGAAAGTATATCATCTCCATTTTCAGCAAAAAATAGCTCTCAAGAATTTGAAAACATCTTTGGGAGATGCTGACGTGCTGTAGTGAGCATCCCCTTCTTTCTCAAAAGTAAAGTTTCTCGCTTGTAGAAAAGCTTTGCTGGGTTCCCGGACGCTGCCAAGCAGTCCTTGCCACAGGTGTAGGCGCATCCGGACAAAAGTATTTTCAACGGTCCGGATTAAAAACTACCTGTTCCAAGGAAGAGTCTGTACCATTAATTGCCAAAATGGATGATCCAGATGCGCCCTGCACCCATTCGACAGGGATATGCTTGGCACCATCCCTAGATCCATTTCCAGGGTGAAGGCTTGAAGGAAGCTGAAAGACTTTGTTCACCAACTCAAGCTATTTAATCAAACGAGGTGATTTCAATAGTTTCAGATTCTTGGCTGAGAAGGGAGGAAGCCGAATTACAGCAAGCCTGCGGCCTTTTCAGAATTTGTAGGGAGAAATTAGTTGGTGGAAATCCCTCTAAATGGAGCAACAGAAAGCTAGCAACAAAAACATGTTTCTAAAATCTTTCGTGCAAACCCATTTTGGAAACTACAACCAAATAGAGACTACCTGTTGAACGCAACCTCTTCTTCGCTTTCTGAGATCAGATTCAAATAAACCAGCCTCAAATCTTCTTGGGAAGTCTTCTATATCCTTTCAAAATTTCACAAATTTTACTCATTTCGTTGGCATTAGTTCGTCATAACAGGATGAAGAAGCTGAGAAAGAAGATATTCCAATCACGCTTTCTTTCAGAAATGAAATGAGGTCTAGAGGGTAAACCAATTGAGCCATGACTTGGGACCCAAATCATACATCTTCAGTATTCAAGCTGTTATGGAGTCAAGGGTACGAAAAATGATGCCTCCATTTCAGTCTTATCAGTGCGAATTCCAGCTTCCTCTTCGCCCCTCCTATCCATTTCCCAAAAAAGGCCAGATTGTAGGAAGTACAACCCCTCACCTCACGTTTTTCCTTCGTTGTCCGGCACGTGAAGCACATAATCGTGCATCCCCAAGTGATATAAATCAAGTGGACCTGAAAAGCAATTTGATCAGCTGGGACTATAGCTTAGAGAACCGTATCCTATTAGCGCATCTGGTCACTGCAAAGAACGCAAAGTAAATCAGGTCCCGAAAACATAATGCAAAATACAGGAATGGCACAGAAATATAATTGGAGATAAATAGATAGATAAGCAAATCATGATCTGGCACGCTGCTGTTTATGGGGAGGAAAATCAGAGGGGATTCCTTCAGTATTAAAACGGGAGAATATGAAGCAGAATCAATTAGATTTATGAGGCACTGGTGTAAACTTGAACTTGCTAACGCATGACAATCAAGACCGAAGTGTTTCATGCCAGAACAGAAAAAATGTCTACAATATGGCCAGAACAATAAGATGAAATTCATAACTGACCTGACACTGCAACAGATCAATTTGGATTGCAGTAGCATATAGACCTTCTCCCAGAAGACTTATGAAACATCTAACTATTAACTCAGATACTATACACATCGTCACTGACACAGGATATAATTCATGTTTTCTTGATGTAAATGTGAATGACAAACTCTAGCTGACAGAGATCTGACTTCTTCCCTATTAGAAAACTTCATAGTTCCACAGAAAAGGGAAAATATTACAAAGAAAAACCCATAAAGATCTTCACTTGGCAATGGCAACACCACCTCCATAGATCGTTCAAATACACAGTGCACCCACATCAGGCGCCCCTTCACCCCCACGCGAGTTTGCGACATCTTTAGATCCGCTTTTCTTACCTTGCTTTCTATCCTTCCGACTCTTGCTGTAATCAACTGTTTGGATGCTGTAAAAACAACACTACATGTCAGAGGTGTCAAAGAATATTGATATTGGCCAACTAAATTAATGTAAATTTTGCATTGTAACAACTAAAAGTCTAAAACAAGTGTCTATACCCCACCCCTTTATGCAAAGACCATTTCAGTATTTCTTGACTTCATCAACTTCAATAAGCAAAATGGCATATGTAAAACAACCAAATTCTCAAAAGTGCCACCACTACTCTTGTCTGGCTCCATGAGCCAAATAAGTCCAATACTTGAAGCTATAAGTTGTTGAGAGATAGCAAGGGTCAGTATGAAAGCAAAATGATGAATCAACCTTCATCCATATGCGTACTGCAAGATATCATGAAGTAATAAAGGCAGTAGGAAACATACCTTGACTGTCATAAAAGTCTCTAATTCCAAGAAGTCGTGTTCCAGTGATTACACCTAAGCATGGTAGATTTCCGGTCATTTGCATCGAAAGTGATGACCACTAACCAGGTGAGTTGAGATTTGAGCTTGTTTTCTTAAATTTATGCTCAAATCTCAAGTACATGAAAGTTGTAGAGGTTAATACTCAGCTGGTTAGTACTTTAATTTTCTCACCGCTGAGACAAATAACCAGAATCTATAGTGCTAAGTGTATATGTCACTCAAACACGACATCTTGGAATTGGAGACTTTCACAACAGCCTAGGTCTCCAATTGCCTACATTATATCTGCAGTAGAAGGGGGTGGGATGAATGTTGATTGATAATTTAGTTATCTTTTCTGACCCCTGCTATCTCTTGCCAAACAGACAACTTACAGCTTCAGGGGCTGAACTTTTGGCTTATGGGGATGCACGGGAATAGCGGAGGAAGAACAATTAGAGAATATGAAGGTTTTACAATTCTAAAGTTGATGATGCCCCAAGTATAGTTTTTGCACAATGTTTTATACTTCTATTACATTCTCTAGTAATGTGAGGGATGCAGTATATGGTCACTTGTTTAAATGGTTGCAAGTGCATGCCATCAAGTGCACATGGAGTCCTCGGGGTGGAGAGTTTGTAGAAACATTAGAGTGTATGTGGACCAATTCACATTTGGGGAATGACATGGCAATGAGATGCATACCTTGTGGCAAATAGACCATGTACCCACAAATTGTTCTAACGATCTAAAGCTATTTGCCGAGAAAAATGTAGTGACAATCAGATGTAACATAATTTCAACCATAGCAATAACAAATAAGGTGTATCCTTTTCAACCTTACAAGCAAACCCATAGACCAAATGGCTTTAAATATGCCTCAACTTCTTAAACAAGCATAATAGATCTGTAAACGATCACCGAGAAGCATACATTGTGAAATTGGAGGATCTCCCCGAAACTGATCCACAACAAGCCTTGTATTTCTTCTTTGAACCACATGGACAGACCTTGTTTCTTGCGATTTTCTGCAGTATTAAACAAAAGAAAAAGATAACTAAAGAGAATTTCGTTTGCACATATAAATATTTAAAAAATGAAAACAGACCTTCTCATCCTTTTGTGAACTTTCACTATCATGAGTTGTTTCCTTATCACAAGATTGTTCTGACATGCATGAATTGTCTTTAAGTTCTTCAGTATGCTGCTCATAGTTCCCATTTTCAAAGATGCCTAGACATGAACCAGAAAGTTAACCTAAAATGGAAAAGAATGAAACCACTTACTAAGAAAGTAAGCGACATGAAAGAACTGAAACCGCACGACATTAGAAACAATCCAAATTGTCCAACTTTGGAGCCTATTAATTGTCCTTTAACTCCTTCATGCGGAAAGGAAAAGATAAATAAGCAAATCATAAAGGGACTTATATTTCATGTGCGCACTTCCAACAAAAGAGGAGGTTGCTCGAGTAGCTTAGCTTTATGCCAATGAAAAATCAAAATGACCGACCAGAGGGGAAAAGATGGAGTGTGTTGACCCGCATTCTCAACAAAAAATCAGTAAATCAATTCATAATAGAAAAATAATCACCTCTCAAACATAATTCTTACAAAAGCCCCAAATGTAATTTATACACAAAAGGTCCAACTCTCTACACACTTTGAAAAGTTAATGCCCCGCAACCCTTGCTTCTGAAGCCAACTTCAGGAAGCATACAGTTCAACAAAAATAAATGCTCAAAAATAAATGAGACCAATCAACAATAGATCAACAAGTCCAACAAAACTGTCCACACAAAACGGGACCTCACATCTGGCTGCCTATCACTAATAGGCCTCATCTGCATCACCAAGCCTCCATGGCTTATTCTAGCCAGGCTTTCGGCAAATTCACTCAATTCATGTACCAAACATTTATATGACACCCAGACACCACCTATTAAGCAAGTAAATAACTCATCCAATAACCCAAAAATAATCCTGGAACTTAATGGATAACGACCAAGGGAAATGCAAAACGGTACCAGGTTACCCCAGATCCTAATCTAAACTAATAAGTGCATCGATCAAAGAACAACTCGTGCTTCAACTTGTTCCACTTGGCTCTCAGCTATTCCGCCAATCTATATTTGCCCTCTTCAAATTCTTAACCCGCAAAAAATAAAAGATACATATACATACCTGTATGTATATGTATACATTAGTTAAGCTAAACAAGAAAGAAAACCCTAGGAAAATGGGCATGAACCAAACTATTCCATACACACACGATCCATCTAACTCCTAAGTATTTTATTTTCTCTTTACGGAAGTTGTTTACCTATGAAGTACCGACACTCCTAGAGATCTCCGTATCCATGTTGTACGCTCCGGGGACACGCGGCATGCCGAGGACGTCCACTAAATATTTACATTTTCTGTGGGGGGACACGTATGAGGACCGGCAAGGTGAAATTTTAAAAGCTTTTCCACCGTAAAATATTTATAACTTCACAAGTATTGGGCCAAAAGTGTTATGTAAATATACTTGCCTATGTGGGTGTATCAGCATGCACCATTAAGTCTTGACCTGAATCTTTGGTGTTTACAATTAGGCTGAAAAAAAAAACCTAGCGTGTCCCCATGTTGAGAATTTTTGTGTCCAGTATCCGTTTCCGTGTCCATGTCCTGTATCCATGTCTGTGTCCCAGCCATGCTCATGCATGTAGTCGTGCTTCATAATTGCTCTCTCACCCAAGTAACTAAGGACACATGTCCACTTTAAAGAAAAACTTGAATCTTGCCATTTATTCATACACACATACATAAATACATATATCATCAACCCCACATGCAAAATAAATAGTATATCACAACACCAAAAGAGGAAAAATTATGTATAACTGGAAAAAATTGGATAGGATTCAGATTTTCGGAGCGGAGCAGATCTGTTTTCCAGATTCGTCAGATGACTTAAATTGGATTTACCAAATTCGGATCAGATTTGAGCTATTTCAGAATCAGATCCTATTGGATTAGGATCAAATCCAGTCCATTGACAAGCCTACAATGGTTGAAAGATAAAAATCATTAATCTAACAACTTCTTATACCCCAAATTTATCGAAACACATACATAAACCCAAGGATTCCTTGACAAAAACCAAGGATTAATAAGGTGGGATGGCTACATAAGAAGAAAAACCAAAATAGAAGACCACCACCACAAATATATTCAGAAGACCGCGTGAAAATGGAGCTGAGAAAATGAAGTATGCCCTCACATGCCCAAAGAACATGTACAATGGTATGACCGACTTTGCAAAGATGCTCTCTCCCCTAATTTAAGCTGTACATTTAAAACCACCCCAACACATAGCTTCCCCCAATTTGGAACAACTATTGCTGTAAAAAATAAAAACATACCACCGATACATTTATACATGTGCGTATATACACATCGTGAACAACACATGGGTCTTATTCTGAGGAGTCAGACTTATATGACTGGTAAGTTTGAAATTGTCCAAAACAGATCAAAGAACGAGAGGAGGATGGTGATTGTACCTTCGAGAAATAGAAATAGTGACAAAATTTTAGGTTATGTGCCACCATATTGGGTGGTCAAAATGGTCATCACCAGTGGTGACCATAGTACTAAAAGGCTGCGGTGACTGGTGATGTAATTGGAGAGTCGTTTAGGCTTACAGAAAGCCAAAGCCAAGGAATACCAAGGAAAATAGTAGTTTCCAATAACAAAGGAAAGAAAGGGACAAAAATATTTGGTAATGAAGCAAATTTGAACACTTTGTTAACCCAATCAAGTGAACAGCTAACATAGGCACACAACTACACAAGTTATGAGAGGAATCAGCAACTCGTGTTCCTTGATATTCAACAAACCTATATTTTTTCAAACTAACACATTTCGATATAATCATTGGAACTTCAAATTCCACAACTGCTTTGTTTCGGTTTACAAGGAAACAAAAACGTTCCATGCGTTTCAATGAAAACTACACAAAATCTTGTTGCTTGATTAGAAGAAGATAATAAACAGCATCACTTGGCTGTAGACTCTCAAAGAAACGTCTAGAAGGTGAAATATGCACTAACTAGCCATTACCATGAGAAGTATCTGCCGGACAAGAAAGTTTATCACTTTCAGCCAAGTAGTCTGCTGTTGCTTGTTCTGCTATGAGAAACTCATTTGCTGCATCAACATCACCACCAACTTGTTGTAAAATCTGGAATGCGATCACATAAAACAAAAGGTTTCACAAGCTCAATTCATGCAATATCAAAACGTCAGATACTTTACTTCCAATCCAAAAGCTTAAGGTATTAGGGGGAGAGCCGGAGAGGTCCCAACATCATATGAAGTCATCACCCATTCCATACCCAAGCAATGTGGGATTGTATTCCTTAACAAAACCAAAAACAACATGAAGGGGGCAGCACACTTAAACTGCGCATAATGCTTAACTGCAAGCCATCTCCCAAGGACCCAGGTATGGGTGTCGAGTTACAAGATGGGGCATTTCGTGCGTAATATATGGTGTATGTCCAACTAAATACGTAATACATAGATCCCAAATCCTTATCCAAGTGTTGGGCAATCGAGTCCAACACTGGTACTTCAAAATTTAGACGAGTCCTAGCAGAGACTGCAGGCATACAAAGAAAGAAACACAGAGTCTTTGGCAACCATCACCTGTTCAACTTTTTTGGCATCCTCACACCCACTTCCAGCCATAACCAATTTGATGGAATCAGCATGGATAACGTTTTTCCCAGCTCCCCCCTTTGATTTTGTCACTGCAGCTTTTGCTTTGCAGGATATTGCTGAAAGATCAGCATCAGCCTTTAACATAACTAGATCTTATCAGAGTTTTATTGCAAATTAGATGTTCAACATTGCTCATAGATAGTATAATAGTGATGAAGGATCGAGAAAGTAAACAGGAAATTAACAATAAGCAATAAAGAAACCTTGATAATAATTGGCCTAGCTGGTCCATTGCTAGTGTCTTCCTTTAACCGTACACTGTTATAATGTTCCCCATCATGATAAGATCTGCAAAACAAATAAGCAAGTTAACCTGCACAACCAAGATATTTAAATTCTACATCAAAACTCTAAGATAGAAACTAAGAAAGAAATAAAACATAATCTACACAGTTATGAATACATAAGAGAATTTCAAGTTCATATATTCATACATGAAGATGCACGAAAGAACAAAAAAAAGATAGTTGCAAGCAAGCTTCAGACTACCAAACTGTCCTTATTGTTGTTCTCTTCACCAAGAGAGTAAATAGGTTGGTTGACTATGGATCACTTTTATCACCAGAAACTGCAACTCTGAATAGGTGGATAGGAGCAAACACCATCAGTCAATCAGCTATTTAATCACTGCCATGCGACTTGAGAGTTGTAAGCCCAAAAATTTCTCTATTAAAAAGTGCAAGATAGACGGGTTATTTCTGCTTTGGGGATGGTGGATTACAACCACACACAGAAGTTAAAGATAGGTTAAGAGGAGTACTAGAATCTTGAGCTTAAAACTTCCAAGTAGAACAAATACTACTGTTCGTAACAAAAGATAACCCTGACAAATTGGAAGGGCATGGGAGTCTGGAAGATGGGTTGCAAATGCATATTCCCCAATTTAAGGTTGGGTTTTCTATGGAAGTTATATTCTATCTTAACCAAAACTACCAAAAGACAGGCAGCGTAGGTCATAGGCACTGATCCACTGATAGCAGCTCCTTCCCCATTTCTCCCTCAAGATTCATCCAAAGAAGTTATACAACCATTTCGTCCCCAGAAGCCAGCAGCCTTGGGCCCGGTAAACTTTGTAATTGCCAATTCCCCAAACCAACCGACACGTATATTCATTTGAACAAAGGAACTTAACAATAACACTCAGTGTCAGAAGAAAAGAACATAAGAAACAAACACACACATTCTTGGTGTATACTTCTGTAGTTATGTTAGAAGAACCCAGAAACCCAAAATTCATCGATAAGTCAGCTACATTAAACAACCACTATTCAATCAATTGGATTCAGCTATAGCCACCGTTTTTCATCAGTCGTCTTTATATAAGACCAACACTAAACAGAATAGCAACCAATTTACGAAAGAAAAAAAGTTTACCTCATGTCCTCAATTATTATATTTACCTTAGGCTCCGTTTGTTCCAATGCAAACTATTTTGCCTGCGATACTTGTTTTTAGTTCTTATTTTAGTTCATTTGTTTGATACTTTTGATTTTTGATGATGTTTGGTTACTTTTGAAGAAATGCAACGGCAAAGGATGGATCCTGGGAAATTCTGGATCAACAACTGCCCCTGAAATCGGGTACCATCAGCAGAAACTCCCGGGGAGCTTAAACCACACGTCCCAAACATTTTAGTAAGCAATGATCTAAAGAACGCCCCTGTAAAATTACTTACGGACTTATCCTCGGTTAGGTGAGTTTAGCCAATTTTATGCAACCACACACAACAATACAAGATAATACATGCGAGGAAAAAACTATCTCAGCCAATTTCAGAAAAAACTATTTCAGCCAATTTCAGAAAACAATATCTAACAAAAAAAACTTGCAACCAAACATAGCCTTAATGCCTATCTTCTAATGAAAAAATTCATTGAATGTAGCTGTAAAACTGCTTGGAATACTTCGCACACTTACAAATGGACCATCCGAGCTTCATGGCTATCAAAATTTCGTATGTACCAACGAGGTGACATATTCTGTAATCAAAGCAAACAAAAAGGACCAATCAATATGTAATCTCAACAGTGTAGCAGTATTACGCTACCCAAAGATACAAGACTACATCAACTGGAAGGAAGTTTGACATTTTAAAATTGTGATAACCAAGGATGAAGGTAAACGAACAAGCTTTATCAACACCGTGAATGTAGTAAAAATGAATGCACCATAAAGACGAGGAGGGAAACAAATCTTACTCGATGTATGCAAATATTAGTACGAGTAACAAGAGAAGCAGCTTGCAATTCCATATTTCCAGCCCATGTGCCATCCTTTTCCATGGACTGGCAGTACTCATCAAACGATACATCATCTTCAATAAAGGGCTCAAACATTTCGCGATTGTTCTGTTAAACATAGCTCCACTATAAGATTCAAATCTTTAATTTTTGAAATGTAAAAGTACAACTAAATAGCATGCAAAGGAATTATATGAAAGCAACTACAAGTTAGAAAGTGAACAGGTCCATTGCAAGCTAAGCATCCAAGAGAACTGAAAGAATCTGAGGCCAATAAACAATCGCATTAGTAGTGAGTTGATCCAAGTTCTTTGGGAAAAAAAGGGTTGCATGGACCAGACGAGCCCACTGCAAATTTTCACAGCTCCAAAAACTACAAGATGAACCATTTGAAACTTCATATATCATTTCTATTTACACAAATCAAAAAACCACAAAAAGTTAAAAGACTTTTTAACCAAATAAGATCTCAAAACAGCAGTATCAACATGACTAAGAAATAATAAAATTTCTCAATAAAATGAGAACTTCTTCGAGATTGCTACGAGTTTGACTATGGTCTTGCTCGTGACTCTCGTCAGTGGGGGTGACACAAGGGCTAACGCATTGTGCAAGCTATGGTGTTGTGACTGTTGTCAGCTTACTACCCTCTCTCTCTCTCTCTCTCTCTGGGATTCTCCTCATTCAATTTTTTTCTTCTTCTGAACCTTTTCTCGGCTGCAAATGGAGCTTCGAAGTGTTTTCCCTTGATGTTGGTAGCAAAGACAAGGAATCCAAAAGCCTCTACAGTCCACTCACTATATACAACAGGAAATCTCTGCAACCTGATTTCAAAAAAGATCTCCGTTTCATTTTGAGCTAACATCTTACTAAATACACTTGAAACTATATTGAATACCGATGTCTTCAAGTCGTGTCTTTAGGCATAGGCATGCGCTAGTGCTATATTAAGGGGTGAGTGGTGTGCACTATCAGCCTCCCAAGTGTCTATCTTGGACACCAAGTGTGCTACTCAAGGGCAACTTGGGGGTGAACTTTGGGCATGGAGCCCCATGGATGGTACGGCTTGACATGTGTTGTACCGTGCAGTCATCTGGGGATGGAGGCTTTGGACATATACACACTATACCTCGCATGTCATCCCTTGGGTTATTATCCTAGGCCAAATGGGCGATCGAGGCATCATCTTTAGACCTCATTTGCCAACCTATAGCCACTGGCTTGCACTCGGCAAATGCTTGTGGGTATCAGTGGCTTAAGGCATGCGACAAGGAGGCAACGTTGCACTTGTGCGCCAACGAATGACGCCTGAAGTCGTGCTACACATCGGGCGCAATGTGCTTGGCTAGT
Source organism: Rhododendron kiyosumense (assembly GCA_019656275.1). Lineage (NCBI taxonomy): Eukaryota > Viridiplantae > Streptophyta > Magnoliopsida > Ericales > Ericaceae > Rhododendron > Rhododendron kiyosumense. The sequence goes on from BPLS01000136.1 coordinate 1,365,577, forward strand.
GGAAAGGTGTAATACCACTTATGGGCTACAAGTTTACATGTTGCCATATTCGTACAGCACCCTGGTGTAACGCTATAGGCGCACAATGGCCTTTTACAGGCAAATGACACATGGGCTGTCACAAGGACTATACCATGAGTGCATAAGTGACCTTGATGCTAAGCAGGGCAAGAGAAGACCTAGCAACCAAACGGATGCGCATAATGACTCGATACGCCTTGGAAGCTTGTTGGCTAAGTCGGGCGCCTATGCTAGCACACGATCGTGAAAATTGTGTGCATTGTGGCACTGGTGCACAACACAAGTGTTATGACAAGCATGACATGCTTGATTGTGAGCAACACTTTTGGGTGACATTGTTGTGCACAGTTGTGCGGTTTGGAAGCCTTGATGACAGAGGACTTCAGTTGGGCAAGTGCCATGCCTGTGAGTAAGCTTGGTGCTAGGGCGCAGCTGTTGCGGTGTTGCCATGGAGCGCCATCAAGTCTTGAGTTGGCATCCCTGTAGGACTTCCTTAAAATGTGAGACAAGTGGACATCCAACACTCAGATGGTCAAATTAGGCGGGTTTGGACTTGGTGGAGTCACAAATGCCCCACGGAAAAACGTTCTACTTGGACAAAAAGAGTCGCCACCGTGACTCATGCCTTTGATACCTCAGTGACAAGCACATGTTGTGTCGTGCCGTGCCCAGTGACAATTGACAAGCACATCCCATGACATACCTTACCTAGTCCGGTGACATGCAATGTCATGCATAAAAGCCATTTCCCAAAACTCATTCAAAAACGGGTGGTCCAATACTCAACCTCACATTCTCATGCTTGGTAGCCCAAGCATTCTGCCATTGCACCAGAAATGGCCCATAAATAACTCTAATTTTTCTTTAACTTCACCACAATCCCTCAATAACAAAGAATAGTGGATAAAGTGTTAGAACATGGGTGAACGTGAGTCCCACATCGAATAAACAGAAAAAGAGTAGGACCATAATATACAATTGGATGGCTCACCACTTACAAGGCTTAGCCTTTAAGTGGATATGGGTCATTCAATGTATATTGGGCCCAAGTAATGTGGTAGACTCTTTGCCATTACTCCCATACAAATTGGGCCTTGAGCACGCAGTGGCGGGTCGATGCATCAGACAAACTCCTAACAATTGGTATCAGAGCCGATGGCTGACGATCTATGGGAAGACTCTCAGCGCACCATTGAATGGGCTTGCGCAGAAGACATTCGTGGAGCGGTATAAAATCCAAAGGTGACTCCCGATGAAGCAAGGTGGCTCGATGTTGGAGTGTTGTATTGGACGGCTCATTGTTAATGGAGTTGACTCATCAGGGAGCATGGTGTTATTGAATTAATGAGCACATTGGCTCTCAATGAAGTTCTTGTCGGGGAGCATAGTGCCAGTGACTAGGCACGTTGGCTCCCAATTGAGATGACTCTGAATCGATGGAGTGGGTGCAGAATAAGCCCAGTTCGGGAGATAAGGTTGATAGTTTTAGATCAGAATCAAGGGGGAGCTTGGATGCATAGAGAGGTTAAGGCCTAATGTTCGGTTCACACATGAAGGGGAGATTTGTTAGAACATGTGTAAACGTTGAGTCCCACATCGAATAAACAGAAAAAAGAGTTAGATCTTAATATATAATTGGATAGCTCATCAATTACAAGGCTTAGCCTTTTAAGTGGATATGGGTCATTCAATGTATATTGGGCCCAAGTAATGTGGTGGACTCTTTGCCGTTACTCCCATACAAATTGGGCCTTGAGCATGCAGTGGCAAGTCGATGCATCAGGCAAACTCCTAACATAAAGCCAGTTGGCCTGTTTCTTAATTTTAACAGAACAATTTATCGCCTCCCTCCCCAAAAAAGAAAACTCCAACCTCTCATTTTACAAATTGGATGCAACGCACAAATCTTCAAATGTACATCCTAGAGTAGGTGTTAGAATTTGATGTTCATCACAGTCCACTTTCTAACTCCCAACATACTCAAAATCTTTATCAAAGCAATCAGAATCATATATTCCATCGATTTGATTTACCTTCCAAACAGTTAGAATCTGGTGCAGGACAAGGTGTATGGCTGGAAAGCCAAGAAGGAAACATGTCTACGACTAGCAGACTACATATTATTAAATGCATCCGGAATGGTGGACAGTGGACAGCCATCTTACTTCATAAATCCTTGGTAAGTTTAAGATTAAACACCTTCATATAGATATGCTCATATGCAATTAACTGATACTTTTCAAAGATGCCATGCCAACAGAGAATAGTGAATAAGATTCCCTTTTAGCACTACAAAATAGGCAGTGTATGTACCAAAATGAATTGTACCACCATACTCCGGTACCTTTGATGCTCCTCCTCATTGCCTTCGACCTGATCTGCAAATGCTCTGCCAAACAACAAGAATGGCCAACATGAACCATGAGATACATTCTCAACAAAGATACTTAATAAACCCGAAAACAGGCATGCAGCCACCAAACCTAGTGGCAGAACACATGGTAATTACAGAACATTCATAGTATATAACAAGCAATATGAGGCCATCCATTAAGCACAGACCTGAAGAAACAATTACCATCTGCTGTAACTTGAAAAATCTTTAAACCTAATGCATCAAGCTGAGCATGAAACTCAGAAATGTCACCCTGCTTTCCATGCTTCTTGATCTGTCCAGCAAAAAAGAATGGTTCATTGTTAATGATATAGACGTTTTACAACTTTCTTAAAGATAAGCGAGATTGGGGGTTTAGATTTTTCATCTACAGTCCTAGACTATTTAGAAAAGGCATGTGTAGTTCACTAGGCAAAGGACAAGATAACTCCTATTTGCCATACTAGCTATACAACACCCCTAAAACAAATGATCGAGGAATTAAAAGGATATCATTTAAAGCACATCTAGAAAGTGTTTACTAAGGCAAAATTCGCAACGATATGCATGGTCCTACTGGTACTCAATGCACGTGCAATACTCAAAACAATCACTTACTGAAGCAGAGAGAATCAACCATGCAAACAAAGGAACCCGCTATTTCTCTATCTATTTACTACAGTTCTGTTTACTCTGTTTGTGATACATAGTAGAAGAGGAGATAGTACTGTGTGGGACTAACCAATTTGGAAGTTTCTCTTTAGCTCCCTTTCCCACCATTCCAGACTTGAGAATGGACTAGATTAAAGGATGCCCTTTCTGCATATATCTTTGATCCTCAACTTCAGACCTAGGGTGCTTCACCTAGTTTCTATAACTTCAGACGATGGCCCTTCTTTCTATTGGACCAAACTGTTAACTACTAACTTCTGGGTCGACTAAGCCCTTAACACGATTAGCTCTGCCTTCTTGAATGTTTGTGTGTGGACATAGATAAAAAGTGCACATACAGAAGTAGGTCGTTACTCGTTAGGGCAATAGGTGGATTAATGCATGAGCTTCTCTAGCTCTTATTACAGTCAAGTGCCAACCATATAAAGTAAATGCCTTATGAAGGTGACACTCACTTTTTCAAAAAAAAGAAAATTTTAAATACAAACACACATGGATGAGTCTGAATAATCTCATCTGGAAATAAGTTGTTTTAGAACATCTTCATCTCCTATAGCCTCGCCTATCTTTATAAACAATTTATACATTGGATAGAATCTTAAACGCACACATGTGTAGGACCAGTTACCTAATACTTCTAGTGATTGATTGCACCGATGAAGTGCAAATGCATTTACACTTCAAAGATTCGGACTTTACGCGTGTAACCCCATTGAATCTGGAAAATTAAGCTACACTTTCAAGTACATGTGACATTGCCTATGTGGTACTCCAGCCAATGAGTTACCACAGCACACACAAAATACGGTTCAGACATTGTCTCTCAACAGAGGTAGTTGTTGACGTCACAACCGCAAAATTTGCCGCAATAGAATTAGTTTGAAATAACACGTAAAAATGCCACATGGTACTCCACTACCCGTCAACTATAGATGATGCAGTTTTGGCCAAGTGGGGATGAGAAAAGCAATAAGTGCTTGTCTTCCACAGGTCACATGTTTGAATCCCAATGAGGCCAGACATATCAAACCTTGGGGCCACAGGAGGGTTTGTGTGGTCGTTATATTCATGGCCCCCGTATTGGTCAATGTGCACACAAACTGGCCCGGACATCCCGTTGTCAAATAAAAAGATTACACACACATACATGGGGAAATAACTTATTGAAAGGAGCCTACTTGCACATATTCAAAATCAGACGAGTCAGAGGTACTGATAAAAAAAAAAAATCATGCCTTGATAGGAGAATCTGTCGAGCACCCGCAAATAACACCAACACACACTAAAGTTTCACAACTCACCCAAAAGAAAACACCAACTAACAATGAACCAATGAGCATACACATGAACTCTTGATTATACACACAAATATATGCATATACGTATCGAAGTAGATTTATGATGTAGGATTGGGGAGGGAATTGGACGGACTCACGTGGGATTGTTTGTTGGGTTTGTGCTTTTGATGCTTTGCTTTAACCATCGTTGTTCCTCCTCCTCGAAAGAAAGATCCTTGGATTGCTTCAATTACTGTGTTGGAGTCGACGAGGGGATAAGGTGGGGACAGCGAAGGGAGAAGATGAGAACTCTGGGTTCGCTTGCTGTCTCCGACACGGTTCGCGACGGCTTAACTCTGGCCGGTTCCTTCCGTTTTACTGTTGCGAAATATATAGGGCTGACTGCGAGAAGTTTTTGGGTGCCGGGCCGGTACACACCCGTGGTACCGTCGGCAATCCATCCTCAAACGTACAGTATATTGGATGGTTCGGGTTTTAAAAGAAAGAGAAGGAGGAGAGAGAATAGTGGGGGTGACGGGGGGAGGGAATAAATCCGAACCATCCAAAAATACGTTTAAATGGTTGAGATCGTCAATTGATACCGCCATAGATCCGCTCGGCTCCCAAAAATTTCAAATTGGCGTAAATTCACACCTGTTTGGAACTGATGGAAAATAAAGAGAAAGGAAAACAAAACTTTGAGATAGTGAAGAGGAATATAATTTCAGTTTGGATATTTGTGGATTTCTCTTGGGCCCACAATAGTGATTTAAATTGTCACTTTGTTCGGTTTTCATTCTAGTTTAGTCTATTTCTTTTTCCAATTATTATCTTAAAGGGCTATTTGATAAAACTGAAAATTGAAACTGAAAGCTGAAAAATTAAGTATTGAAAACTAAATACTGAAATTTATAAGCTGAAAAACTGTTTGATAAATATATTAAGTACTGAATTAAAAAAATCATGAATTAATTTTGTTTCAATTCTCTCTTAATTTGTTAACAATCACAATATACTTCTAGTAATGGTGAAGGAGTGGTGGAAGTGGTGGTGGTGGTGATGGTGGTGGAGTGGTGCTAAGAGTGGTGGTGTGGTGCTAGTAGTGGTGGTGGTGGCGTGGTGTGGTGTGGTGGAGTGGTACGTGGAAGTGGTGGTGGTGGTGATGGTGTAGTGATGGTAGTGGTGGTGGAGTGGCGGTGGTGGTGAAGTTGTGGTGATGGTTATGATGATGGTGGTGGAGTGGTGGAGGTGGTGAAGTGGTGGTAGGAACGGTAGTTGTGGTGGAGCTGGCGGTGGAGGAGTGGTGGTGGTGGAGTGGTGTAGGTGGTGGAAGTAGTGGTGTAATGATAGTAGTGGTGGTGGTGGTGAAGTGGTGTTGGTGGAGTGGTGGAGCTGGTGGTGGTGATGTGGCAGTGGTGGTAGTGAAGGAAGTGGTGGTGGAGTGGTGGAGCCGGTGGTGGTGATGTGGTGGTGGAAGAGTAATGTAGGTGGTGGAATGGTGATGGTGGTGGTGGATGTGTTGGTGGGAGTGGTTGTGGTTGTGGTGGTGGTATGATAATTGAATATAAGTACATTAAAATTCAGCCACAATTAAATAGTTCAAAGCTATTTAATTTTTTAAAACTTTTTGGCTTATATTTTAAGTGGTACTTAATTTGTTAAGCAATGTGAAATATTGTTATCAAACCTACTGAATCACTTATTACTTAATTGATTCAGTTTTAAGTGCTGAATTTAGCTTATCAAACAAGCACTTATTTATTCACTTATTACTTTCTCATTTCTCTTCAATCATTACCCATCTCTTCAATCATTATCCTATTTGTCTCTCCACCCACTACTAATACTAAACTGTTAACCAAACAAAGGCTGTGTATTTAGGATGTGTTCCTTCCACGGTTCATAACAATGATTGAAACCGTGTACTTTTTAAAAAACATATCAAACGATATCCAATAAATGTGATTTTTTGCATGATCAATATTCTCGATGAGCTCTAAAAAGTGAACGATTTTGATCATTGTTGTGAGTCCAAGAAGAAAACACATCCTAAATACACAATTTCAATCACTATTATGAGCCCTCCATTTGTTTCAATATAAAATGTTTTCCATGTAAAATGTTTTTTTAAAAAACAAATTTCAAACTTTTATTTTCTTGCATTTAGTTGGCACTTGAAAATATTTTCAGAAATCAATAAAATAGTTTTGAGAGAGATGAGGGGCTTAAATGGTGGAGATGTTTGAGAATATTGGACTTAAACGTGAGTCAGGACTAACGATCGAGAAAACTAAGCAGTGAGAATTGTAATAGAAGGCAGCGGATTTATTTCAAAAAATAACATACGGAATATTTAAGGATAAATCAGTTTCATCCAATTGATAGAAAATGTTTTATATATAAAATATTTTCCTAATTTTTCACACAACTAAACACTAAAAAATAGATAAAATATTTTACTGGAAAATATTTTACGCCCAAATAAACAAAGATTTCCTCTACACTTTCTCAAAGTTTTATTTTTCTTACCACACACATGCAGGTGACCTCATAGTGAGAAGTAAGAGTCTTAACCAACTGAGCTATCCCCAGTTGGTTTGGTTATTCTTCTTCAACTATCGGATTCTTTCTTGAATTTATAGTTGTTGAGATTGTAATTAGTTTGTCGAGACGTGGGCGTTTTTCTAAATTTTTGTAGGACTCGAAGTGACCTCCACATAATATATAGTGTAACTATATTGTGTAAAAAGGCAGTGTCCTTACTTTTTGTTGAACTTTGTAACTGTCCAATACATTACATTTCTTTAGGATATGATATTACTACTGTAATAGATTGTGGGAATATTTAAATATTCATCATTTTTATTTATGCCATGTAATAATTCATTCCGCCCTTTTTTCATACTTATGTTTTTATCATCTTAATGTATGAATTACATTTCTTATCCCTTTCACTATGATATTCATATATTATGTTATACTCCCTCCGTCCCATTTTCATTGTCTTTTTTTGATATTCGTGCAGTTTTCAATCGCTTATATCTTTCAATGTGAATCTCCAAAAATATACAATATGGATATTATTTGATAGATTTCAATTTGTTCTATAATACAAATATGTCAAAATCATGAAAAATATTATAGATTGAAAGATATACGCAATAGACAAAAAAGTGAAAAAGGAATAATGGATAATGAAAATGGGACGAAGGGAGTATTATTTTCCTAATTTAGTGGAATTGGATTAGATTGCTTTCCCAATTTAGTGGGATTGATTGGATTATTTTCTTAATTTTGTGGAATTTGATAAATTTCAATATGATTGATTTTTATTTTTTTATTTTATCATGAAATGTATTTGAGGATTCGATATTTTTTGGAATATAACATAATAAGTTAACCACATTTTTGCATTTTTTATTCCTTCTTCGAGTTGGCCAACCAGACAACAAAAGTCATATTTTTCATTGATCTTATTACACAGAACATGGCTAAATTATAAAAAAGAAGAAGAAATAACACGATATACTCAAACTGTTACATGATTAAAATATCATGACTTTACATGGTTAAATTACCATGACGATTACAACGTGAATACGATTAATATTCCATGATTCGAACAAATTTTTCATGGTAAATGGATCAAATAATTTATCAAATGAAAATAACAAAGAAATATATTTTATGGTAAATGATACAAATAATTTACCATAAAAACTAAAACCAATATAACTGCTAGCGGGCAACAAAGGGCTAGACGTTCTTAACCAGGGAGGCACCAGTGGTGTAGCAGCAGACGTGGCTAATGGTGAAGAGTCCAAGGAGGAGGGATAGTTTGGACTTGAAGAAATCGGAGATGAGGCGAACGGCGGCTACAGAGCAGAGGACGTTGGATGACGAGTGGATTGCCATCAGTATTGAACGCGTTGATTTTTGGCAAAGGCAAAGTTGAACGATAATGGCGACGAAGCATTGTTTTTCTGTGACGGCCGAGATTTGAGTGTTCTGGACAAATCACAGCGATGGAGAGCCGTTCGATCGTCGATGAGACCTTCCTAGTGTGGAAACTGCAACCTCCAGCGTTCAATCTTGACGTTGATCGCCATCGGTTCTGGACGAGTGGATGGCCATCGGTTCTGGACGGCATCTGGGACGAGAGACACGGTGGGACAGAATGGGACGGCAATTGGTGGGGCGTTGAGTTGCCTGCTTTTCATGAAGATAATTATAACCTTTTAAGCAATTTTGAAATGAAAGAAGGAAACCGTGAATTTAGGAAATTAGTTTTGCAAATTCCTAAAATAACGCTGAGGACCCCCCAGATTAGTTTTGAGTCCCAAATTCCTGTACCCATATATATATATATATACGGGGCGGTTCAATGGACAACTATTTAGACACCTAAACAAACACCCCAAATCTCAATCATATAGTTCCCGATCAAATTTTTATGATCCGAACCGTTCAATGTGTGCAAAATATGATTTTAAGGGTGCCAGTGTGAAATTAGCCAAAAAAAATGACCGGGAAGTGCTTGTTTTAAGTAGTTTTTAATTGAACCGTTTATTAAATCTAAGCTAAAAAACTGCTCAGATCAAGCCATTTTCAGTCTTTTTTTTTGCTGATTTCTCGCGGGTACCCTTAAAATCACGTTCTGATCACATTGAACGGCTCGGATCATTAAAATTTGATCGAAAACTATGAGGTGTTTTTTTAGGTGTCTAAATAGTAGTCTATTGAACCGCCCCGATATATATATATATATATAT
>BPLS01000136.1:1385302-1469263 GCA_019656275.1 Rhododendron kiyosumense
TGGGATTGTGATTTTAATCGGTGGGACAGTTCTTGTCTCACCCATGGTCTTTTGACTTAGCAGGCCTGCTGCTGAATCAGATTTTGACGTCATTTTCCTCCGTTTCCTTGCCTGCACTGTAGTTTCAAAACACATAATGTGAGAATATAATTCACAGTCTACACTCAAGCTATCCATTATTCAAACATACAGACACAAAAAGAAGAAATTTAATAATATACGGTGCATACATGTTGAATGCAACTCATTCTACGCATTAGAGTTCAATACTAGTTAATTAACTAGTTATTTATCAGAGTTAATGAGCAATCTATGTACAAACATTGTCAATTAACAGTGTTTAAGTAATACGATTTAGAATGCAAGTCATCTAAGCATTAGGATTTCTAACGAATCAAAAAAATACCTCCTCTGTACAAACATGGTTAATTAACAGCATTTTTAGCAAAACAATAAATGCATAGGTAGCCAAAACCCTAAAAATGATAAACATTTACGAAAGATTAAGTCAACTAATGAAGATGTCGAGGACAAACGTAGTTAATTATCATCGATTTTAGCACAACAATTTAGAATGCAAAACATCTAAGCATTGGGGTTTCTAACCAATCAAAAACTACTATGGTGCCTACATCCTGAATGGGAACACATTCTAAGCATTACAGTTTCAAGACTATAATTGGTGATTTCAATCGGTGGGACGGTTCTTGTCTCACCTTTCTTCTTTTGACTTGGCATGCCTGCTTCCCAATCAGATTCTGACTCACGTTCAGGTTCAAATTCAGATTCAGATTCAGATTCAGGTTGTTTTGACTTCATTTTTCCCTGTTTTCTTACGCGCACTGTAGTTTCAAAACACATCTTGTTTCAATGACATAATTGACAGTCTACACTCAAGCTATCTATTATACAAAATATACAGACACAAAAAGAAGAAATTGTTGATTTCAATCGGTGGGACAGTTCTTGTCTCACCTTTCTTCTTTTGACTTGGCATGCTTGCTTGCGAATTAGATTTTGACTCAGGTTCTGATTCAGATTCAGGTTGTTTTGACTTCTTTTTGCCTCGTTTCCTTGCAAGCACTGTAGTTTCAAAATAGATCTTGTTTCAATGACATAATTGACAGTCTACACTCAAGCTATCTATCTATTATAAAAACATGCATGCTGAATGCAACACATTCTAAGCATTACGAATGATTAAGCCAACTAGTAAAGATTTACGAATGATTACGCCAACTAGTAAAGATTCTGACTAAAAACGTAGTTAACTACCAATATTTTTACCAAAACAATAAAACCCTAAAAACGTAGTTAACTACCAATGTTCCTGGCTGTTTTTTCTTTTCATTGATTTTGACTAAAAACGTATTTGGGTTTCCTGTATTGATTATTCTGCCTTTTCCATTCCTGTTGTGGAGATATGCTTCTATATCTAAATGTTTAAAGTGTTGTGTTAGTAGTTTTGAAGTGGGGTATTGGCATAGTAGGACGAGATGGTACTGTAATTAGGCAGACTCCTACAGAAAGATAAGAAATATATCCTTGAGCCAGTTTCGGTGAAAACAAAAGATATCCTCTCTCTGAGTTTCATGTGGGTATGACTTTATATAGTTGTATACTTGCATTCATGCTTTCCCTTTGAAGTATATGGCTCCTCCTGATACAACTACGTGATTGGTGCATGATTACAGTGGTAGCTCTACTTGACCAGTAATGCTTGGTTGCTAAACTATGTATAAGGAGGGTTAGGTCTTGTATTGGCAGCAATGAATTTTGAGTTTCTGGGTAATATCCCGTGGTTTGGTACCCGGGCAAAAAACGACAGAGGGACAACCTTTATGTCAACAACTGCAGTCCTGGAAACACCGAAACAAGGGGCTCATTTTGATATCAAGTTATGGGGTTGGTCTGTTCTTTCCACCGAAACAAGGGGTTCACATCCATCTAAACGCCAAGAAAAGAGTCATATACAATGAAAAGAAAAAACAGCCAGGAACATCAATGATAGACAGTATTAGGGAAGGGAAGGCAATATTAAGCATACTAATGAAGATGTTGGACAGTACAAACGTAGTTAATTAACAGCGTTTTTCGCAACAATAAACCCTAAAAAATAAATAAGAAAAGGCAAAAGCAAGTTCAATTAATGCTGGACAGTACAAACGTAGTTAATTAACTGCGTTTTTCGCAACAATAAACCCTAAAAAATAAATTTAAAAAGCAAGTACTAGAGGAAAACAGAGAGGAATTGAATGTGGTTTACAACAATACTGATCAAAAATTCAAAAGTGGAGTATCCTGAAATTTCATGTTGGTAAACCATGAGATGAAAACAATACTGATCGGCTCGTGAAAAGTGGGGTTTCAAAAGTGGGGTTTCAAAAATTCAATCGTATGTTCAGAAACATTGCATCTCCTTGTTTGCCTACAAACATTGCTTACTTTTTAGCCTCATTCTTCAAAATGATCACGTCTGCTTATCGTCTTCTCGCGATCGTCTTCTTTCTCTCTCACGCGATCTTCTTCTCGTCTTGTCTCTTCCTTTCCGTCTTTCTCGCTTTGTCTCTTGATGGTTTTCAATCCAGCGTATATTCAGAAGGTTATTTTTGGAAGAAAAAGTTAGGGCAGGACTTGGTGGGCTATGGGCTAAACAGACAGGACTTGGTGGGCTATGCTGTATGCGCATAGGACCGACCCAAAAAAATCCCAAAATAATGTATGCTATTCAAATCTCGGCCCAACCCATTAACAAAGATATCAACTTTCTCTCCATAGCAATTGAATCCACAAGTTTCCTACGCTTAAATACAACTTACAACTGTTGAAAGGCTCCATTTGTTTCGATGTAAAATGCTTTCCATGTAAAATGTTTTTTAAAAAATAAATTTCAAAATTTTATTTTATAATATTTGGTTGGCACTTTAAAAATATTTTCAGAAATCGACAAAATAGTGTAGAGAGAGGAGGGTGGGCTTAAACGGTGGTGAGATCTGATAATATTGGAATTGAACGTGAGTCGGGAATGACGATTAAGAAAACTGAGTAGTGAGAATTGCAGTAAAAAACAGCAAGTTTATTTCGAAAAATAACTTACGGAAGATTTAAAGGTAAGTCATTTTCATCAAATTAATAGAAAATATTTTACATATAAAATGTTTTCCTTATTTTTTACACAACCAAACACTAGAAAATAAGTAAAATATTTTACCGGAAAAATATTTTACGCCCAAACAAACGGAACCTGTCCTCGTGCAGATTATGTCTTATTGAATTAGTAGATTCAACGCGGACATTTTTTTGTTTTATATACATTTTTATACATGCATGGATAGTGTACTTAGCTAAGGGGCATTTCTGCTAACCAAAAAGTTATAGACCACAATTTTTTTGATTTTGTTTTTATTCAATTTTTTTCCTATTTTTTTTGTTTTGCGCCAATTTTTTATATTTATTATTGATTCATCTCAATGAAAAGAATCGAAAAAGTAAACAATTATAACTTTTACACAAGTACTTTTAGAAATATCTAAGGAAAACCTAAAAAGTTTACTTTTGAAATTTTTCTTAGATATTTTTCAAAATACTTGAGTTAAAGTTAAACTTTTGTTTTTCGATTTCTCTCGTCAAAACGAATCAAAAGTACATAGAAATTTGACGCAAAACTAACAAAAAGACAAAAAATGAATAAAGACGAAACCGAAAGCGGAAACGCATAGTTTATATATGAAGGGGACAAAAGTTGAAAAATGCAAACATCTCTTAACACTTTCCTTTCCCGTTGTCAAAGTCTCCATAGGTTTTTTTTTTTGTTTTTTATCAGCAAAGTCTCCATAGTTTGGTGTTCTGCTTTGAAAGGTTCAGATTTTCTGTTCGTTGTTAGTTTAAAAGTGGGATCAACTTCAAACCAAAGTAAACAAATTGGAAAGCAAATTAAGATGTTATTAATAGATGGGAAAGAGCAACAAATTAACGTCTAATCAAAAGTCAGATCTTCGTTTATTAGATTAGAAGTAAAAACCTTCTCTAAGCATAATCAGTGATAAATTAACTAACGAGTGTGATTGATGGGTCCGGCTCCGGGATTTGATTCCTTGGAGTTTTCTTTTGTTGTTATTTTTAGTTTGTTGTTTCTTGTATTTCTGGACCGATAGTGTCCTTTGTTGTAGTTGTACTATTTTTCGTTTAATCTAATTGGGATCATATCGCTCGTCAGAAAAAAAAAATTACATGGCTAACAATTCCAATAATTCTTATGAATTGCAGTGAATTCATCCTAACCTCTTATAATAATGCATGGCTAAAATGTCCCCGTTGTCATGATAGCAATATTCAAAGATTAGTAGCATATCATTGGTATAATTAGTATACTAGTCTCTTTGAATTTGAATAATTTTGATTTTTGCTCTAATGAAAATGTCAAAGTTATGTTACATTCTTATTTAAAATTTTATCGATTCCTTTTACAAAAGATAAATAATTTCATTTGTTTTAGTTACTAAGTAAAAGAGATGTATTGAGCGACTCTGATCATTTGTGTGAGACTTCGAAGTGGGTTTCACACAACGCAGTGTGCAAATGATTTACCCCAAATGGTGTGCCCATGGAAGGCTCTTCATTTTATATGACCATACATTTGATTCTACTCCAATATTTAAGTGGATTCCCACATGTTGATAGGTGAGATATTCTCGTGTAGTTGCAATGGATTTTTGTAATCAGACATTTGAGTCAACTTAACTCCTCAACTAATTTTGGGTTCTAAAGTTAACGCTAGGACAAGCTTAGAGCATCTCTAATCCATCAAAAATAGATGATGGAAGTGAAACATTGAGGGGAGATTTTGTAATTTATTCCCTTTTTTCTTCACTTTTTGTATTTTTTGGGAGAATATTTGAGGGACTCACCGTCCTTTTTTGAGTTTGGTCCTCCAAAAGTAAATTTGGAGTATGAAATTTCTCCAAACTCTAAAAAAGGACGGTGGGTCCCTCAAATATTCTTTCAAAAAATACAAAAAGTGAAGAAAAAATGGAATAAATTACAAAATCTCCCCTCAATGTGTCACTTCCATCCTCTATTTTAGGGGAATAAAGATGGATTGGAGATACTCTTACAGTGGTTCCAAGATTTAGAATGTTTAACTCTCGTAAAATTTGAACTTTAAGGGGCAAGCACGCCCTTTAATTGCATTTTCATACCCATTGTCAAACTCAGGTCGCAGTTGCAATGGTTCTTAGGCCATTTTCAAGGCACCGACGCGTGTCAAATTAGATTTTAAGCAAGCATAGTTCTAGCTAATGGAGGGGTTTGGTAGTTGATTGCTACTGCCGAAAGCGCCCATGGAAACTTGAAAGTGATTTTGAGAAATGTAATTATCACCACCCACTGTGCGAAGTTTCCACACCAAAATCCAAGTAAAGGAAGATGCATAAAAAAAAAAGAGTCCAAACCTATGGGTGCACCATTTGCACACCGCATTATGTGGGATCCGTCTTGGAGTTTCACGCAAATGATCAAAACTATTTAATTTATTTAAAATATTTTTTTAAGAATGCCTGTAAAAAAATCAACTCAGTCGGATTTCGGTAAGAATTTGATTCGACTCTTTTGCTCAATTTCTTGTCTAAAAATTGGGCAAGTAAATGATTAAGTCGTTACTGATATCCGACTAAATTTATTTTTTACAAGATTCCTTACAAATATTTTTTAAACAAATTAAGCAATTCCGATAATTTGTGTGGGATCTCGAGATGAATTCCACACATTGCAGTATGCATTTGGTGTATACCAGACTTTCAAGAATGAGGCGTAGTCCTAAATATAACTTCCATTTAGGGTTTCATCCCTTGACATGGTTTAATTTTTCACCAAATAATTGTATGAATACCTTAGTGTGCCCTTATTATTTAATTTCTGCATAATTTTGAATATACGGTAAATAGATAAATATTTTTCAATCCTTAATTTTAGGAATTTGATTGTTTCCATTTTAAGAATCCATTGTTTAGTTATTTGGAGTTGTATAGAGAGGGAGCGAGGTGTAGAGCAACCGGCCATGAAGGCTATTGTATGCCTTGCTAATAGGTGGTAGTAGAGATGGAAAAAAGAGAAGGCACAAACAACAATGGCTATCATATGAACCAAATTGTCTGATACATTTTCTCCAACTTTTCTGCGATAAATTTACCATGTATTTAGAATGGTTATTTTGATAGCTTTCTGGTAATTTTATCTAGTCCATTGCATAGGGGTGGATTTTTCATAAATTATAGTAATAAATATGATAATTAAATTTGTTTAATTTGAAATTATTTGATTTAAATCTCACAAATTGGCTTGATTGAGATCAAATTAAGGAGTGTTGGAAAATATTTTCAACTTATTTATGAAAAATTGGTCATATTTTATGATAAATTCATCATAATTGCATTTTATTTTTTGCAAAGTTATCATGATTTCTGTTAAATTTTTCTAAAGTTCAACGTACTTACTCTAAATTAGAGTCCGTAATGATGGGATGAAGTTTCAATTGGTTTATGATAAATTTGTCATGGATTTATCATATTATTATTATAATTACTATTGTTGTTTATCATATTTGCGATGAGTGATACTTTTTCTTGTGTTGACCAGTAGGAGTATAGCACAAGCATGCGATTTTAATGTATTTTTTCTAAATTGTGAGTGACACTCTGCTAGTTGAATTTAACCAAATCATCATGATTAGCATCATAATTGTGATTAAAGACAAAGTTTAGAAAGATACCAAGAGTACCAAAACAAGGCACTAACGTTTATATATGAAAGATAAAAGCGAAAGAGACTTGTCTTGTCTCACAAGCGATATATTTGTGAAAAAAGCAACAAGTTATTATCAAAGCACCAACTACAATTAATAATATTTAAACAAAGAACACATCAATGACCTTTGTTGTAAAGTGAGATCATAGAAAATGATGACTCATCTTGTTTGGTTCAAATTTTTGAAAGCTATTTTTAATGTAATGAATAGAGAGAGATAGAGAAAAAAATATATTGAAAAATGTGTAGAGAAAAAAATAAAATGAGATGAGAGTTGAATCAAAGAAGATGAGTATACTTAAATCCTAGTGGTTGTCACTCCTCTGCCAGCTAATTATAAAGTGGTCCATGGATGAGTTAATTGGATACTTCCGAGTTCCAAGTACACAACTTAATAATTTTATTTATATTAAAAAAAATAAAGTATTATACCAAGAATAATTGGTTGTATCTTAATGCGTTTTCTTTAATAGTGGTAGGGGAAAGCCTAAAAGTTTGTCCTACCTAGATCTGAGAATGTGTTATACTAGCATTTTGAGGAGAAGGAGAATGTTTAACCGAAATAAAAAATGAGAAGGAGAATGTTTTTTACTTTTGAGGTCATGTTGCGCTAAGCGAAATAATGAGTACTTATTTTTTTAATTAAAAATAATATATTATGAGAGAATAATCTATCTCATAAAATAGAAAATAAGTGTTTAAAAAATTAGAATTTTAACAGAACATGACTTAAAAATGAATACTTAAAAAATAAGAATCTTAGTCAAATGTAACCTAAAATGCCCCACATTTTATCTTCCCTACAGATGACGTTCTTTGTTTTCTTTTTAATTTTTTTATTTTGACAGGATCCTCTTCATACTTTTTTGTTCACTCTTCTCCAAAAAGTCAAAATCACTTTCTAGTGTCTTGTCATTTTCTCCAATTATATACTCCTACTATACCTTCCTTTTTTTTATTTGAGCTAATAAGTCCAATTATATACTCCTACTACGGAATATTCTTTACCGAGCTTTTAATTTACGGAGGCTCAATTGTGCATATTCAAAGTGTTTTTAAACGGTCTGAATTAAAAATTAATTTTGATCGGTCAAAATTAAAAAGCAATCTAAACCAATAATTACGCGAATGCACGAACGAGATTGTACAGGACTGCAAAAAACTTGCGAAAAACTTGTTCACGGCTCTCTCCTCCTGCTATACTGGTACTAGTAGGAGAAAGTTGCACAGCCTGTACGTATTCGTTGACGTTTACAGATACCGATACCATACACAGGAATCGTGAGTAGTAAACAAAGTTGACTCACGCGGACGCCCGCTCTTCCACTCCATTCCTACTCCCCAAACCCAATGGACTCCACTCCTACGCGCCAGATCCACCCCGACATTTCCCTCAACTCCCGCCCTCTCTCTCTCTCTCTCTCTCTCTCATCACTGCTTTACCCTTCCCGCACTACTTCACCTACTCAAGTACGCACATTCTACATACCTTCAGTACCTTGTACTATCTATGTACTACTATTAATTAACTCTGCATTCTCCCCACCAGTTCCAGTTCCAGTTCCAGGGCTAGGTCGTCTTCATCTGGTACATTTCTCCGAAGGTGCTTGTCTCTGAATGTCTTTCGCATTTGAATGCTTGTAATGTCGTTTATCCAAATTGAATTTTTGATCTGATTTTGCGTTTCAGAGTTGGAGTTTTCTGTGCATTGAAGGCTTGGTACTAAGCGAAAAGGTGAGAATGTAGTGACAGCTTTCTCAGTCTGTTTTCTTCTGATGAATGCTGGATTTCAAATTTGGTTAGATTTGCATCTCCCATCCTTACCCATTTTATTTTCTATTGAAAATTATTATCCATTGGAAATTATTCATCTCCAATATCCTATCCATTTGCCTTGTACCCATTTCATCACCCAAATTGACTCAAACCCAAATTCATTTTTCTCAAACCTTCTTTTCACTCTCATGTACTCATTTTTCTCGACCCTTCTTTTCACTCTCATTAATTATAAGTGTGCTACTCATCAATTATAAGTTTTCACTCTCATTCATTACAAGTGTGCTACTCATCAATTATAAGTGTATTCGGGTAAAAATATGAATTTAACATTGGAGATGTCTTATCCAAACCAAGCTTTTGACCCAAATCTCTATTCAAATTTGGGTGAAAAAAATGTCAGGGCTGGTAATGCTCACCCTCTCTTTTATTTTTGTTGGTTTATTTATTCTAGTGAGAAGATTTTGTTGACTTCGGTAAACTGAACTGAAATTTCACGACCTTCATTTGCTCGAAATCTGGATTATGTTGTCTCCTCATGATTGTTGTACATTATTCCTTCCGGAGCTTTTTCCGTTCTCAAATAGACCTGCTGCAGAAGAGCCTATGCAGTTGAATCTCGATCGACAATAAATGGTTCAGATTTTAATCAGTTTTTTTCTCATCTCTTCCCAGGAAGAAATTTATTTATTTATTTTTATCAAATTTGAACCATTAAAAACACTTTTTGAGGGCCGAGATAGCTCTTTGCAGTCCAACCTCAAGACTGAGAGCAGCATGATCCTCCTCAAATATGTGAGGGTGTACGGCTCTGTTCCGGTTTCTTAAAAAAAGAACTTTTAAAAAAGGAAGGTAATTTCAAGCTCAGAAATATGTCTTTATGCAAATAATTTTCTTATAAGTATGGATCTTATTTGATAGATCTCATTGAAATCTTTTAAACGGTGCAAAAAAAATTAATTTTTTTTTTATTTTCATTATATTTGAGCTTGAAATTACCTTCTTTTTGAAAAAGAAGGTTTAAAAAGAAAGCGGAATGACATCTACATCCTATTAGGCGACAACTACTCTCCAGATGGACTGGACCAAACAGTTAGGCGCATGTTAGTGATCCGAGCCGTTCGCCTTGCGAGCTCAAATTTGTAGATCATCCAAGAGAAAATTAGCTTAACTGGACCTCAGTGTCATATAGCTGCTTAACTGGACATCAGTAGCCACATGGCCCATATCATGAACTCACATTCAGGTGGTACTCAGTGATATATCTTCAACTCTATTGGTTAATGAATGTCTACTCGAAGGGCCATGTTAGATGTCGGTTTAGAGTATCTAAATGGAACTGGCGATGAGACTCGGTCCAGTCCAATGAGCTGGATCCTTTTACTATACTTGTAGAACTATGGGGAAAATCTTCAGTCCGCTCCCCACATACTGTAAGGAAGTCATGAGGTTAAATGAGATTTTGTGGTGAATGATACGAAAGGGTGTACAATGAGAAAAGTTTTAATCACAAGAATTTTGTGATTATATTGGCATTTTTATGAATAATCGTGGCCTGTTGTTTTGAAATTTTGCTGTGAGAAAAATATGAGGTCTTTGGAAACATTTATCATGATTTTTTGCTGTGTAATTTATGAGCCATCATGGTAAGTGGCATTCAATATGCACGCCTAAAGGTGTATGTACTGTAGAGTCTCTACATTGGCAATCAAAGCTGGGCCTCTGATGCCTTCAGTTCTTCAAATTTATTGGGATAACACATTTGGTGACTATAGTGTTATCTCCATTTTTGGATCCCTCTTAACTTTTTTTAAGTCTGGAGGTTTTGAGAAGGCAGGTCTTGCATAGCTTCCATTCCTCTTTGCCTTCCCACTTCATCATTGTTGAGCTTTCCTTCACGTGGAATTTCTATACATCTTCCCAGCTTTTATGAGGGGCTTTTTTCACCTTCATACAATTATTGTTCCTTCAGACTCAAGTCACAGTTATATTGTGCATACCGATGCTCTGGACTATCAGTGAAGGAAGCATGGTAATGTGCACATAAATAAATTGAATTGGGTCTCTAGGTCTGCCTTCTCTGATACCATTCGGCTTTGATTTGGTGGCATGGTTCCGCAGCAAAACAGGTATAGGGGGCCACTGCTTCAGTGGTATTTTGAGAGCAGCCACTTTGTGCATATTGCTAAAGGTTAGGTCTGTCTCCAATCCTCCCCTGCCCATATCCCCAAGGATTGTGGACTACATGGGTTATGTTGTTGTTGTTCTTGTTGTAGACTCATGTCACAGTTATCATTGTCCAATGCAGTATGCTAAAACGTTAGTCCCTTATGTTTTAACAGAAAGTACATCCCTTCAACTGCTGTTCAGTTCTTTGCTTAACTTCTGTTGTGCCATCTTGAGTTCAACTGCCCTATTCCTTCATATTTCATGGGCCACAATTTATACCTTGTTAAACCGCAGTATTTCGTCCATAAAATTTCAGCCATTCTCTATTCATCTACTCTACATTTTGCACCCTGGAGCTTACGTATATTCCTTGAACATGAGATCTAACTATAAAGTTGTTAATAACTAGAAAGTTGTCCCTGAATTTGGTTGGCTCCTCTGTTATTTGTTATTCCAAGCATACATTACATTGAGTACAAAAAGGTCCTCGTTATTAGTAGGGTGGCGGCTTGTGATATTTCAAGAATGTGGTTTGTCTCTTGTGACCTTATGTTCTTGATATAATTATAAACTCAATATTAGGAACAAGCAAGATCCTTAACCCATCTTAGCTTTAGTGCAATTCATCATATAATTTTCCACTCATAATTTTGCTACCAACTCCTGCATATGTTGACCATGAGGTTTAAATTTCAAATTGTTAGTTGAATTAAAGTAGGTTGTGGCTTCCATGTGAGTGCAGATGGCTACTTTAAGTGAATGCTGCAAACTATTTATTATGTTACCGGATGTTTAGTTGAATCAAGGAAACCTGTCTTGTACAGACATGTTGAATAGGTGCCAAATGTTGGCATAAATTCTAAATATAGGCATAAATTCTAGTGGATGCTGATGGGATTTGTCCCACATCGATTAATTATCTCTTCCAAAACTAGTATATGAGCCGGGCGGCCTCTCCACTCTTTGTCAATTGGTTTGGAGTTGGATGCTTTAACATGGTATCAGAACTAGGCTTTCGGAGGCTTTTCCCCTTTATTTGTGCCATAGTTGCACTTTATTTCATTGTGATCCGTGTGTTCCGGATCCTTTGTTTACCTCTCCACGTGCGAGTTAGGGGTTGCACGTGCGGGGGAGTGTTGGGATTTGTCTCCCATCGATTAATTATCTCCTCCAAAACTAGTATATGAGCCTAGGCGGCCTCTCCACCTACTGTTCTGAAAAATTATGCTCCCACTATGAAGTTATTTTCCAGTAACACTATCTACTGGGCAATGGACTGCCAATGGAAAATTGCCTCGAGATACCAAACGAACCTTTTTTATTAGAAATTCGTGGAAACAATAGCTGTCATAGGGATTTTTCTGTTTTCTTCTAGGGTATTAACCCTTCTCTCTCCAGTCTCCAGGTTACACCAGGGCACCCGATCTATTTCTAGGGGCAAGACCCCTACAAGTGTGCAATAACACCATAGGGTAAGGAGAGTTGAGCCCGATATGTCTGGCTGCTGATTCATTGTTTACCAAGTAGAACTAAGTAACTAACCAGTTACGCCACGCAGTGGATTTTATAAACATATTTGGTTAGCTATTCATGTTAGACAACATCATCTGATATTAAAACCTTTATAGGAGCTTTAAGCTGTATATGAGTCTTTGCAGTTTGGGCAGTACACTTTAGCATGTTGCCGTTGAACTTCTTATGTGGACTGGGGTCAGAGTGAAGGGACAAAGGCGTTAGAGAGAAATAAGGTCAAGACCACAGTTCAAATAAAATAAGTTCCTTGATGGGTTTCGGCGGAGGGATTAATCTCATCCCGCAAATCCTATTGGTTAGATACTTGATTAAGTCACGGTCACCTTTTGGTTTCAGCAAAATTTTGCCATATAAACTTTCTCTTGCGACATTTTCGGTCATTTTAGAATCTAAATTGAAGGTGAGCTTGTTCCTTTTCGTAGATTATTCACCTAGAGTTCTCTTTTGTGTTGGATAAAAAGACTTGAGGACATGACGGATCACAAGACATGGCTTTGGAAGAAAAGATCGACTGAGAAGACTCTAGTTGCTGCTGATAAAGCGAATGCTTCTCAGAGAATAAATGAAGAAGAGGTACATGAAGCATTGATTTTGTCAATCTTTAACACTGTATTTTTTTTATTTTATTTTTATAATTGTTTGTGTGTTGAATGCAGTGTCTTGCTCACTTGTATGCATTCTAGTCAATTTGTTTGAAAGTTAGATTTTAAGCTCTAACTTTTGGTCCTGCTATTGAGGAAAGGCTTACCTGTCCAGTTGAGGACAAATAGAAGAGGTGAAGCTTATCATGAAAATATCGGAATTAAGCAGATGAACTGGCGAAAATGTTGTATTGTCAGAGTGGTTTTATAGTAGTTCTTGTGACGCTGTCATGAAACAATTCTTTTTCTTTCATCAGATAACTGGGATGCTTAAATATGAACTTGGAATATTCTGTCCCAAGCCTACAATGTTCTTCAGTATGGTGCTACTCTTGGCAGTTAGGATCCTTCGTTTGCCAAGTGGAACCGAAGGCTGAAAAGGTTTATTGACTTATACCTCTCAGATCATCCACTCAATTAATAGAACCATGGAGATGTGGTGAGGTAACATCAATCATCCACTCAGCCTTCGTGTAGACAGCTTTATCGGTGTATTGCTGGCATAACAGCAATTATAAACCAATTCAAAATTTTATATTTTGCCGCACCATCAGAAAGGGAAGTCCAATGACTGCAAATTCAAAAGCTTTGTTTTCCAAGTGATAATAGTACTAGTTACAGTAATATACAGGGGCAAAGTTCACTTTGACCCCCTGTGGTTATCATCATGTGCGGATACCCCACTCATGGTTCAAAACTGACCACATAACCTACCTATGGTTTTGAAAATGTGCGGATAGACCCCCTGCCGTCATATTTTCCATTCATATTAACGGAAGTGTATCTCACACTCCTCTACAATATAATCTGAGTCGTTCATAATGTATTAAATAAAGAATATAGTATCTTTGTAAAAAATCATCTCGATCAGGCATCAATAACCCAATGATCTAATTTTTAGTAAATTCAAATTTGAAATTTTAATTTCATAACAAAATTGATTCGACAATGAGCTTTTCATTTTTTGATTGACTTGAATTTTGGCATAGATATAGTGCTCGTCAAAATTTATAATATCAACGGTTTGGATTCAATTTTTGGTATAGGGGATGGTGTGGTTAGATTTAAAAAAGAAGAATCAAGGGACATGACGAGGGTATATCGGTCTTTTAATATTGTGTCCGTTAATATGGATGGAAAATATGACGACATAGGGTCTATCCACACATTTTCATAACCACAGGTAGGTTATGTGGTCAGTTTTGAACCATGAGGGGGGTATCCACACATGGCGACAAGGGGTCAAAGTAGACTTTGCCCAATATACAGTTAAATCTATTCACATTAGACCAATCTGCTATAACTTGGTGATTTTGAATGGTCAGACAATTCCCTTAAAGGAAAAGGCCCTCTAAGATGCACCTTTCCATAGTTTGTTATATCAAGCTCTGATCAGAGTAATTAGAATCGCACTTAATCGTAATGTGGCAATTTGATTCAATTCAAATAAGCATACACACAATATGAACTTGCATGCAAGTCGCAACTGATTACAAACCGGTGATTGAATAAGGAGTCGTCCACTGGATTGAGAAATTGGGTATATTGTAATATACGCCATCGATACATAAAGATGTAGATCCAGCTGGGCTCGGATATTTCGAAGCCAGTAATAAGAAAAAGGGAGACTTAGCCAAAAATCCCTCATATTTACATTTTTTGAGCCGAAGGACAAGCCCTTTTTGCAATCAAAAATAAGGACAAATGTGCTCTATGAAAGTGCCTAAAACCCTAGAGTACCTTATATATGAAAGTGCCTAAAACTCTAGGGTACCCTATGAAAGTGTCTAAATCACTAAAACCCTATAATAGGAAAGTGCACCCTAAAACCCTATGAAAGGGCCTAAACATGTTTTGGCCTTACGGCAAAAAAACTAAAAAATTTGAAGGACGTCTACTGAAACTTATTTTGCTGGCGTCCTTCTTCTAAAGGAAAACTATTTTACCATCCTTGTGGCTAATTTTCCCTAAAAAAAGTCAAAATTGTTGATTTTTGCACCTTTTTTTTTCTTTCCTGCTTTTTTGGGCTGAGTGTGGGCTCAAAACCCTTGATGAAATTTGCTAGCTTTGTTTTATGCGGTTCCGGGTAAACCAAACGTACCTAGTCTTCAACATCTTAGTGATCGTTCTATTGTTTGCCTTGTTCGGCGAAGAGGCAGAGCTTCATCAACTTCTTCTAGTATTCATTCCTTGTTTGGCAAGCTATATCTAGGCTGAAAAGGCAAAATTCATCTGAATCTTGTAGAGTAATATTACTACTTTTGACATGGATAACAGCAAGAGCAACTGAACTCATTGTATTAACATTTTGTCTACTTTTTGTTGCTATTTAATTCTTGCAAGTTCCTATTAGACCATGTGATCATCAATTCATCATTGAGATATGCTTTCTACCGATTGGGGCCTAAAGTTCACATTTTTCATTTTTCATTTTTACACATAAAATTATTCTGCAATGTAATTTAGAAATCATGACTGAATCTGATGATCCACGATTCAATTGGATCTGCGATTCGGTAACCTCTTCGATTCTCAATTTGATTAACAATTTTCCAACTATACTCCTTCGGTAGATATACTCAAATAAAATACAAATGCAAGGAAGAAGTTTTGGCATTGGGGATCCTGATTAACATCAAATGGACTGTTCGTTATTGCTATCATGCCATCTAGGCTTACTCTTTTGAAACTTGTAGTACTTCAAAGTATTGCCGTCCAAGCAGTGAGAGCCTATCAAATTTTCAAGGAAACCATTAACCTAACTATTTTTCATGAGAAACAACTGCATTAATGGTTCGGATAACCTAATTGGCACATGATGAATGACTAAGTTGACCACAAATTTAGTTTCCACCGAAGAGTTCTATTTGTTTAATTGAGGCGTTGCTAATATTGTGCTTCAAATACAGATACAGATACAGATACTTCAGACCGATAAAGCAGAGTTGGAGAGAGATCTTAAAATTCTAAATGAAAAGCTTTCCTTTGCCCACTCTGACTGCAATGCTAAAGATGAGCTTGTGGAAAAACATGCAAAAATGGCACAGGAAGCCCTTGCAGGTAAATTATCAGATGTTTAGATTGTATATATCAAAAGAAATATATCTAAATTTTGTTACTGATAAAAAAAATATGTATCTAATCATCCTGGACATGTTGCGCGTTTTTTTTTTTAATTTATTAAGGTACACCAACCTTCATGTGTATGTGCTTCTTTCAAAATCTATGTAGTTTGAGCGGCTAAATGTTCCTTCTATAACTTTTAGGCTGGGAAAAGGCAGAATCAGAAGCAATGTCGTTGAAGCAAGAATTAGATGATGTGAAACGGCAAAGAGTGGCTGGTGAAGAAAGGATAACTCAGTTGGATATGGCCCTGAAGGAATGTATGCAGCAGTTACGTTTCGTTCGAGACGAACAGGAGCAAAGGATTCATGATGCTGTGGTGAAGACATCAGGGGAGTTCGAAAAAGCAAGGATTGTTCTAGAGGAAAAATTAGCTGACACCGACAGAAAGCTCTCCAAATCAGGTGTGGAGAATACTCAACTCAGCAAGGCTCTTTTGGCTAAGGAAAAGTTGATTCAAGATGTAAATGAACAAAGAACTCGAGTGGAGGTAGATTTTAAGGCCTTAATGATTAGACTAGAATCCACAGAGAAAGAGAACACTTCTCTAAAATATGAGGTTCGAGTACTTGAGAAGGAGCTTGAGATTCGAAATGAGGAAAGAGAATTCAATCGTCGAACAGCTGATGTAGCACACAAACAACATTTAGAGAGTGTGAAGAAAATTGCAAAACTAGAATCAGAATGTCAGAGGCTACGTGTCCTTGTCCGTAAGCGGTTGCCAGGTCCCGCTGCTCTGGCAAAAATGAAGAACGAAGTTGAAATACTGGGAAGGGATCGAGTTGAAACAAGGAGGAGAAACTCAAATCCTTCTCCCTCTGGTTCAGTTGACTTATCTATGGACAATTTTCTTGATACACCCAGCAAAAGGCTCAACTATTTGGTTGAGAAATTGTATGCCCTGGAAGAAGAAAACAAGAGTCTTAAAGAAACTCTAAATAACAAGACAAGTCAGATAGATATGGAATCAGAAAGAAGCATGCACTTACCATATGAACTCTCTGTGGCATCAATGTCTGATATGGGCAGTGACGACAAGGTTAGTTGTGGAGAATCTTTGGCTTCTGCTTTGATTTCAGATTTGGAGCATTTCAAAAATGGGAAAAGAATGGGTACACTTTTGCAAAAAACTGTTGGAGCTTCAGACATAGATCTGATGGATGACTTTGCTGAGATGGAAAAATTGGCAGTAGTATCCTTGGATAAGCCATTTGGAAGTCCTCATCTTGCTTCAATTGAAGGAAGTGAAATTGTTGATACCTTAGAGAATCGGTCAGTTTCAGTACACTCTGATGTTAGTGGCTATGGCTGTTGGAAACATTCGGATAAATCGCCTCTGATGGATTCGGCTCTTGAAATAATTGGTGATGGGACCTCATTCGAAAAGAAGAAACACCATAAAGTCCAGTCAAATCTGAATAAATCAATGCGCAAAATAATTGAACTTGTTGAAGGTATCAGTTTACCATCTCTTGATTATGGCGCGTTTGAAAAGGGTGGTAGTTATTTTGCAAACAAGGATTCAGAAACAACTTCTGGCTATATGGTTCGTGTTTTCCAATGGAAAACTTCTGAACTTAGAGCCGTTTTACAGCAATTCATTCGGAGCTGTAATGATTTTTTAATTGGAGAAGCAGATTTTGAAAAATTTGCCGAGGAATTGACTTTGTGTTTGGACTGGGTTATAAACCACTGTTTTTCCCTTCAAGATGTTTCAAGCATGAGGGAGAAAATCAAGAAGCACTTTGATTGGGATGAATCACGTAGTGAGAGTGAGGTTGAAGTTGGAACTCCTAGTCAATGTTCAGAAGCTGATAAATTACGGGCTCTGAAAGAAAAGTTGTCGCATTTGCCTCGGAATGACTGCAAAGTTGAAGATACTCAACGTAATGCGAGACTAGAGGACAAAAAACTGGAAGACAAGTTGCCAAATATGGAATATGCAAACCAGGACTTGGAAGGGAGACTGCAGTCAGAGTTTGTTAAGAGTGAGTCATTGATGATCCAACTTCAAGAATCAGATAAAACTAGAAAAGGCTTGCAAAGAGACTTAGAAACTTTAAAGGGGTCGAATGGAATGATTGAGAATCAAATTGACCATCATAAGTCAGTAAATGCAGACCTTGATACGCAGCTCAAAGACGCACGAGCTGAATTGAATAAGGCCCACCAAAAGTTTGCATCCCCAGAAACAGAAGTGGAGAATAAGAGTGACTGTCGTGAAGAATTGGAGGCCACATGTGTTGACCTACAGTTTCAGCCCGAACGGTACATTTTATTAGTACACCTTTTGTTTCATGGAATGATCATCGTATTATACCTAGATGTCAGGTATCTAAATTATTTCATTTTCAGTGTCAAAAATACTGAAACGCCAAAGGGTGATACTGCTCAAGAAGAAAAGCAACTTCGAAGTGTAAGTTCCTATCATCTTATCCATCTGACTTATTTATAGGTCAAAGTGCACCTGCCTCAATGGTCTGTTTTCAGGTCATATTATACAAACCAAACTCTAAATTTTTCGAATGAAGCTATGCTATGCAACCAACTGACCAAGGTCTTAGCAATTCTTTTTTTTTTTGCCAATATTGTATACATCAGCAGGGGTTTGTGGGGGAAGTTAGTGAGTTAATCCATGGGGGGTTCAAAGGTTATAGTGTTATACATAGCCCTAAACCCACAAACCGCCCACAACGGGGCTCGAACCCTGGTGTCCCACAAGGGAGAGCCAGGAGTTACCAATTGGGCTACAAGCCCATTGGTATATGGTGATAAAATTGATGATAAATGAGGCATTACATGTAGATTCTTTGCTGCTTCCATATAACTTTTACATGGACGTTTTAGTAGATGCTGAGCATATTTTTCTTTCTGAAACCGAACTAGTTTATCTTTCTTCAGTGGTTATGTATATAAGCTAAGAAGCACGGTTGCTGATATGGGACACAGATACGACACGACGTGGACATGTGAATTCATCATCTCTTCAAAAATACATGGACATGTAATCGATACGTTGAATACACAATATATTCCTGTAATATTGATGTATCTCATGAATTCATAATCCAATAACCCAGGATTTTTATTTTTTATTTTGCCAAAATAAGCCGTAGTTAATAGTGTTTCGTAGGCTTTGGCAATGCATGTGGGCTTATTACCTGGCCCACGTATCTGGGCCACATCATGAGGCCATGATCATGTAGCACCGATTGTTCTTGAGGGAGGGTGACACGGAGCTGAAGTGGCGATTTATGTGGTGGAGATGGACACATGTTAGAAGTTTCTTGTAGCCATGTCTTTTCTTTATTGGCAGCTTATGCCGTTGAGAATCCAGTAATCTCTTATAATTGTCAAAGGTAACTGATGGTGGATGTGAAAGACATTCTGATTAGAAAAGGAACACGAAATACAAATTTCCCATTCTGCGATATTTTTCTCCTATGGTATCATTTAGGATCATTACAGACTACCTCAGAACAAACTTACCGATGGTATTTTATTGCAACATATTTGCATCAGACCTCCATCAAATATTTCTTTATTTGCCCAAAAAAAAACATATTTGCATCAGTTCTGTTGTTATTGTTTCAAGATTACTTTTATGCTTCTAACTGAACAAAAAAAATTATTAATTTGCCTTGTAGGAGTGGGAAATCACAGCAGCTTCTGAAAAGTTGGCAGAGTGCCAAGAAACCATCCTTAACTTGGGGAAGCAGCTGAAGGCATTGGCTGCACCGAAGGACTCTGCCCTTTTGGACAACCTCGTCTCCAACCCCTCTGACAACTTTTCCACCACCACCCCCAAGAAGAGCATCAACCAACGTTCATCTCTGCTGGATAAAATGCTTGCTGAGGACAATGCTCACAATACGATCGAAGTTTTTCCCATTTCTGGCCTTAAAACCCCCCCGGCTGTTCTACATGGCAATTCCGGTTCTTCCCTTCACCCCCATGGAAAGGAGGATCCTCCTGAAAGGTTTCTTTACAGAATCGGAAGCAAATGTAATGGCAATGAAGCTGAACATGGTTCTCTGGCTATCACGACTGTCAAGAAACAAGGAGGTGGAGGGTTGTTCAAAAAGCTATTATGGAGAAGAAATAAAGGTAAAAACAAGAAATTGAGCCTTCCTTTTGCTTGTTAACAGCATGGGTAAAAGCGACAATACGACTGGCATGTGGGATTCAGTTTTGTGATTGGCACGATTGATTGGTTGACCGATTTCTTCTTGTTTGGAGTGGACAGAAATGTGATTCGGTTTTTTAAGTCTTCAAGAGAGGGACAGAATGAAAATTTCATTGATTTTGGCTATTACTGTTGTGTATGTAAATAAAGCCAGAAGGAGATGGGATTTCTTTTCTTTTCTTTTCCTTTAAATGAAATGTTTCCACTTGTGGCAATGGCACCACATATATGCCCTCTTCTAAGATTCAATATCATGGTGCAGTCTGGTTTTTGATCACATCATTCCAGAATGTACTAAATCCTCCTTTTTAACGATACTGTCCATGGCAAGACATATCTGTGCCTGCTCGATTTTCAAGTGAGACAAAAGAGGTAATTATGGAGCGTGGAGCCTGATTGTATTGTACATGAAGTGATGCGCAACCCTTAGGCGCGGGGAGTTGTAGGGGCTTTCAATTTCCATTTTCTGCATTCCTATCCCTTATATCTTGTTTTTGAGTACCACGAATGTCTAACAAGAAGAGTAGCGGCAACGATTTTGTCGGCAGAAGAAAGGTGATTGAGCATTCTATAGATGTCTAGATCTAGTTGACAAAACAGGCTCTCGGACTCTCGGTACTGTATAGTGAGCTTCGAGCCGTCATATCGTACATTCGACGGCTAGGATCTCATCTCGGCAACCAATGATCGAAAGCCGTTCATTGTCGAGATGACTCGGAAGTGCGTAGCACGGTGCTGCGTACACCACTATATAATACCATCCCCCATTCGCTCTCCAATCTAACTCTATTGTTCCAATAAAAAATTGTTTTGAACTATATTCTATTAAAATATTTGTTCTTTTATCTTGTCACTTTTTTATTTAAACGTTCTTAAATACAGAGTATATTTCAACCGTCATTTTTTAAGCATTTTTTAAGATGTCAATTTTTTAGCCATCGCATTCTTTAAGTGGTCATATTTCAATTATTGTTCTTCCAATTCATTAATAGTGGTGAGGAACTATAGAAATGGCAAAATCCCCCGAGGCAGAAACGAGTCTATCGAGTTTCTCCAATTTTTTCTGAAAGGTGGTATGGCGAGCTAGCTCCAGAGCTTGATAGGCTGGGTAATCTTTTACTGAAGTGGATTTTTTTTGTTTTGTTTCGGTGTTGCCTCTGGCTAGTTGATTCTTCAAAATTGTGGAAAGCATAAACGAAGCCAGTGCCCTCTCAGTCAAATAGTGGGCTTAATGGACGTCTTTGGCTCAACCTTCTTGGTTCTACAAAAAATAGCTTGGAGATCTCCTGTCCGAGGTTACGCAACAAAAAGCGATTAGCTTAGGGGCATTATGTCTTCCCTCCCATCTGCATTACAGCATTTAAACAACGAGAAAAAATATACTACTGTCATGAAATTATTATGAATGGACCCCCTTTTTTTTTTTGGGTCAAGCGGAAAAAAATAATGGACCCCTTTTAGAGCTAGAAACATTGCTAAGAGTTCTGTTTGAAGAGGGCTGGAGCTGATCAGATGTAGCGAATTGATGAATGACTGCCCCATCATGGAGGTTGGCAGTGAAATCCAGGCCACTCCAAGAGTTTCCTTCCTTCCAGTCTGAGGCGCCATCCACATGAAGGCCAGTTTTTTTTGTCATACGGTATACATCAGTTAGCGGGTATTAACGGAGTGTTAATATGTTAGTCAACAAAGGGTTCAGAGGTTATCCGCAACCCTGAACCCCATGCCTGCTTCTCGTGAAACTCAAACTCAAGCCATCCACATGAAGGCCAGTTAACCAACCTCTTTTGGTTAACCTCTATGTGAAGAAAAATTCCATAGTCTATTAAGGGCAATGACTCTGAAACACATGCTCAAGCCAAACTTTAAGGTAATAAGATCCTTAACTAAAACTGAACTTTAGATATATATCACTTTAAACTGGAGAAATATGAAGGATTAGATTATGACTTTTGGCGTGGAGCCTAGATATCAAGGGTATGGGACCAAGATATATATGGGATTGCCGGTAAGCTAAGCAATACCATATGCATCGAACTTGCATTGTGTTAGATCTGTTTACCTAGGAAAAAGTTTTATGTTAATCAAGGGTGCTTTTAAAAAGTTCGTTGGAGTAATAATTAACTCAATGAACAGCACATCACAAGTACTCCAACAAATATTCTTTTGGATTACCAGTTTGTGTGCCGAGTATTGAGTACTAAGTCACATAATTAACGCTCGTGCATGAAGGCGTTCTTTTTTAAAAGCCCCTTAAATTACTAAAATTCGATCGAAAGAGCGAGGATGGAGAGCGCGAGCGCATAGCAAGAATTGAAAGCAGGAGTGAAAGGTTTTTTGAAGGATCATGTGACTAAGATTGAGTAATAGAAATGCAACAGCCAATATACTTGCATTTTTATTTTTTTTATAATAAAAAAAATCCAAGTATTTGGTTTTCATTATCCATATTCGCTTATATTTTTTAATTATTTCCAAAATTATTTCTAGATTGTCCTCCCATAAATACTTAAAAATATGCAACACTGTTCGCAACACAATTCAAAAATTGTTGTAACCATTTGATACTCACGATATTCAGAGCAGAATGACATATGAAAATAAGTAGGATAATTTACTAACAGAGCTTTTTCAGTAAATAAGAAATTGGAGAACTCCAATATTCTGCTTATTCTTCAAAAAATAAATACAGAACACATGCATGAAGCAAACCAAAAACACTTGCTGGTCTTTCTACTTATGATTTTCTTGTTTATTTCCATTTGATTGGTTCTTTACGACTTTTACCCATGTTCTTTTTTTGCACTTCACTCCCTTATAAATGCACTCCAAAAATTTGTCATTCAGTGCTTAAATCATAACCCAAGCATTCAATGACAAGTTTTAAAGTGCATTTACAAAAAAGCACAGTACGAAAATCATTTTCCTTACAGAAATATGAAGCAAACCAAAAAAAATACTATAACTTTCTAGTCTTTACCCTTATGATTTCTTCTTTTATTTTCACTAGCGATCGACGGCACACCCTCCGCATGTGCACGTGGAAATGCAAGTAAAAATATATAGGGAGTGAAAGTGTAGTTGAATACGGTGTAGTTTTTTCTGGGTGAAATAGACAGTTGAGTTTTTGTGATTTTACTATTTCGCTCCAAGAGATTAATCACATTACAGTAAAATTTATTGTAAAACTTGATTACGACAAAAACAGTAAAATCTGATGTAAAACTTGATTACGACAAAAACAGAAATCACTTTAGTGACACGGTTTCGAAAAAAAACAGGTGACATCAAATGCTTTCTTTCCCTTTAGATATTAGAAATAGGTAGAGTAGATTTCTTTGGTCCTTTTATCACTTTTACCCATGTTCTTTTTGCATGGGTCAGCAAAGGCAGGTAGGTCCACAAACATGATTCCCAATTTTAATTTTTCTTCCAGAGTTCCAAAGAGATGAAGAAGTGGATAGCAAAACCCAATAATTCAAAAACTTAGGCCACCTACGCCCTTCCCCCCAATTCTTTTCCATTTTTCCCCCTTTATTTATTACCCAACCAGTAGTATTATAATATCTATATCTATATCTATATATCTATATATATACACAACCGGCACGTACTCCATAAATTTATATATATCCTCAATCATCAGATCCTCGTAAACCCGCCGACAGAAGCCAAAAATCCCTGGAAAGACCGCTTTCGATTTCGATTCCCTCGGGTTCGCGCAGCGTGAATCTAGGGTTTCGATTTCGACTTCCTCGGGGATCCTCTCTCTTTCTCGTCGCCGGCGCATGTGTCCGATCCCTCGCCGGGCCTCCATTCCGAGCCAGGCACAGCTCCGCCGTCTTCGCGGCCGGCAATGTCGTCGTCGAAGGCCTCGCCGTCCGCCGCCGGCTCCAGATCGGAGCAGCCTCCCGTTGACCACGCGGTATATTCGTTTTCCTTTCTACGTTTCTGATTCGTTTAGATTGTTGTCATTGAAAGCAACAGCATTCCAATGTATCACGTGTTTACGGGGTTTCTGTGGGGGAGTTGTTTTGTATGATGGACGAGCTTTTGAAGACTAATTGGTGGTTAGTGTTTTGTGATTCCGAGGAAAATTTGTGTCGCAATTCGCTTAACGAGTTGATTTTTGGAAGTGTCGGGTGCTGCATTGTACTTTTTTTTATCACTCACGTGTCCGGACCAGTTGAGGTGTGACCAATCCCACTGCCAATGTGCGGGGGTTCCAATTAAAACCAGAGCAAAGCTCTATATAGACTTGCCCCAAAGGAGTTCGAACTTGAGACCTTAGGAGGAGGGATCAAACCCCTAAGTCCCAAGCCCTGACCACTAAGCCAACCCCTTGGGGTTGGTGCTGCATTGTATTTGAAGGAGCCGGTTGATGTTTTATTGTGACGTATTGCTTTGTCGGAGTGTGAATGATGGAAGGTGTTGGATGCCTTTCTAGGGAGATGATTTTTTGGTAATTGGCTTTGTATGTCATCAATTGCGAAGATGACTCGCTGTGATTTTACTGGAATGTTGGGAATACTGCCATATGCTTTGGGAAAATCCTAAGCCACTAGGAAATTCTGCAATGTAGCTCTTTTTTTAACAGAATTTATGTCTTTTAATGCAATGGAAAATTAGGCTCATGCAGTCAGGCGGGCAGATCCAAGATTCCTACAGTTTGAATAGTGATAATTTGGGGGTGCAAATTCTTATTTCGGAAGTATCTTTTAAGTTGTTGGTGTAATAGAACAATTTTTAAACTGCATCTAGTGGAAACTAAATGGTTTTAAACAAGTATTCTTTGTTGAGGTGAGCATTTTTTTGTATAGTCGATTAATACTCTTTTACTGGACTAGGATGCCATAAAGTTGTTTTGTTTACCTTTCATGCTTGTATGTTGGTTTATTTTGGTCTCGGCGATCAATGGGAACATTTGAATTGTTATAGTTAGGAAGAGAACGATAACGAGAATAGGAGTCTTAAATTTGAATAATGTAGTAGTAGTAGTAGAAGTATGAGTATTTTGGTGTTTAGTAAACCTTTTTAAGTTTTGGGTCAATGTATGTGGGATTAACCGTTCGTCTAATCGTCTTGATGAGAGGAATTAGAAAAGTAAAACATGAATTGAAGTAGAGAAAGGTTTCGGACATAAGAAAATAATACCTGAAAACTTTCTTTTTTGTTAGTTATTTTTGCCTTTAGTGAATTTTTTTCAGCTTTTGGTCATGATTCTTATCTTTCAAATACAACTTGTTAGGACCATTGATTAATCCAAAAGAATTTGACGTGAATTTGTCATAAAATTGAGAAAAGACAAAAAATAATTCAGTTCCAGTAATTTTGGTCATAGAAATCGGAGTTCCGGCAATGGAACAATGAGGAAAACCAATAACATCTCTACCAGTTGAAATGCTAGGAGTGAGGGGAAGGCCTAAATTTTTATGCGATTCTATGCTATATAAATTTGTAAAGATTCACTGATTATATAGCCCTTGACATAGTAGATGTCATTTTCAAGAAAGATAGCGTAGAAATGGAGAAAAAAGATTCAAGTGCCACCTCAATTGATTGGAACACAAGCTTGGTTTGCTTTGTTTGAGTTGTAGTTGGAACTTGTTAGATCATACGATCCTGTTTGAGTTTCATCTCGTCCATATCTTTTCCTAATCAGTCTTTTTACCATACGTTTAATTGGAATCAAGTTTAGAGAGTTGAGGGAATGTTCTCCATCTCTCGCCCTAGCCCACTCCACTCTCCAACCATCATTATCTCTCTCTGTCTCTTGCAAAGTAGCTATGTTCTAATCAAAAGGCGTCAGAAGGAGTGCAAGCTTTACAAAAGCAATATCACATATAGAAGATTCATTCAGACATGCTTTCTTCCTCTTCCATTTGCAAGCAAGGTGCCATCGTCAACAATCAGATCGACTTTGACATCACTCAATGACCCCCACAAACCTTCAATTGCAAGTATCACAATTCTTTTTTAGCCACCTCAGAATATGGAAGCAAATGATCTATTAACTCCTCTTTACAGCACATGCAATATGTATTGGCAAATCTATAGCCTCTCCTCAACAAATTGTTTGTAAGGAGAATCGAGTCCAATGCAGCAGTCAATGCAAAAAAAGAGCTGCCTCGGTGGAAGCACCTGTCTTCCAATTGGACTTCCAAGGAAAGAAAATCCTCAAGCCTCCCGCAGTAATGAGCGGTGGTAACATGTTGATACAATCCAATTCTACAGAAATAGCTGGAATTGTGTTTTTATCTGAGAAATAAGTTTATTTTTTGCTTTTAGGGTTCAAGTCTACAGATTAGATTGAGTTGTGTCATTGCTAACCAACAACCAAGTTGTAAGAGACCTTAACTTTGGCTCCATGATTCTCTTCTCCTTTTACCTACTTTTCTTCTCCCCTTGGACTTCTAGGGTCCCCCCTTATCTCTATTCTTCTTGTAGATTCAAAGTCCCCTTGATGTTCTGTGGTTTATGCCCCTTCTTGTCACTTGTTATCCCTCAACCTTTTATCTAATTTTCTCAATATAGACATATGTAATGTAATACATTCACTGTGGTATATTTCATTATTGTATGAGTTTTCAGGTTACATCATATGTGACAGCGAAAATTTCCTTCCTACGTTTCCATTTCAACCTGTATACCATGTCTACATTTTTAGACAAACTCATTCCCATAAAGAAGCTCAAGGAACTCCACCAAAGCCTCCCAATCCTGCAATGTTTTATAAAAAATACCTCCCAGACCACTTTATTCATGGATGACTAGGAATACTCCTTGACTAAAGCATTTTTATTCTCTGGAATGTTGTACAGATCTGAAAAAGCTACCGAAAGAGGGACATCCTTTCCCCAAATATCATGCCAATTCCAAATTTTACTGCCATCTCTCTCTCTCTCTCTCTCTCTCTCTCTCTCTGTGGTGCGCGTATTTTGCTTTGTTGCCTTCGTAGAGAATCATTTTTTTCTGTTTATATTCCAATCTTGACTCTCATTTTTCCTTTCATTTCATGTTGGACGTCCATTTGTCCTATTACTTTTTTTTTTGGCCCAGTCGAAGGCACAAGATTTAATTTGGTTTGGCATGGTTTATATATATTTTAGGCATGACTCTTCTTCATGTGTCTTGTTTTAAGGCACCATCCAACTCTATTTCTTTCTTTTTGATGTATGCTTTCATTGCCAACTGCAACTACCTTAGGTTATTGATTACCTCTCTTTTCTTTCATTTCATTTCCTTGTCCCTTTTCAGTTTCTGGTCCATTTGTATATCCAACTCCATTTACTACTTTCCACCTTTCCATGTACTCCTACAGAGTGGAAATTTTCGAGTGCAAAACTTGGCTAAAATAATAGTGTCAAATCGACAATAAGTTTTCATTTTAGTTTCACTTTAGTAAAACACAGTAGATAGTAAAATGGGAGCTTAGAGTCCATTCCACTTATTGTTACGGCCCTTACGGTGTGGCTTGCTGCAAGGGGTGGGTTGTGCACATGCTACAGTCTATTACATGAACTCAGGTATGGGTGCTGGACGTGGCTACACTTCTAAGAGTCAGTTTCATCTATCTTTATCTCAATTGCATGGGGAGATGCCAAAACATTTAAACTCCTCAGTATCTCTTTTATTGTCTTGGAGAAGTGTTTTTACACATGGCCTATGGGCATTTCATGAATAATGTAGGAGTTCCACGGAGAGTCCATGGTAAATTCAAATTACAAAATACGCTTGCAGATGAATTTCCGATGATGTATATTGGACATGGACCCCCTAATTATGTGAGTGTCTGACATGAGTATCCTATACGTTTAGTAGGATCCATCATCCGTGTAAATCCCCATCTCTTCTGTTTCTTTAATTTCAGCCATTTACTGGATTATGTGTAATTCATAATCTCAAGTAGGATAACCAGTGTTGATTTTGTTTTTCAGATGGCGGGGATGCAAGTAATGAACCCAGCTCCTAAAGAACTTGTATCAGTTATTGATTCTTTAAAGAAACAAGTTGCTGCTGACCGTTGTCTTTTTATAGAGGTGCGTCCTTGCCTGTGACTATTTTATCTGTTTATCCACTTTACATATAAATCCTACTTACATTATATTTCCATGGATTTTTATCTTTTGCCTCCAGAAAAGAATGGAAGAAAATAGGCTAAAGTTGGTTGATGTCAGTACCCATCTTTTTAAGTTATCACTGGAAAGAAGAAATGACAAGGTAATCGGCATTGATAAGAGCATAGACCTACTGACAAAGAGGCAGAAAGACGCAATTGATATGCAAAATGGCATTGACATAACTAACGGGGATATGGATAGTAGTAGCTCACAAGAAGATTGCCATGCGTCTTCAGCAATTTTGCTAGGATCTAGTATAGCAGTCAAGAATGCTGTTCGCCCTATCAAGCTCACAGAAGTTAAAAGACTACCGCCTTATACTACTTGGATTTTCTTGGATAGGTATGTTAAGATTGCCAGGCATATCAAAGTATATTTTAGTGCCGTTCTTGTCTGGGCTTCCATGGGTCATCAAACGGACGTGTGTTTTCTTTTGCTGCTTGCTTTTGTCTCCTTCAAGAACTTTAATGAACGCAATTTT
Source organism: Rhododendron kiyosumense (assembly GCA_019656275.1). Classification (NCBI taxonomy): domain Eukaryota; kingdom Viridiplantae; phylum Streptophyta; class Magnoliopsida; order Ericales; family Ericaceae; genus Rhododendron; species Rhododendron kiyosumense. Next base: position 1,414,133 of record BPLS01000136.1, read on the forward strand.
TGAATTTTTAGACCTCATGCACATCAGGCATTTATAATTATTTAAAATTGTGAAATAGCTTTATATTCATTATTGCTAATTACCCTTTGTTTTATTGTTATAATGTGTAGTTATCAATTCTGCAGATAATTTTGTAACCATCAATTCTTCGAGAAGTGTTCAGTAACCATTAGTGACAACATCATAGTGATAGTTTGTGTTCATTAAAACTCTGCCCCCCAATACCCATAGAGTGGTTGACTGGTTGGTATCTCCTGGCTTTATACATAGAGAGGTCAGAGTTTTGAGCTCCCTTGGACACAGTATTGTGGTGGGGTGTTTGGGACCCCACTCCCCTGTTCAGCGGCTGGTATGGTTCTCATGTTGAGCCTTTGTGAACTTAGCCAGTGAGAAAGCGCAGAGCAACTAGGCCACAAAGCTCTTAATTCCAATTGCGAGGAGTTGACATCAGAAATTCTTGTACACATCATGTGAAGGAATCTCATCTGGTATATCTTAGAGGTTCATGTCATTTTCTGTAGCATTGTCCTATTTGTCCTTGAAAGTTCTCTGTTGTTATTTTACCTATTATTGTTTTGAAGTTCAAAAGTCTGCTCATTGGACCCATTGGCCATTCATTACATTATTATGTGTTGTGGAGATTTTGGCCTCAATTTTGAGAGTTTCAGTGTTGTATTTAGATCTTTGTCCATCCAAATCTCACACCTGCCTTCTAAGCCCCTTTAATGGGACCAAGACCTTAAAGTTGCCTAGTGTCTTTCATACCATTTTTAGTTTTGTTTTCTATGATAAGAGAAAAATGGAAAAGAAAGAAAACCAATCATACTTATGCCTGGTAGGATCATTCACAACCAATTTGTAGATTTGGTCATGATGACGTTTCTACCATGGTCATGATGGCAGCTTGTAACTTGTTGACTTATGACTGATTTTTATGCAGGAATCAAAGAATGACAGAGGATCAATCTGTAGTTGGTCGAAGGAGGATATATTATGATCAGAATGGGGGTGAAGCTCTAATTTGCAGCGATAGCGAGGAAGAAATAATCGAGGAAGAAGAAAAGAAAGAATTTGTGGACTCTGAAGATTATATTCTTCGGTTAGTATAATTGAATGTCCAATGTGGTTCATAATCTCCAATAGGGGTTCTTTTATGCATCTAACTTTCTGCGGAAAGAAGATTTAGGCAATGTCTTCTCACTAACACGGAGAGACAGTCTGTGTTCATGCTCTCTATTGGTTCAGCACTAATCATTATTCAATGGGCGAACAAATCTCCATGTGCGAGTTCACAGGGCTCTCATTTATAGTAGGGCTGGGAGATAGGTTACACCAACCTTTACCCCAACCTACTATGTTATTTTTTGTACTGCTTGTCATGTCTTAATGTAAGCATTTGCTCCTTTTATGATTGTTTGCTCCTCTCCGAAACTCTATTTTCTTTTGCTGGTAGCGCAATTATCTTTTCTTTTCCCCTCCCTCTCTCTCTCAAAAAAGTTCATAAAGTTTTATGCTTCGTTGGACAAAAAGGTGACACGGAATCCAAACAGATATGTGATAAGAACAGCATTAAAGTTTACTTAGAAATTTAAGGGCAGAACTACACAATAGATTAGGGTTTTTCTAGTTATAATTGAAGAAATGCGAATACCTTTCCCCTGAAAGCGTCTCAATGTTCTCATAGTATTAGAGCGATGAGATGTGTTTCCCAGCTACCATTTATTTTCTCTTGCTATTTTTCTGGCGGATTTTACTAAGCACTCAACTTTCAACATATTTTAGCAGAAAATCTAGTTTTGACTTTGTTGGAATTTGAAATTAATTTTTGTTGTTATTTGTTCTTATACCTTGGATGGACAATTTGTATTTATGCATATTCTTGCAGATTTACCCCTTGTATCGTTTGGTTTCTTTCTAGAATGACCATAAATGAAGTTGGTTTATCGGATACAGCATTGGATGCACTAGCTCAGTGCTTTTCCAGAAAACCTTGCGAAATCAAGGTATGTATATGCAGTTCATATGGGACAATTGCATCGGTCTTAGTTTGTTCTCTGTTGAATAAAGTGCTTTTGCTTTTCGGTGGTAAAACTGGTCATAGTGAAAACTCTGGTCCAGCTGTTTCCCATTTGTTTTGTGCTGGCTTTACAGAGATATGAATCATCACCAAACATCTTATACAGGAGAGATACGAAGTTCTTAGTAAGGGAGAAATTTCTGTAGAGGACCACTGGAATTCATTTCTTGATAAAGATCTTGATGCAGCTTTGGATTCTTTTGACAATTTGTTTTGTCGCCGATGTCTTGTAAGCAAAGCTGCAGGTTTTGTTGGTTTCTATGTTGTTTTGTGTCATCCTCTGACTACCTCTTTACTCTTTGCAATTTCTGTTTGCAGGTCTTTGATTGCCGATTGCATGGATGTTCCCAGGATCTCGTCTTTCAGGTAACTTGGTTATGTATGTTAGGTTATGCAGTAAGTATAAAATCATTGTTATCTGCTACTTTCAGAATGTTGTCTGCCTATGTGTCAGGATTGTAATTTGTTCAGTGTTGTATCAATTGTCAGGCTGAGAACACACTTCCAGGGAGTTGTGCAGATGACGAAAATGTACCATGTGGCCCACTTTGCTATAAACTGGTACATTTTATACTTGTTTTCTTCAAACAGTGATAGTCAGTTCTGGATTGTTCGAGTGAAGTAGAATACATTTAGGTGTAGTTGTCAAATAATCAAGCAAAATTGTCTAGCATGGGTCAAATTGTGAATTTTAAAGTTTCAGTTACTGTTCTTAGAGTATACAGCCAAAAAGAAAAATAAACATGTGTACATAGATATAGACATTGACAATGACTGCAAATGGCAAAAAAATTGTTCTGAATGATGATCAAGCAATCTAATAGCTATAAGCTTGCTTATCTAACAAGAGGTTCGGATCTGAGGCGTTGAGCACCTTTGTTATGTACAATCCTATATACCCTAATCGATTATGTAATGATGTATCAACTAGAGGGAACGAAAATTCAAAAGACAGATTTAAGAGAAATTGCATTCATATAAGATATAATACTAGACAAGATTCACAACTTTTTGTATAATAATACTAGTTTAGAAAATGTAAATAATTAAAAAACATATGTTGAGTCCATCTAGTTTTACTCATGTCAATATGTCTTGTTCGAATAAGTTTATGTCACCAATAGCAATTCATGATTTATTAGTGCAAGTTTTATTTTACAATTACACCTCTTTAAAAGATTATTTTGATATTGTTTTAAGAAAAACCAAGAAACAATGTTAGACAAACGTCACAAACCTGATCTGGATCATTCGTAGACTATAACCACCAAATGATCAAGAATATGCATGATCATTTTTACACAAAACACTCTAGCCTTTAGGAAGCAATATTATTGCCTTTTCCAAGATAGAAAAGAGGTAAAAGGCATCTGAAATCATCAGATCTAACAGTTTCAAAAATAACACAAAGCATTAGTTATAAATGGACTCTTGAATCACAAGATTCATCATAGATGCTATTCCTAAGTTGATTCACTCATAGATTCATATTGACGTCGTATGAATCGTGAGCTGGATGATGAAACGTACTGTAGGTTGGTGCTAAGACCTTCCAAGTTATCTTCCAATTTATTGGTGTTGTTGCTTCTCATCTCCTTCCTTTTTAGATGTGATGCCATAGCATTTTTCAGAATTGCTGCTATTGTTAGGGCAACAACATCCGTATCATATGATTGCTTTGATAGATATAGAATGCAATCTATCTTTGAAGAATGGGTGAGCAAACCAATCAAGTATCTGCAAATTCACCTTTTTCAGGTTCTAAATTCAGGATGCAATGCTACTATAACTTCTCCCATACGAACCAATTCTCAAGAAAAACCAGTCCCTTCCTCTGATGGGACTGGGGCTCCGATCTCCGGGATAAAATCTCTGGGTCCATCTGTACGAAGGAGGGAAAAATCATGTCAAAGTGAAAGTGCTTCATCAAATGCAAAAAACATGTCAGAAAGCAGTGACTCAGAGGCCAGACCTGTACAGGATTTTAACTCTACTCCTCGCTCTCCGTCGCTATCCAAGTCGAAGCTTGGCGGCAAATTTTGTATTCATAAAAGGAATAGCAACTGAGTTGCTGAACTTGTTTTACTTTGCATGCAGAAAAGGCAGAAGAAAATGGTGGCTTCTGACTCTGATACTCTTGGGTCGAGAGATATGAAGCTTCGATCTACTTCTCGTAAGGAAAATGAAGATGCTAGTTCTTCACAGAAACTGAAGTCTTCAAGTGCTGGAAAGGCTTGTAGGAAGGACTCAACAATAGTTGACGGTCAAAAAAATGTGCAGCGGGAGGTTCCTTATGGTTCATCAATTGAGATTATTAGTAACCGACCAGCTTGTCGTGATGACACCTTGCGGAAAGAAGAGTTAGTGGGCGAAAATATTTGTAAACAAGTAACCAGTGACAGAAAATCATGGAAACCTATGGAGAAAGCCCTTTATGAAAAAGGTGCTGAGATATTTGGAAGGAAGAGGTTAGTTACTTGAATTTTTGTTGTGTTCGATTGGGTTAGCTATTTTTAGCGAGCTTTTAGAGAATTTGAAAATATACATGAGTTCTCACGTTACTTGGAGAATTGTTTTAGTTGCCTTGGCCCTTGTGTACTATTGGGCTTAGCAAAATATATCTGCATGCAGAGGTCAGCTTATGAGATGAATTTTAAGTTTGTTTGTTTCCCTAAAATTTCTTTTGGCAGTGACTGAATTCAATTACCTTAGGCTTCTATAAGCTCTTGAACTTGTGCTGTGGCTTCATTTCCAGTAATCAAAGTTATCAAACAATTAAGTACATGGTATTTTTTTTTTTGTTATTCATGACTGAGTCAATAAGCTTGCTGTCATTATAGTTGTCAGCAGGATTAGGTCAATGGTGGTATTCCTATAGTGTAAGTAGGTGTAGAGCGTAATTTTATTATCAACAAAAGATGTACCTTGAAGCTTAAGACATAAACTCAGGTAAACAAAAACACAGCCCGTATGAGCCCTTCCACGTAGTTCCATTTTCTGCCTTTCTTTATTGAACCACTTGGTTTGCTCATCTCAGTCTGAGCTATGGCTACATTTGAATTGGGAACTCCACAATTTATCTTTTGATCTGTCTGATTGGATTCCCAAACATTTTGAGATCTTTTTGAAGTTCTTACAATCAATTGATTCCCTAGTGATGTTCTTTATCGGTCATTGCAGCTGTTTAATTGCTAGGAACCTTATGAATGGAATGAAGACTTGTTCAGAAGTATTCCAATACATGAATTGCTCTGAGAATGGAATATTCTCCCGAGCAGGTGATGGTGCAGATTCTCTGCTTGACGGCTTCTCCAAGGTTGATTGTAATGACACTACGGTGAGTTTTGTCCATATGTGTTTTTGGCATTGCATTAATCCTTAACTGAAGATAATATCTTGCTTTTCTTGGGGTGAAATGTTCACCAGAGTAATAAAGTTAGAAGAAGATCAAGGTTTTTACGGAGGAGAGGTAAAGTTCGTCGGTTAAAGTACTCATGGAAGTCTGCTGGGTACCACTCAATGAGAAAGCGGATTTCAGAGAGGAAAGATCTTCCTTGCCGGCAATACAACCCATGTGGGTGTCAATCTTCCTGCGGGAAGGAGTGTCCTTGCCTTGTAAATGAGACCTGCTGTGAAAAATACTGCGGGTAAGTCGTCGTTTTTCTTTATGGGAGAAATAAGCATTGGGTTTTCTTTATGTTTATTCTTCATTCATGTGGGCTACAACGTGGCTTTTATTTGTACGTGTTTTTCATCATCGACACAACTTGACAAGTCTTGCTGCTTTAAAAAGCTATTTTTCCTTTCTATTTTAGATGCCCAAAGACGTGTAAAAATCGCTTCAGAGGCTGTCATTGTGCCAAAAGCCAGTGTCGGAGTCGTCAATGTCCATGCTTTGCTGCAGGCCGAGAATGTGATCCAGATGTTTGCAGGAATTGCTGGGTCAGGTGAGTGTATGACTATTGATCTGGATCTTTTCAGTTTGCCAGTATCTAGATGTTTGTGAAAACTATCTTTGGAGGCTTTAGAAGCTTATTTATGATGATAAATTGAACCTATTCAATTTGAAGAAAATGCTTGGCGTTGTACTTAAAGGAGAATATTGAAACTAAATACTTCCTTTACGTGTGGGAAAGGTACTGTTGAGATTCAATTTACAGCTTGGAGGAAATTTTTTGAATTAAAGAATCTATTCAGGGCTAGGATGAGGTTAGATATAAAGATGCCCTACACATACTCCACTTTTGATGCATGGGCCAACTTTTTTTTATCCAATTTGATCGGTTTTCATGCATCATGAATGGGTAACTGCCAAGATGCTGCTGAGTCAGATCATCATTTTTAAGGTTGAGAATCTGAGATAGAGCGATAAAAATTTTGAATTCAGAGTTAATATAAAGAAGTAGACAAGGGTTCTGGGCATGGTTGTAGTCTGTCTCTTCTTCATGACAATGTTGGCTCTAATGTGTAAGACGAGAAATTGTAGCTTGAATCTTACATATTCTTGGTAGCAGAATCAAGTTTGCTTTTGTAGAATATCCTTTTAACTTCAGCACGAATAACAAAATATTCGGTATCATTTTATTTTGGGGAATTTTCCTTTACATCTCACATACTGGAATTAGATGAGTTGTTTAAACAAAATGGAAAAATATCAATTGTACAGTTACGTGTGCCCAGTTTGGTTCAAATTAGTAAAGTTAAGTTCTTGCTTATGAGAACAAAAACGTTCTGACATGTCGCATTATCATGCATGCACCCACGCGTGTACTTATGAAGTAGCAGTTATTGGCCCCGTCAATGATTTCCCATTGGTCGATTGAAGAATGTAGAAGTTGACCTGGGTTCCGCCTTGCTCCTTACCAAGCCCGCTTCAGCTCTTCCATTACATCCATCTTTATCGCATCACTTAGTGGTGTGGTGGAGTGCAGAGCAAGTTTCTGAAATCTGGAAGCATGAATCTGAATATCACTTGGTTTTTGAGTGTTTATCTGCACCATTCATGCCTTCTGAAAACCTGGTTTTTGCAGCTGTGGTGATGGCACTCTGGGGGTTCCCTCTCAAAGAGGTGATAATTATGAATGTAGGAACATGAAGCTTCTTCTCAAACAGCAACAAAGGGTAATCATGATGTTATTTTGTTGTCTCTCTTTATTGTTGCAAAACCAGAGAAGAAGCTTTGTCATTTGAGGCACCTGTCTTTGGAAATCAACTTCTTTGTTTAATTTGGTGTTGAATTGAGGTTTTCGAAACTTTCACACAATTGTCCAATAGCTGTTAGGAATTTCACCTTTTTTCCTTCTAGATCCTTTCACTATCCATTTTGAAGGTGATCCCTGTTAGATAGCTTGATATACATCGTTGGATCCATTTCCTAACAGCTTAAGCTTTTGGGACAATTGGTAACTTAATATGGTGTCAGAGCTTAGGTTGTGAATTGTTTGAGATCTTGGGTTCAAGTTTCTCTGCATTTGTTCCCCTTTTGCATCTACTTCTCCCCAACGGCCCATTTCTAATAGTTTAAGTTTTTGGGACAATTGGCAACTTAACAATCCCACCATAAATACTGTTGGAAATTTATCAGTACGAGGCTTTCAGTTTTCATTTCTTATGGGATCTTTTATTTTTGAATGGGAGGGATAGTCCAACAACTTAAGGTGATTCTGGAAATAGTACTGATGGAAAGATTGAGATATTGGTGGGGGGGCTTGAAATTCCTTAGTTCCAAGAGACAATTTTGGGCATGAAGAATAAATTCTTGTGCTTTTTTGTTTTTTCTGTGCAAAGAAGTGGATAAAGGCTCTAAATATATCTTGCCAAAGTCATGGTCTTCCTGTAGGTTTTCTAATGTTCAATATCTGAGAAGGCATTACCTTTGCTTGACATGTGAAAATGTTAGGTATGTCCCACCTCCATGGTTGGATTGCCAATGCAGGTAATGGACTAGCTATTTGAGTTGCTTATGCAATTTTCTTGTCTCAAGAAGAAATTTTTTCACAATCGTTGTCGACATTTTCTAAAGGGACGGATTATTCCCAAAGCCACAATGGCTGCTTCCACAACCCAAGCATAACATCAACCGGGATATAGTAATATTGGCATGTGGATCTGTGAAATAGTAGCGTCTTTTTTATTTTGTTGTAAATCCAATTCTCAGTTATAAAGTGCAACTGTCATCTCTGATGGCTGATAAGATTCATCCTGCTTATTGAATTGGGGTTTTTTTAACAATTTATAGGTGGAATGTTTTGTTTAACTGCCAAATCTTGTGCAGCGATTTGAAGGGGCACTAATGGTTGCCAAATATTTTTAACACTCCCTTAATGTGGGAAGTAGTGTAGCACCTATATCGTATGTTTGAATTTTTTTGGCACTATATTGTTTTTTGATCCAAGAATTAAATATGGGTGGGTCAAATATATTTGGTAGATACTGGATATTAGTGACACCGAATTGAACTGGGTTGACATTTCTATGGTAGAACTACACTCAAATTTTTGTTAACGAGTTTTGTTATCTTCCATGCTTGTACAGGTTTTACTTGGAAGATCTGATGTATCTGGCTGGGGAGCTTTCTTGAAGGTAATAATACTACAGTATTTTATGCACTACTCTTACCTTGCTTTTTCTCTTCTTCAAGATTTTTTCACCTTTTGGCTACTCTCCAGCATAGTTTTTTTCTTCTTTTGCATGGTCTCTCCAGAATAGTGTTGGCAAACACGAATACCTTGGCGAGTATACCGGTGAATTGATCTCGCATCGAGAAGCAGACAAACGTGGCAAGATCTATGACCGTGAAAATTCTTCGTTTCTCTTTAATCTCAATGATCAGGCATGATACACCACATGACCTTCTCATTTTTTCAAAGTTCAAACTATATATCTTCTGTTCTTATGGATTGAATACGTGCTTTTTTTTTTCCTTTTTCTGTATAGTTTGTTCTTGATGCTTTCCGGAAGGGTGACAAATTGAAGTTTGCCAACCATTCGCCAAATCCGAATTGCTATGCTAAGGTAACCCTGGCATTTTTGTGCAAAAAGTGGTTTGAACACAAACAAAATTCAAAAAAAAGACAGAAATATTGTGGATTTTGCTGAATTCAAGGATCAAATTGTTATGGTTAGCTAGAACAATGAAACATACTGGTTACATTTTGAAAATAGAGCCAGAACATAGTGGATGAAAATTCCAATAGTGGATAGATGATAGCGTTAGATTCTTTATGATAAAAACCAGATCGAGAACATTTATTAACATCCGTCTTTACACCTACCTCTTTTGAGCCTCTTAAGAGAATTCATAAAGCAATTGTGTCTTTCTCTTTTTTGGTTACTTGAGATGCTGGCTTACCGTACTGACCAAAGACCGACATAGCATTGTAATCGGAGCTTAAACTTGAACAATTCAATGTTCCATCCACTATGTTTTGTGGAAACTTGACATGATTCAGTATGTACGGTGGAAATTCCACTAATATTTCCTTTCGGTCTCCTGACTCCCGAGAAACAAGAACATTATATGATCTTTTCGATGGAAAAGAAACAACATTTTTGTGCCTTGGCTAAAGTCTTCACCTGCAATAAACTTTCTTTTGTAGGTCATGATGGTTGCAGGGGATCACAGGGTTGGAATATTTGCTAAAGAAAGAATTAGTGCGGGGGAGGAACTCTTCTATGACTACCGTTATGAGGCAGACAGAGCTCCTGCTTGGGCGAGGAAGCCTGAATCGTCTGGTTCTAAAAAAGAGGACACTGCTCCTTCAAGTGGTCGTGCTAAGAAGCTTGCTTAACTGAGTATTTATATTAACCCTAATTGAATTTTTTTCACCCCCTTTTTGACCGTTCTTTTTGAGATAGAAGCCTCGTTACCATTGACGTCCGAGGAAAGGTAGATTCTCAGTCATTCAGTTGCCGGAGAGGCCATTGTTCTCTCCTCTAATTAACTTGTCTAATTTTGTTTTCCCCATTCATGCTTACTACTGGAGAGCTGAGTTTATTGACCCAAGCCGGAATGCATAGAAAGCTTTTAGTGACTCCTTACCATTTCTTACACAATTGTTTACATGTTAAACAGAGAATTGGTGGATGTGATCTGATGAAGTATGTTTAGGCTGACTTTGAATTGAAGGTTGCTTTATTCGTAAGAAACTCTTCAAGACATTTTTTCCAGTGGAAAATTATTCACAACCAGGATTTTCGTATAGGAAACGAATACCGAATGATGTGCCTATTATTAAATTAAATGTCAAGCTTATTCTGCAGGAGAGTACACTATCAAAAAGTTGTTGATGCTATACACATGTGCGCGCGTATATGTATGTATATACATCGCAATACATCTTGGTATGTGTGTATCAATTGGCCAACTATCTTGGTCATCTCACTCTCTCTCTCTCTCTCTCTCTCTCTCTCTCTCATAGTTCCGGTTCACAAGGTTGCATGATAATTTCTATATACCAACTGAACTGCAGCTAATTTGAGGTGACAAACTGATATATTGATAGCTGCGGATTCTCACACTCATAATATAGTGTTTTGTGGTTTGTATTTTCTAATTGATGTAATGATCTCTCCTATCCTATTGATTGGGAAAAAATGGAATTGGGCGGCGGTGTAAGGTGATCATGTAGAGATGGCTTCGGTGATATGGGGGCAATGGAGTTTCCGGTGCATTGATGTAGGGGTGTTGTTCTTGGCGTTAGGTTGAATGGGCACGGTGTCATTTCATTATCAGTCAGTAGAACACATAAAGGGCAACATAACCTCGTACAAAGACTATTCTAAGACCTTTGCACCAATGGGAACCTTTCCATTTTGCATATAAATTGGCCATCTTAATCATTTTGTTAGGGGTTGGACTTGGTTAGACCGGGAGGGAGGGAGGGAGGGAGAGAGAGAGTAGTTAGGGTTGGACTTGGTTAGACTTGGTGAGAGGGAGAGGGAGTTGGATCATCTGTCTCAAACTACGACACGTGTTCATCTTACCACAAACCAAAAGATCCTACAACACCCAACCCCTCCCCTTTCACCCTTGTCTCTCCCCTGCTACTTTCCTAATTCGTCCTCTTCCGGTCCAATTCCATTCCATCGCGACGGCATTCGTCATCGCTTGTTTCCTGAACAATATTGACGACACCACTGCTGCTGCCGTATGCAAGGCTAGGTAGTCTCAGACGCCGGATTAGAGATGGTTGAATACGCCATTGTCGGCACCTTCTGCAGTGGCTAAGCAGCCTGGTACGCCGGACTGGAGGAGGCTAAATACGCCGATACCTTCTGTGGTGGTGGCCTGGGTTGCGGGAAGTGAATTCCTAACAAGGGCGAAGGGGGAGGGCCGGTTGGGTGTGGTAGGATCTTTTGGTTTGTGGTAAGATAGACACGCGTCGTAGTTTGAGAACTGGGGCAAAGGGGTAGGATAGAGGGGGTCGGATGTAGGATCCGAGTCCGAGAGGGAGGGAGTCTTTGGATACTGAAAAGTACTTTTGCAAAGAAAACACTCGAAGTTCATAATTCTATTTGTCCATATACTTGAAGTAATAGACGACACTTAGTTCAAGACCTAAATGGTAAAGAAATGACTTAGTCCCTTTGATAATGGTAGTTGCTCGGGGAGCATTTTGGCCAGAGCTAGTCTTACTCTTTAGACTTATATTAGTATCCTTTTGATAACTAGACAGTAAATCCGCGACTTTGTGTACGTACCTTGCATGCATAAATTAGATAAAATGTTTTAAATGTAATATTGTCAATAAATCAAAGCTTAAACAACTCACTCATCTGATTTATGTAAGCTATTTCTTAAAAAATTGCCTTCCTATCTCCCTTAATGTGATTTATGTAAGCTATTTCAAATCAAGTGTAAAAGATTTGAATTATGTGTATTTTTTTGAGTTGAACTAGAGAGAGAAAGGACAAGAAGAAATGTAATGATTATGCATGGAACTAAATTAATGTTGCAAATTATACCTTTGAAATAATTATACCATCTCGTAATTATATAATTTATATTATGATACGGTATTAACACTCATAATGGAAAGAAAGTGATCTAATACTCCCTCTGTCCCTAGATAAGTGTCCAGCGCACAAACCTATGCTTTATAAAAGATGCATATTTTTCGTTAAAAAATCTAAATTTTTTTCACAATCTAATAGAACTCAATGCTATCTATTCATTTGTGAAAAAAATTTAATTTTTTTAACAAAACAAATGCATTTTTTTAAATGTCTAGGTTTGCGCATTGAACACTTATAGCGACAAAAGTAAATATCAAAAGTCTAATTATGACAATAATAATAAACTTAGTATCGATCGACAAGAAGATAACAACTACAGTAACTAATAACCCAGGGCATAATAGGGCAACAAAACAATTTGAGGATGGGATCATGCCCCGATAGAATAAATACAAATTATTGTTATGAATGCGCCGACAAACTTAGTGACGACAAAAATACTAGTAATAATTACACAAATGAATTGAATGGGCTTGTTGCATTTATTGGCGGTAAATATTTAGAGTCCAACGGCTAGCGGATCATACATATTAACTGACAAAATAAATTTGGTGTTCAATTACGGTAAATGACATACTAGTAATCACAAAAAAGGAAACATTAACCGTTTTATTATAATTGAAATGTCAATACTCAATAGCAAAAAAATATCCTATGTTTGTCATAGTTAAACTATTTTCATACACAAAAGTTAAATTACCTTAGAGGGAATTCAAATTCATATTACTGGCAAAATTTATGTTTATCATTTGACTTATCATACCGTTTAACTAAGTTAACGGTCTAAAGTACCATATCAACATAGCGCGGAAAATAGTACTGCTGATATAATAAATTTCAAGCTTCCTCTCTACAAACTCTCTCTCTAGAAACTTTAAAAGCGGCTAGGTTTTCTCGAGGGGGGAGGCGCCCTGCCTCCGCCGCCTCTCCCCCTCCCTCTTTCCCCCTCCTTTTCCTCCCCTCCCTCTATACCCTCTCACTCGGTTCTCTCCCCTTTCTCCCTTTGTTCTAGTTTTGGCTTCGTCTTGCCCTCAGTTGGGATGGTGTGCTGTGTGGCTTGGCCCCCCGTCTATCCTCTGATTTGGTTCAGCGAGGAAGCATCGGTGATAGGCAGCTAATGGTGGCGCTATCCGAGGGTTATGGGTCTGAACAATGGGGTTTGGAGCGTTTGGGGTTTTTGTTTTCTGTCTATTTTTCGTTGGCCCCAAATCAGTTTGGTTTGGTACCAGTTTGGTTTTTCCAAATTTGGTATGGAAGAGGAGGTGGGTGAATAATCCGGCGCCTATTAAGGATCGTTCGAAGTTGGGGTTTTTTGTGGTTGTTGGTGGGTTGAGGTTCTTCCGGCTGCTGTTTTCGGTGAAGGAGTCTGCTACAGTGAATGGCTCTGTTTATGGTGAACGACTCTTGCTTCGGTGAACGGCTCTTGCTGTCCAGATTTTATATGCGCTTTTTGGGTTTGAGCTGGGATCCAATCCGTTTGGGATTCTCTACCATCTAGACCTAGATTGGTTCTCGTCTAACGATTTCGCCAGTCTTGCTTCTGCAGGGGGTGCATGTGTCGAAGTCTGGATAATTTTGGCTCATTCTTGTATCTTTTGATGAAATTTGTATTGTCTTCGGTCTTTGTTATGAATTGAATGTGTTCAAAAAAAAAAAACTTCGCCGTTATAACGTTGACAAATTCAATAGTGTACTCAACTGTATATTAGGAAAACAGAAAACTGAATCGATGGTAAACATTTCTATTGTTTACATATATAATAATGTCAAGTTCTCATATTGCAGTTCTGAAAAACTTAATAACTATACTGAACCTTATATTGGAAGAAAACTAGCTAGAACTATATATGAATTTAGCAATCATTTAAGAACGCTGCTAACCACACAGATATATTCATAAGTGTTGGGAGTTCGTTCGATGCATCGACCCGTCACTGCGTGCTTAAGGTCCAATTTGTATGGGAGTAACGACAAAGAGTCCACTACATTACTTGGGCCCAATATACACTGAATGACCCATATCCACTTAAAAGGCCAAGTCTTGTAAGTGGTGTGCTATTTAATTGTATATTAAGGTCCAACTCTTTTTCTGTTTATCTTACGTGAGACTCAACATTCACACATGTTCTAACAAATCTCCCCCTCATGTGTGAACCGAACATTGGGCCTTAACCTCTCTTTGCATCCAAGCTCCCCCGTGATTCTGATCTAATACTCTCAACCTTATCTCCCGAACTGGGCTTATTCTACACACACTCAGTTGATTCAGAGTCATCTCAATTGAGAGCCAATGTGCCTAGTCATCGGTACCATGCTCCCCGACGAGAACTCCATTGAGAGCCAACGTGCTCATTCATCAGCACCATGCTCCCCGACGAGTCAACTCCATCGACAATGAGCCATCCAATACAGCACTCCAACATCGAGCCACCTTGCTTCATTGGGAGTCACCTTTTTGGATTTTATACCGCTCCACGAGTGTCTTCTGTGCAAACCCATTCAATGGTGCGCTGAGAGTCTTCACATAGATCGTCAACCAATGGCTCTGATACCAATTTGTTGTGTCGAAAACGAAATTGAGAATATAATCAAAACAATAAACGAAAATCAAGAACACAATATTTACGTGGTTCCCCAAACTGGGTACGTCCACGGGAGAAGAGTAAAATGATCCACTATAAATGAAAAGATAACACACAGAACCGGCTATACCCGTAACTCTCGTTGAAGCATCCAATTACAGATATTTAGGGACAAATCTCTGGCGGAAACAGATATCTAGGAGCCTCTTCAAATGGATTCACTCAAGAAGTCCAAAACCTAATGAATAGAGCCTATATTTATAGCCACAGAGTCCAACCTAAAGCCAATATTTGCCCAAACAAAATTCCTTGCACCCAAAGTCTAAACCAACAAGGAAACAAATCTTTTAGAAAGTCAAATATCTTTTCGACCATCTTAAATTCAAGGTATATTCAAATCTCCACCTTGACTTGAATTCTCTCGAACTCAACACTATAGACAATCCTCTCCTTTAATCGTTCATCTCCCCAAAAGCCCCCTACGGGGCAATCACCAACGGCACACACGAGCAAGCCTTAAGGACACCTGCTTGACCTTGTAAACGCGACTCAGGAAACCCAGCTGCACATGCCTCTAAATTGAGTCTCTATCTTCCAACGGGCACCACCCACCCAACTCATCCCTCGCGGATACACACGAAGATTTGCTCAAACTACACACGGAGTTAATTACCGACTCCACCACAGAGTTACTTACCGAACGAGTATACCGGTAAATGTAGTCTCCTACTCAAACTCTCGACAAAACTTTATACTTCTCCTCCAACAAAAAACCTTTGAATAATCCCTGTTGAACAAACTTCTCAACTTCGTAACGAGTCGCCATTGAAACGATCACCAATTGCCCAGTACGCAGCGAAAAACAAAAGTCTCGGATTAAAACCTGGAGCTCTGATACCATTTGTTGGGAGTTCGTCCGATGCATCGACCCGCCACTGCGTGCTCAAGGCACAATTTGTATGGGAGTAACGACAAAGAGTTCACCACATTACTTGTGCCCAATATATACTGAATGGCCCATATCCACTTAAAAGGCTAAACCTTGTAAGTGGTGAGCCATTCAATTGTATATTAAAGTCCAATTTTTTTTCTGTTTATCTTATGTGGGACTCAACATTCACATATGTTCTAACAATAAGAACTATGATCTTTACACAAAACCATGATTTTTCCACTGGTGAATGGTCATCTCTCTCTTTCTCTCAGAATTTGCTTCTTAATAGATTACCAGACTTCTCACACAGCTATATATATATGACCAAAGAACAGGTCTCCAACATGAGTTGGTATACAGCCAAAGGAAGAGCAGAGAGAAGACTCGCTCAACTCAAAAGCCCTATTAATCGAGTTGGTAAGGCTCTCTCTCTGCGCGCGCGGCCACGCTTTGGACTTCTTGTAAAAAAATCTTTTCTCCAGTCTTGGGGATGGTAGATATATTGGCGATGGGCAAAAACATAAACGTAAAGAAGGTAATCCTACATTGGACATATTATCATTTAAGAACTATGAATTAATTAGCAATCATCTAATTTTTCATTTAGATTTCCGAATCATGAAAAGTTAGATAATTGAATCAAGCACCTATAGATATCAGATTGAGCTAATTTTTCGCGGAGACCCTTGAAAAAATACTTTACATTTAATGAACGGTTTGAATCGTTTATGTGGAACACTTAGTGAGCCCCAAAACAAAATTTGTGCACTATTTGTCTATGTAGACAGACTTACTGATCATTTAAAGTGGGAGTGTTTTGCAAACAAACTAGAAAATACTCAAAAAATTTCACTTCACAATGCAAGTCGGCAAAAAGAGTTGTTCCGTTAGTGCACGACTAGCTCTTAATCTCAAAAGTTTCATCAATCTGACTTAATCAGAATTGGATTGTGAGAATCCCTTCAAAATTTACAAGTTGATAAGAGTAGTTATTGCTCATAACCATTTGAATAGAACAAAGAAAGAAATAAAGTGATTAGTTGATATTAAGGACAAAAAATTAATGTTGTACTTAATTGTACTAATGGTTAGGTTTGAACTTTGGATGGAGGGATAAGAGATAAACAAAGAAATATGGAAATGCCAATGAAGACGAAGTTGTATAACAAACAGGGTTAGCATGAAGATTAAATATTTTTTTTGCTCAAACGAAAATAATCATGAAGATTATTTTGTTGGGATGCTCGCAGTGATGCTGTCTCGCCCTCGGTCCCTTTAACCTTTGTATTTTTATTCAAGATAAATAAAAAAATATGTTAAAAAAATAGTAAAGATTATCTTTCCGACTCACTTAATAAAATTTTTATTGCCTATCAGAAAAAAAAATACAGTTGGTTCTCATCAAAAGAATTGTCAATTTTGTAGTGTAGTTATGGTTTGATTTACTAATCTTCGGAAATTTCAAAATCCTCATCAAATTACGATATCTTTCTACCCTCCACCATATTTCCTCTGTTCCTAAATAAGAGTCTACGTTACTATTTCGGACATTTCAAAAAATTGTATATATTTTTAATTTATAATGCTAAAAATATCCAATATGAATCTTATTTGATAGATCTTAATTAATTTTATAAGATAAAATTTTTAAAATCATAAAAAATATTATAAATTGAAAGATGTAAACAAGATAAAAATAATAGAAAAAAGTGAAAGTGGACTCTCATTTAGAAATGGAGGGAGTATTCAACTGGTAGCCGATCGATCATACATATTTACTAGGTTAACGGTACAAAGCATTATGTTGCGACAAATGGAATGACATCCAATATTCAACTCCGACAAATTTAATGACAACAAGAAGATAACAGCTAATAATTCATCGATTAAACTAAAATAACGATAAACTACCTTACCGTTGGTACTTGGTAATAAATTGCAATTTCCATTATAAATTTATAACATATCGACAATTTAATCACCATAATCTACCGCAAATTGACAACAAGAAGATGGCGGCTAGTAATTCATCGATTAAACTAAAGTAATGGTAAACTACCTTACCGTTGGTAATAAATTTCAAGTTCCATTGTAACATACCGACAAAGTTAATAACCATAATCTACCGCATAATAACAACAAGAAGACGACAGCTAACAATTCATCGGTTAAACTAGAGTAACGGCAAACTACCTTACCGTTGAGTAATAAATTGCAAGTTCCATTATAACATATCGACAAAGTTAATAACCAAAATCTACCGCATATTGACAACAAAAGACAACGGCTTATCGGTTAAACTAAACTAACGATGAACTACCTTACCGTTGGGTAATAAATTACAATTTCCATTATAACATATCGACAAGGTTAATAACCATAATCTACCGCATACTAACAACAAGAAGACGACAGCTAATAATTCATCGATTAAACTAAACTAACGGTAAACAATCTTACCGTTGCGTAATGATTTGCAAGTTCTCCTATAACAGACCGACGAAGTTAACAAGCATAATCTACCTCGTATTAGAGAAAAAAACAATACTAGATCAATCTTCTTATCCATTTCATGAATGATAGAAGTCGCTAATAAAGAATGGCATCGTTGACATGCTATGTTTAAAGTTGATCACAATAACACCGCACTTGTAACAACAATACTCAACCCCACATGAGCGGGAAAAACTTGAATCATGCAAGTATCAATCATTTTCACTATTGTAGACAACTTGTGGAAACATCAATCTGAGGTAACCTAAATTAAATTGCGGGAATTGCAAAGGCTCATAGGAGTAATTTGCTTACAAATTTTGAATAGAGTCAATTAAAGAAAAAAAGTGATTAGTTGATATGAAGACAAAAGGATTAATGAGAGTAATTAGTCGTACCGTGGTTAAGTTCAAACTCTGTGTGCGTGGGAGTAGAAAACAAGGAGGGAAAGGCAATGAAGACGAAGGTGGACAGAGGAAAACCCACCTGGAAGCCTTTAACGGCTTTCCCTATCTGTAGAGAGAGAGAGAGAGAGAGAGAGAGGAGTGGGGCGAGTTGAGATTTTGTTTTTTGATTTAGAAGCAGACACGAGGATGTCCTCGCTGGCTCACCTTACAATTGGTTCTTACAAAAGGATTTGTCTGTTTTGGAGAGTAATTATGGTCTCAGCAATCCCCCTTTGGAAAACCCTCGTCAGATTACGAGCAATGAATGTGTATATATACCCTACCCCGCTCCTTCATTTTCCCTGCCCAGAACCCTCTATTCTTTGCTCATTTGGTTCAAACACTAGAGGGTTAGAGAGAGATTCTGGAGTTACAGCTTTCTCCGTATCTGTAATCCCTGCAGTTCTGTCGCTGTGGTATAATCTCTGCTACCCATTTGCTCATTTTGATTCTACGTTAATCTAGTGTTCATTTGGACGTGGTTATTTGTTTCTTTTAATCTACATCTGTTATAAAATGGATTCTAAAACTGTGGTTTTAATTGGCAGTCTCATAAAATAAATGAATGAAATTTTATTTTTTGGCAATCTCATAAAAAAAAATGGCTGGATTATAGTATTCATTTGGATGTGGTTATTTGTTTATCTTAATCTTTATCTGTTATGCATGAGATCGTTGGTGGGCAATGTGGATCAGGTTTTGTGCTTATTTTCAAGGTTTTTTTTGTTTTTTTTATTTTTCGCGAAGTTTGATTTTCAATCCCATTTGTTTTAAGATGCCTCTTCTACTTTTAGATCAGTTAACAACTTGTGTTTGTGATTATATCGTTACTGATTTTTCTTTACTTGTAGCCTTGTAGGCATGGGATCTTTGGTGGACAACCTAGAATAGGTTTTGTGCTTATTCTCCAGCGATTGTTTGTAATTTTTTTGTGGGTTTGATGTTTGATTTTCTAACCCATTTGTTTTAAGATGCCTCTCCTACATTTAAATAAGTATTTGACTACTTGCATTTGTGATTTTCTCTTTACTCCTTTTCTTCCTTTTCCCTCATTCTTATTCCTGAATAGGTGGTTCATTTTAATCAGTCTTTCCAAAAAAATCTAGATGATTGCTTTTGTAAGGTGTTGAGCTATATCAGCAAGGTCATGGTTATGAACTGATTGAAGCATGAATTGTGGATTATTTCTTTGTCTCTCGTAGAGTAAAAAAGTTCATTGGAGCTTTTCTTGTTAAAACTCATATCAACTATCATATGTGAAAAGATTGATTGTTAAAATCCATAAAAGTAAAGAAGCTGCCTTTTTTCCCTCACACTTCCTAAACTCACTGCAAACTTCCGGCAGGGGGCCTTTACCTCACCCCTCTCTCTTGACTTAGTTTTTGTGCATGCATGAGTCAATCTTTAAGCTTAATCTTGTTTACGTAAATGAACTTGATTTGGAAATTGATTATCGATTTGATCTGCAGGGCTTAGAGCTGCATCTTAAAAACTTTAAGGGGATTGAGGTAATTTTTTGATCTACTGACCCCTTATTCAAAAGGTGCTTAGCCATTCTCGCGTTTCCGTTCAATGAACTATGTTTGGGTGTGTGACGTATGCCAAAGCATTCTAAAACGTTATTTTTGTAAGCTTTCTTATGGTTTTCCTATGTGTCTACTTTTTCTGATTCTTTGGTTTCGAGGATGTAGTAACATTTATTTTGGATATCCAAAGGATTAACGATACATGCATTGTTATCTTTATTGCTCTTTTTATCATATGATCCATATTTATTGATACATAGATTTAGATCTTTAACCTAACGTGGGGTTCTTTTTTTAAAATAACTGTGTGTGTGTTTGTGTGTTTTCAACATCAAGTTTCCTTTTGTCTGCTGTTAAGCCTTTTTCCATTTCTTCCAATTCATTTTCTTACTCTACACGTATAAATATTTTATGGGTTTTTTTTTTTCCCATTTTTTCCTTTGAGTACTCCCTTAATCAGTCAAGTTTAAGGGTAAACTCATTTTAAGGTTGTCAAACAAACAATTACGTACTCGATAAATATCAAGTGGCAAAATTTAGTGACTTTCTATTTGTCGATGTATACAAATTTTGGCCATAGATTTTTAGTGAACCAAGGATGATTTTAGTTGGCCTTGCATGCAGAAGGTCCATTTTCCTGTAAATTTTATGTTGATCTTTGAGGTTAGATCATTGAACATAATGAGGAAGGCCCGAAGGCACCACTAGTCCATGAAATCTAAGTTGCATGAATTAGTCCATAATTGGAATTGTAGACGTGAACCTTTGCATGCATCAAGCAATAACTACTAAACTACCTTATGGGCACGTTTGGTTGACAGGTTTATTGTAAAGAGATATATAATTCTTACTGGATAGGCGTACGTACAATCCCACTGGATTAATACTTCGTGGGATTATATATCTTAGGGACGTTTAATTCGGTTCTCACACATTTTTACCAAACGCCGAACATGTGATCCCCTTGGATACATAGTCTCATTTGACACTAATATCCATTCAAACAAATGGGCCCTGTATTTACAATTTACCAAAGTGTGAGTGGTCTAGATTAAAAGTGCAAAAATGGTGAAATCAATGTTGTACAATTCAAAATCAAGATTTGGCCAAAGCAGATTCATATAAAAAGGTCAAATTAGTTAACTATAAGAAAAAAGATGATTACGATGTATATTCATCAACAAATCGTGAAATTTAGTATAGATATAATGTTGTCTTATTCATCTATTGATTATGAAAATAAGTGGGACCCATATATGTATGGATCACCATTCGAAATGACTAAGAATCTAAAACTTTATTAATTATGTTTTATATTATATAATAGACGGAGTATTCATAGGGCTTCATGCCCATTGATGCATGATATAGGACAACTTTAAAATTTGTTATTGTAAAATCCATGGAACTAAGTAGCCTCATACGTAGTTATTTAGTTTTTTGTGTCTGCACTTTATTGTTTCCCTTACCTTTGCTGTTTAAGATATGCTTTCCCTTTCTTTCTTTCTTTCTTTTTTTGTGTGTGTTTTGCCTGTTATTTATTTGCCCAACCGCTTCATGAATGCTTTGACCATTCAGTTTGCAATAAATAGAATTTGTGCTTTACCCATGCAAGTATAAACGATTGGGCTGTTTGGGTTAGTTTTTGATCTTGTATTTGTGGATACATCATACATGTTGTCCAGTGATTGATTTTTTAGACTAGCTAGGTGAGCTTCATGTTAATGTGAGTGATATTGCGCATTTGCTTCTTTATGATGTTCCCCTCAAAATTCCCAATTTGTCTTATGGTTCTTTTCCTCTAAATTTTTTGAGTCCTTCCAGGAAGATCTTGATGTCGTAACATAGGAATGTACCACTTGATTCCCAGGAGTACAAATCAACTTTTCTTTCGAGATCTATTTCACATCTCCAAGAGTCCTATATTTGAAAGCTGTATAACTGTGGTTCTTGTAGGTGTTTCATGGGTTGTCTTTTGCAGGAGTAAGTTTGTGGTTCAGTTTGTTTGTATGCTCTTATTGCTGTTCTTTCCCTGTTACTGTCAGTTTGGTTGAAAAAATCACCGGGGCATTTTATCCTATGGTACTTCATTTTATTCTTCTTCGGCTGCTACTTCTCTCAAACGTCTTCTAATTCTTTCTTAGAAGAAGCACCATGTGTGATTAAGAAAACTCACTATTAGACTCTTGGATTACATTATGTGTTTCTTGGTTTGTTCTTTTTGAGGGCTGTGCAAAATTTGAATCTCAAACATATGTGTGTCGATGGAAGTAGTCAAGCAAAACTGTTTTATCGTGCTCTTTAGGGTTAACTTATTACTCTTCCACTGACTTATATATTAGATCCTTCAGTATGCCTTCCTTATCAGACAACTTGACATTCGGATACGTAATCTGCATTAATTGAGGAGATCTAATGTTAAAGGTTCTTCATAGTATTCAAAATTTTGTCATTTCCATGATTTGTAGTAGAATTCTCTCCCTTTTTTTTTTGCTTTCTCTCCTTTTGTAGACTCGATTTGTTCATTTTCTTTTTTCCTCTGTTAAGTGACGTATGATGTCTCTTAGAGCTTGTCCCAAAGTAGTTAATGGTTAGTCTCTTCACTCATGGCCAATTGGTTTTGAGTTGGATCCTTTAACACTGTCCATTGTATATTTTAT
Source organism: Rhododendron kiyosumense (assembly GCA_019656275.1). Taxonomy (NCBI): domain Eukaryota; kingdom Viridiplantae; phylum Streptophyta; class Magnoliopsida; order Ericales; family Ericaceae; genus Rhododendron; species Rhododendron kiyosumense. Next base: position 1,436,868 of record BPLS01000136.1, read on the forward strand.
GGTAATCAAAAGATTTGGCAGAAATGCATTTTTGATTAGTATGCTTGTGCATTGCTAAACACGTTACATCCTAAACTTATCTAGATTCATTTTTATGGTGGTGTCTTGGTTCCAGTACTGCAACAAAGGCTTGTGAAACCTAATTGTACTTCATTGGAAGTACATAATTGCCGTCATGGAAGATCAAAGGAGCTCCTCCGATTCCATTTCTTTTTTTAACCATGGTTCCGATGTCACTAACCAAGGTTTGATACAACAAAATATAGAGTCTGTGAATACTGAGCATGGATGGTTGCCTTCCCCAGTCTCCAATGTTGGAGCCAGTCCAATCTTGGGCGAAACGCATCCAGTGCAGAATAATCATATGACCACAAGTAGTGGTCTGGTTACGCTTGGGTCATCAACTTTGCAAAGTGCGACTTCCGATGCTGTCACGGATAATCTTGACCTGAATTTAGCATACGATGATAGCGATGTGGATGCTGACCAGGAAATAGGTGTGGATCATGTGAATCAAACTTCAAGTTTGGAACGAAATGCAGAACTTCTGCGGAGAAACATCCGTCGGAGAATGAATCCGGCAAACGAGCAAGATTTTTTTAATTCAAGCTTGTCTTCTGCTTCACCTGATGACAGTTCCCAACTATTTCAGCCTTCTTATCGGAATTGGGTGACTAGTCCAAGCTCTACCAGTAATGCAGTTGGCTCTCTTTTCGTCGCTACAAGTGGAGGTTATGCATTTCGGCGACAAGAGAACTCCCAGTACATCCCCAGTAGTGCCTCTTTGCAGAGTATGCTTGTTTCTGGAACTGAGAGGGGGAATTCGAGCCGCCAACATCTAATGACTTCAAGAGTTGTCCCCAGGAATTATAATTCTCAGAATGGCGCATCAGGTACCCAGTGGCGGCTCCAAGATTTTTTGGTCAGGATAGTCATAATTTCATAAAACACTTAAATATATGATAACTATCTTAATTTTTTTTTTTTTTTTTTTGTAAATAATAGTTCTAATATGATGGTAGTAACGGTTTGTCAAAACAAATCTGCATATCCATGAAATTTGATAATCTGTGTCACGAGTTTTCGTGTTTTGAAATCATTTATAGTAGCTTTTGATTTATCATAGCTTATAGAAAAAATACTATGTACTATTTATGAAACATTTTTCCAATGAAGGAAACCAAGCAATCAATTCAGCCATTGATCTCCTAATCAGTTATGCGCTTTACTATTACTTGTTTTATTATTGAAAAGCTTCTTCTATTTTTGGCAATTGGGATAGGTAATGTCTACTTGGCCAAGGAAATCATTATAAAACGGGTTAAGCTACAAAATAAATTATGTAATTGATGGAGAACTTGGTAATGATTTTATTCAGTACATTATATGTTTCTTAGGGCTAATCTTTACTGTTATTCTTGATTTATCTTGTTTGACTGGATTTATCAGTGTTGTCTCTCTCTCTTTTGAAGACGAGTGTTGTCTATATTTGTACTTATCTTTATTTTGTAAGAGCATACTCAAAGGATTCTCACATTTTTTCGAAGTCAATGCATTAGTTGTCTTCAGTGTAAGTGTGGATGCCTTTAGCTCCCCCTACATGTGCATTTCTAGGGTTCCCTTGATGCAGATTCCAGCTTTATCTTTTTTATAGTTTGGTTTCTCGGGTTCTTTAGGGGCGGAATCCTCAGGTTTCTCTTTATCATTGTTCTTTTTATATCATCCTGCATTAGTTATTGTTAATAGTCAAATTGGTGTTAGTAATGAAGTGAGTTAAGATATCGATTGAATTTTTAGTATAATAAAAACCGAAGGCATACAAGTGCTTATTATTATTTTTAGTGCAGCTAAAGTGTCCGTTCAACACACAAATCAGTATACAATTTTTTTTGCTATTTTTTTCCTTCCTGTTTTAGTTTATTCATTTGACTACCCTGGTGTAGCCGCCCCTGCAGGTACTCACCTATCTCATCCCCTGGTGTTTCCTCAGCAAAATGTAACTAGAAGTTTTCCAAGTAGCTTTACTAATGTCGTCCATCCGTCCTCTGTGATGAGATTTGCTGGTATTGATTCTGGAGGCCAGGTTGGTTACCAGATGCCACAGCCTTCAACTGCAGCCACTACCATGATGAACATTATTCAATCTCGATTTGGTAATGCAACAGCATTTCAGGCTAATGATGTGGTGCCTCATAGTTTGCCTCCATCACAGGCTGTCATTGATGCCCAGTCGCGAGCTAGACTGCAAAGAACGGTACTGGAAACTTTAACCCATATTGCTGTTGTGTTGTTTAAACTTCTGGAGTTCTGTCGATGCATCTCACAAACCATGGTTTTACTTTCAGTTCATGTACTTGCGTATGAAACCGTTTGCGTTATATATGGTACTAGCATTTAACACCTTACTGAAAGCGTCGAATAGGAAATCCTACCCTTGTCCTTTACTCCTATGCCTATGGTGGGGTTCATCGGGGTGTCCATGTTGTTTCTCATCTCTGTCACGATCATCCCTCCCCTCAGAATCAAACCTAGAGGAGTAGCAAGTCATTTTAGGACTCAAACAAATGGGGATCCTCAATAAGGATGCCTTTGGTTTAGAAAGAGAACTTCTATTGATTTGATAGAGCCCAATAGGGAATAAGGCAAAAAATAAAAAGGTATGAGAGCAAAAGTGGACTTAGTGAGGTGTCTTAGAAGCTAAAAGACAGTTGGGCCTAATTCAAAAAGTGTTTTTCTTAAGATCTTAAAGGGTAACATACGACTTAAGCGGCCAAACAACAGTAACCTTCTCCTTTCCACGCTCTCCCAAGTCCCAAGGAACACACAAATATTGATTAAACCGCAGAAAAAGACATACGTCCTAAACTCAAATCAACAAGCTTTTGTCCCAAACCTCAGTTTCAGTTTAAGGAAATCTTCTCCTTCCTTATATTGGGCCTTCCTCTATTTCTTTTGCCATCCTCTGTGCGTGTCAAACCAGTACTCCTTATAGGCACATTAACTGGCCTATGGTGCAAGTGTCCATACCATGCCAGACAGTTTCCCATGATCTATTTTCTCTTGTCACATCACCAGTCCAGCAGTCCCCATTCTCCTTTGGCTACCTTTTATCTGAGAGTGTATTTTTCCCTTAACCATCCAATATTCAGCACCATATTCGAATAATGTCTTATTTTTGTTGTATGAAAATTTCCCTGCAACTTGATGGCATAAGAGAATGGAAAGGGTCTCTCTTAGGTATATTGATTAGGAACTAGCCAAGGTTATCTAGATAGGTATGTGGCTTTGGCAGCGGGATGAATTAAAAACTGTAAGGTTAGGACAGAAATCAAGATTTCCATATAAACTATTTCAGTTACGGCGTTTATGGAAACGTTGAAGAAGACAAAAACTTAGCCGTATTATTTAATGGCCTATCAAAAACCAAAAGAAGGGTCCTTACAAAGATGTTGTTAAGAAGGGAAGAAAAGGGATATGAGGTGCTTTTAATGATGCTGTTGAGGACATGGATGTGTATCAGTGTCCTGTTCTATAACTGAAAAGGGTTAGACATTGATTATGTAGACTTTTGCTTTTATATGTAATCTTACTTGAAATATGCAATAGAGTGCCTAAGACATGCTTTGTAAGTGCCAAACTTTTAGTCGATGGAAATGCCCTAGAAGTAGGTCTATGGTTCTGAATGGAAGGAATCACAAAGAGATATTCAAACTCTCAAGACATGTCTTCAAAGCTGCTTGTGCTTGCAATGAGTGTGATCAAAATTGCAAGTAAATTTTCAAGTGCGCATGTATTATGTTATTTGGTTTGTTGGGCACTTATTTGAAGTGGAGATAGTAATACATGTTTATTTGCTTAAGTAATATCCTTATCAGTTTCCTTCTAATAATTGCAACCACTCCCCAATTTGTAGCTCTAAAATAATCTATTCATTTCGTAAACAGGTTCGCCAAGCCTTCAATATTCTACAAGCGGCTGGTGCCTTCGATCATTACGAGGTTTAACCTTCGCTATGTTATTTTGTACTTGGATTATCAAGTCTATGCTTGCTTTGGGATAGGGATCATAGAACTTGGTTGAGATGTGCATGTGCTTTTTCCCAAAATAATTGTCTTTTTGGTGCTAATTTCTGCTATTACAGGGGAGCAACGATTGGTAACATTATTTAAAGCCATTGTATATCTTTACTTCTTTACCAAATAGAATAATCTTTGACTTGCATTTGGAGTGGTGTGCCAGGGTGGGATGATACACAGCCCCTCGTTTTTTGAAGAAGAACCTGATGTCCATGACAATTTGCGCCTGGACGTCGACAACATGTCCTATGAGGTAACGCTTCAGTTTCAGGTGTAAATGTTTTATGGTGTTCTTTTCCCATTTTTTTGGCAACTGACCCTTATTATTGGAAATTGCCTCCTAAAATGACACTTTTGGCTTAGGACTTGTTGGCTTTGGAAGATCATATTGGACATGTTGGCACTGGCTTGACTGAAGAAACTGTTTTGGGGGCTCTAAGGCGGGTTACTTATCAGTCGATGAGATTAGGAACTCCAGTGGAAGAAATTTGCGTCATATGTCAGGTAAACAACTCTTAAATCTACGCTTAGTAGCCTAGTTCGTCATCTCTCTCACCCCTAGCCGACCAGGGGAGGGAACAAACTACTGGTATGTTAGTAATGTAGATACACTAGATAATAAATATGAATCCCTCTCCTCAAATAATTAAAGTTTTTAGAGGAGTCATTGGTAAACAATTAACATGGTATTTGAGCGAACAACTGGGCATGTATTCAAATTCGACTTCCAGTTCGATAATCTGTAGTACTACTTCCTTCCTCTGACTTTGCCTGTCCCTTTTCACTGTTTTGTTGCCATTAAAAAACTTGTCTATATTTTTCATTCAATTGTTTGATAAGATTTTAGAAATCTTGTTTGGAAGAATAATGTTAGATTGTGATTTGTGTGAAAAAATTTCAAATATTTTCACAGACATGCATCATTTACAAAGAAAATGAAACTGAGGGAGTACTTGCATCTGTTTGGCCCATGTTACAGAGGAGAAATAGGGTGCACGTGTGAGGACTGTGTTGATTATATATTTATTTTAGTGCAGTATTTGCTATCCTAACCATTCTATAAGCCTGTATGGATATGGATGTTTATTACATATGGTTACGCGGAGTTCATATGGCTATAGATATGGATGTCTATTACTTGTGTTTATGCGGAGCTAATAATTGCTATAGAATGGTTAGTAATAGGTACCAATAGCAAATTTTGCACTAAACTAATATCCACCACATTGTGTGTGTAGTTCTAATTACACCCCTTTAGCTGACCTCTACTGTTACCTTCCGAAAAAAATCATTTTCAGTGCGATAATGAGAAAAGTGTAGAAAGTAAAAATAATTGTTTACGCAATCACCTGTCCTGTCGTATGTGGCGGCCACGTCTCTCAAATGGACTGCTTTCACCGATTGCAAAGTTGTATGCAGTGTTTTTCACGCAACTGGTATTCCAGGCTTCTTATTGAACCATATGGTTCCTTATTCATTTCCGCGAATTGCAGGAGAACTTTGCAGACAGTGAGGAACTTGGAGACCTCGATTGTGGGCACAAATATCACTTTGAATGCGTGAGGCAGTGGCTTGTTTACAAGAATACTTGCCCAATCTGCAAAACTACTGCGCTGGCTGTATGAGCAATATCATGTCTCGGGGGCACCCTCTTCCGCCAAATCAGATATCATTTGCAAATTGGTTGACCCCTCTAAACTTCTCTTTTTCACATGCCGTCAAAACTCCTTTCTTTTTCTTCTCTCTCTCTCACAGCACATTTCAGCAATAGCAGGTTTTGGATTCCTAAGTTGAGACTTGAGACCTACCCCAGGGTTTATGAAAAACTCAAGTCTCGATAGTTTTCAGACAATTGTATTTCCAATTTGACAGCTAGCTTTGTTGTGGTTTTTTCGCAAGTGCCGCTTTGGTCGGTGAACTCCTGGACAGTTCCTGCTAAAATAAACAGTTGTTTTAGACTTGATCTTTGTTGCTATTTCTGGTTTAGTGTTTGATTGCTGTTTGAAATGCTACATTATGATGCTATTTGCTGCTAGCGGTCTTTACCGTCTGGGAAGTTGGTTAAGATCGTATACAAATTATTTCTAAAATTATCTGTTGCTAGCGGCCTTTTTGCTAGTTCCTTCATGTGTTTCCAGTGCCGGACAATTATGCGAACTGTTGCTTTAATACATAGTGCTAGATGTTTTTGGTTCATGCAGTAGTGTTCCGTGTCTTGGATTTTAGTTTCCTGTTTCTTCTGAAACTTAGCCTTCCCAGGCCTGGTTGGTATGATTTTCAGTTGTTCGGTTACTTTCGCTTCTTTTTTCTAACGAAACAAGATTCTAGTAATATTATTGTTGTATTTACTTCAAAAACAGTTTTGGAGTACAAAACAAGATTCTGGGTTGTTTTCTGAAAACAGTTTTGGAACAAGTTTCCAATATCCGTTTTGTTTTCTTTTTTCTAGAGAGAGAGAGAGAAAAAAAAACACGTTGTAAGGAAACCGCATGTTTAGTTTTTGAATTTAAATAGAATACATATAAAACCCAAGACATCTATTTTTGGTTTTGTTGCTAGAGTTCACACAGAGAATGTTTGTGTTTAAACATGGGATTGCTTGGTGATCAAGGTCTAGGACCCGAAAATTTACTAACTCTTAAAACCTCAAGTTCGAAACCTTGCTGGTGTCATTAACTCATATTAATTGGACAATCTAGATCGGTATTTTTTTTTGGACTAGACGATAGAATATTCGAATGTTAGTATATGTTCAATTACTATGAGGTCCAACCTCTTGTACATAGGAGTCAAGCCCTAAATCTCATGCTCTAAATGTAATTATGTAAAGGAGAGCTACATGACCATTGAACAAAACCCCCAAGGTTAGTCCATACGGGATTTGTTCGTGTTAAATGAGTCTCGACCAATGGATGAAAGAATTGGCCCTTTAGAGATTAGTTGAGATGTGCGTAAATAGTCTAAACGCATTACTAATCCGGGATGCCTTTAGCTGCTTCTTCGAAGGTTTCTTCTCCCTTGTAATGAAAGCGGCTTTGTCCATGAAATTAGTGGTGTTTAGTGGAGGTAGTAGAAACGTTGCAACAACAAACTCTCGGGCTGAGGATAGAGGAGCTACGGAAAATGATTGGCTGATTCAACCGTGCACGTCTGTCTCCTTGCTGAATAAATGGGGGTTACGAATCCAAATCCAAACAGCTAGAGAACGGAGGTTTCACTTTTATGTGTGATCGAGTACTCATATATAGGAATACTTGCTTTTATCATTCGAACCCATCTCAAACAAGTTTTCATTAACTTCGTTTCGTTCGGTTGATGTTTGCTTAACTTGTGTCCGGGGAATTTTTTATTTTTGTCTAGAAGATACGTAGTATTTTACAAGATTCTTCAAATTTATTGTTTTCCAAAATTTGTTATTTTGACATGGCAACGATTCTTTTTTAAGGAAAAAAAAAAGCTTTAAGAGATATTCTGCAACGAAACTTTTTTTGCTCGGCTATTCTGCAACAAAATACTACTCCGTATCAAGAACGAGATTGAAAGTGTAATGGAACTTGATCTTTTCTTTTCTTTTTTTCTTAGCGACATAGAAGGTATCTCTATATTCACGGGATGAGACCAACACCCACAAAAAACAGTTAGAAGCAACTAAGAGGGGAGACCACTGAACGCGCGTATGAGAATACCCACATGGATTTTCACCTTCCACCTTGTTGACCTACCTTCAGAATCGAACTCGCACCTCCAGGATGGGGGCAAACCCCTTGCCAATGGAAAATCGATCTTGAGTTGGAATTTATAACACGCTCAAGCTTGAGGTTTTTTTTTTTTTTTCGAAAAAGAGCAAGTCAAGAACTTCGTTAAATAAATATAGTACTAGTTTTGACCCTATATATATATACTAGTTTACACGATAAAGCAAAACAAACAACACAAATAAAAAGAGCTACATATAGGATTAGATAAATCTGCCCTTGCCCAATCCTATCAGCACAATGTAGAGTGTTGAAGTATCATTGACAAAGCAGTACTCTTCTACAGTGCATGTCTGAAAAATCATCATCCTATCCAACCAAAAACGTCATCCTGGAACTCAACGTGTGTGTGCGAGGATTTAACTCGAACAACCACGGTAGCACCACACCCAAAAACGTACCCATACTCACATAAGAGGTGGGTTCCGCACACGCCAAATATGTTTAGTGTGTGCGGAACCCACCTCTAATATAAATGTGAGTGTATAAGTGAGTACGTATTTGGGTGTAATTTTAAAATTATTGTAACTCATCACTTGAGATATTGGAAATACAAATCTCACATAGTGGACAATATTAATGGACTAGGGGGGCTGCTCTCCCCAAGGGGGAGAGCAGCGCGCTGCTGCCCCCTTTTTGGGGCCCATCCCGGTCTCGTTCTGATGATCTGAATCGTTCACTTTGTAGAGCTCGTCGAGTAGAACAACTATGCAAAAAATCAGCTTAATTGGATATCATTAAGTGTCTGATCGGAGCCTATATAACTCTTGGTCCATTGGGAATAATGGATTTGATCCAGTGTTTCAGATCCATTCTTTTCAAAGTAAAAAGGCTCCGATCAAGCACTTAATGATATCCAATTAAGCTGATTTTTTGCATAGTTGTTCTACTCGACGAGCTCTACAAAGTGAACGATTCGGATCATCAGAGCGAGACCGGGATAGGCCCCAAAAAGGGGGCAGCAGCGCGCTGCTCTCCCAAGGGGGAGAGCAGCCCCCCCGAGTCCAATATTAATGTGCAAAAAGTGAACAATGAATAATGCGCAAAAAGTGCATTGATAATTAAAGGTGATTAGGTATCCAAAAAGTGCATTGATATCTATAAGAAGTAATCATGTCAAACATATTTCGTCGAATTCTCTAGTGGTTATATAACAACAAGAAAGTAATTTGTTATGCAAAAGGAGTAGTGTAATTCTACAAACGCGAGGCAGAGAAATTTGTAATTTTTAGAAATTTCAAGGGTGATTTTAATAATTTACCCCAAAACAAAAACAAATAATTAGTAACATAATTTCAAAACATAAGCACAATTGTATCCAGAGCCGTTGATACATTCACGATTTTCAGACACAATTGTGTTTTAAAATTGTGTCCATCACATTGCTAAAAAGAGGGGTTTTTTCACTTTCACTGGCTCACAGGCCACACCAAAGTCCATCTCGATAATCGAGCATGTTCATCTTGTAGCGTATGTCGAGACAATAGATCATGTCAGTTGGATATTAAATGGAACCTGTTTTTTTTTTATCCGAATTAAATGGAACCTGATTCAAACACATTTAGCAGAAGGAAAATGGGTTTCAACATGTTCGACCCACCGGGTCAAATCGTATTTTCAAAGGAAACAGGTTTGGATCACCTACATTTTGTTATCCACTCGACTTAATTTTTTGCGTGATCCGATTCTGTTTCGCTTTCTTTCTAAATTATTTTTTTTAAAAAAAATGTAATTTCAAACTCAAATATAATAAAAATGAGAAATAATTTCTTGAATTTATATGCATCGTTTAAAAGATTTCAATGAGATCTATCAAATAAGATCCATATTGTTAGGAAAATTATTTGCATAATCATATAATTTTTGAGTTTGAAATTATTATTATTTTCTAAAAATTCTTTTTTTAGAAAGTGGAATACCCCTAAGGCCCCATTCCCAAAAGTGAAATAAGTATTTATTTTTTAAGAAGGTAATTTCAAGCTAAAAAATCATGTGTTTATGTAAATAATTTTTTTATCAATATGGATCTTATTTGAAAGATTTCATTGAAAGATTTTATACGGTGCAAAAAAAATTTTAATTTTTTTTCATTTATATTATTTTTAAATTTAAAAATAAGAAATAAATATTTATTTTTTAATACTCCTCAGTCCCTTTTTAACTGTCCTGCTTCGTAACTCCAACTTATTAAAAAGACATCATCATTATACCTTTCACATCAGCATTTTCCTCCACTTTTCCTACTTGCTCATCATCATTACACTTTTACTCACTCACTTTTCAAAATAGAATCTACTTTTAAGAACAAAATAGACAATTCATCAACTTTTACCCACTAACTTTACAAAATGGACACTTATTAAGAGACAACCCAAAATAAAATAGCGGACTATAAATAAGGAACGGAGGGAGTAAGTGATTCTAAAACAGGGCCTGAGATGAGCTGAGCACTTTTTGCTTCAAAACGACGTCGTTTTGGAGCAAAAAGTGCTTAACTCATCTCAACCGTTGATCTGCGAGATTAACAGCCAAGAGAGACTTAGACAGACGCCTGTTCGAATGTCAGTCGGACAGGGGATCCGAGGTGGGTGATCTACAGAATCATCGATATGGGCTCGAAAGGTGCCCAAATTTGGTGGACCGGACCGGAGAGGAGACACCCGCCTTCGCAAATCACTCTCCCTGATTACGCGTGCCGTTTCGTTTCATTTAAAAACCCGCGCACAGTTTCCACTCACTTCATGTCAGCTAAAGTACATGTTTTTATTTCGCCTTTCTTTTGAACGGCAGCTAAAGTACATGCTGTGAGAGAGAGAGAGAGAGAGAGAGAGAACGGGGTTCACAAAGAAGAGACGCAACCAACTGCGAGACGTACCAGAAAAACAGAAAATAAAAATCAAACCCACCCCACACTCAAAAGACAGACATCGTCAGTGTGGAAAAATTGTAAATGGGTTTTGCAGAGAGAGGAAGGAAAGGAGACGCCGTCACTGTGTTTCCTCGTAATTTCCTCAGTACTCTGAAGTTCTAGTCCGGTTTGCGTGGTTCTTCAGGCTACGTTTGCTTGAGTGTCTGTCAGTTATAATGGCGGATATGTACAACAATAAGTCCACATGCGCTTCGTCTTCCTCCCCACCTGAAACCGACGACCTGTCCCTCTTCCTCCACCAGATCCTCCTCCGCTCATCCGACCCTCTCGCGGCCGCCGCGTCACTGCCCGGAAACCCGCACCGTCCGGTCCAACCGTCTGTGCTTTCCGAATACAGATGCCACGTCACCGACCGGATCTCCACCGCCGAGTCATCTTCTGGGTTAAACTCGTCGCCCGGCGCCGTGTTTTCCTCTTCCGGCTACTATTTTCCGGCCGGTGCCACGAACGCGTCCTCCTCGGTCGGAACTGTTGACATTGACGCTGACGAGTATGATGGCGAAAGCGAGGTACTTGCAATTGCTTTCCCAAAATTTTGTTTGATTTTCGGATAAAATAATGAAGTATTTTTATGCATAAGTAGCTGAGATTTTTAATATGGTGCGAAAAAGTTGGAAAATTGTCCGTAGAAGTGGTATATTTTAATTGCATATTCCGTCCGTCCCCTGTGTTCTACGTGTAATTTTTAAGATTAGAATAATATATTTATCGACATAATTGTTTGTGCAATATGAATATTGTTTTTTTTTTTATCCACAATATGAATATGAATATTGTTTGTTAGATCTCTTTTTGAACTATGAAAAAAATGGAAAAATTATTCTAGTAAATATGATATTTTCAAGTTCGAAAATACCACACAGTGAGTACTTTTTTGTTGTAGACATTGAAAAGGGAGATATTCCGGACCTCCCACCCTTATTCAACTAGTTTTGAGAAAGTGAGTTGCATATAACCCGTTAATCATTCGCCTAACCATATGGTTCAAAAGGTTAACCTCGGATTATAATTGTCGGTATTACTTATATATCACTTTGTCTTTTAATTCCAGTGGCACTGTCTTTTGCCCAAGGGTGGGCTCTCACAACTTTATAGTTGGTATTTTTAACATCGCATCAGAGTACTTAATAATAGTGGGTTTGGCTATATTCCTCTAATTTAGTTTGAAATAATTTTCAAATTTTGTGATCGTTTGGGTGTTGTTTTTTTGTCATTTTTTATTTTTTCCCACTACCTTGAGCACATGGTAGGGTCGGTTAAATGTTGATGTAAAAAAAGAGTTCAGCTTTATAGCCGTGGATGAAACCTCTCATAAAGACTTCCAACCACTCGATCAAATTTGTATATATATCTTTCCCTTTCCAAGAACATGGATCTTCTTCTTCTCAATTCTGACTTCTTTATTGCGAATCTCTTCGTCTTCTTCTTGATCTTTTCCTCTCTCAATTCTGACATCTTTATTGCGAATTTCACACTCGAATCTCACAGTGTAAACAAACTTAACGTTGACAATTGAAGTTTCGTCATCACCCAAATAATCATTCAAATAATGCTTGAGGAGGCTAGGAAGGAGTAATGGACCAACTCTAAAAACTCACGAGTATTCAATGACATGCAATGGCGTGCGATTCACCACGAGTTGCTTGTGAGGACAGGGAGAATGGGGTATACTCCTAATAAGGTCCAACAAAAGTTCATTTGGATGAAACGAAATTATAAAATTTCCGACAATTTAATCGGTCAGACTTGTTTGGGTTGGGACATTGCGACCCAAATAGTTACAGCACCAAAACATGTGTGGCAAGCATACCTCTAGGAATGTCAACTTTAGGTATGTATGTATTAACTTAAGTCACCTATGTTTATTGCCCATATAGTGCTGGTCTTTCTCACTACCTTAACTTCCTTGCAGAGACATCCTGACGTGGGTAAATATTGTCAAAAAAGCCTTGACCACTATGACCAATTGAAGGAGCTCCTTTCTGGCTCATTGGCCAATGGTGCATTTATCCATCCATCATCCCTAAGAGCTGCAACATCTGATGAGGAAATTGCAATGAATGTAGTGGGAAAGCCTACAAAGAGGGGGGATCGTCTGTCGATGGGTAAAAGAAAGTCTGATGGTAGTGGCAGAAGTAGCTTTAAGTCAATGAGGTTCGAGAAAAAAGAAGCAGATTATGAAAAGTATGCTTTTGCCAACTAGAGGAGGGGAGAGTACTATGAATTGTTGACCGATAACCGTTGGGGCCCACAAGGAATACTTCATTCTCAATTGCCTTCAATTGTTGGACCAGATTAAGGCCCATCATCGGCAACCAACTTATAATAAATTTCTTATCGAGGAAAGTTATGCAAAAGGGTTTGTTACTATACTGCTGAAGATGAGGGTGGAATGAGCCAACGATACTAAACACAAATACTTGAACAAAATACTAAACACAAACACAAGTTACTACTATGTGCTCATCAAAGATCATTGGCCCACTCCACCCTCGTCTCCGCCCATATAGCAACAATGTAACGACCCGGGATCCTATTAACCTTTAGCCTAACCACGTGGCTCAAAAGGTTAACCTTAGCTTAATAGTTGCTGCTCACAATCCCTTTTTAAACCATTCAACAATTTACCAAGTGGCTGATGTGGGACTTAGCTTGGGTTCTCACAATCTCCCCCACTTAGGATTGCAACGTCCTTGTTGCACCACAGGGTCCATCATTTTCACTCACCAAGCAATGTGATATGAGAAAAGTACCCATTTAAGCACCTCAAGCTCCTCTCATGTGAGACCCGTCCAAGCACGACAAGCACCTCAAGCTCCTCACTTGTCGGCCCCACCCAAGCACGTCTCCTTGTAGACTTGCTTCACATTTCCGGTTGGTGCAAGCTCTAATACCAAATGTAATGACCTGCATCAGCTGACGTGTTAACCATTAGCCTAACCACATGGCTTAAAAGGTTAACCTCAAGTTAAAGTAGCCGCTGGCGATCCCTTTTAAACCATTCAACAATTTCCCAAGTGGCCAATGTGGGACTTAGCTTGGGTTCTCACAAACAAACCCTTTGCGTTGACTTTTCTCGCTAAGAAGTTTGTTATAAGCCTTAAGGTATTGTTGGTTACTAATAATGGGCTTTATCTGGTCCAACAATTAAAGGCAATTGGGAATGGAGTATGCTACTTGGGCCCGACGGTTATCAGCCAACAATTCATAATACTCTCCTCTCATCTGGTTGGCCAAAGTATATTTTTCATAAGTTGTTTCTTTTTTCTCAAACGTCATTGACTTAGAGCTACTTCCGCCACTACCATAAGACTTCCTTTTACCCCACGACACACTATCCTCCCTCTTTATAGGCTTTTCCACTTCATACATGGCAATTTCCTCATTAGATGTTGGGCTCCTATAGATGATGGCGGGCAAATGCACCGTTGGCCAATGAGCCCGAAAGGAGCTCCTTCAAATGGTCATAGTGGTCAAGGCTTTTTTGGTGGTATTTACCCATGTCAAGATGTCCCTCCAAGAAAGTTAAGGTAGTAGGAAAGAACAATACTATATGGGTAATAAACGTAAGTGACTTAAGTTAATACATTGGTACCTAAGGTTGACATACCTGGAGGTATGATTGCCACACATGTTCTAGTTCTGTGACTGTTTGGATTGCAATGTCCTAACCCAAACCAGTTTGACCAATTAAATTGTTGAAAATCTTATACTATCGTTTCATGCGAACGAACTTTTGTTGGACCTCATTAGGAGTATACCCCATTCTCCTTGTCCTTACAAGCAATTCACCACATTCGTGCTGAATTGCAAGTCATTGAATACTCGTGAGTTTTTAGAGTTGGTCCCTTGCTCCTTCCTAGGCTTCTCAAGCATTATTTGAATGATTATTTGGGTGTTGACGAAACTCCAATCGTCAACGTCAAGTTTTTTACATTGTGAGATTCGAGCGTGAGATTCACAATAAACCAGTCAGGTTTGAGAGAAAGAGAGAAGAAGAACAGAAGAGATTCCCCGTTCTTGGAAGGGGAAAGATATATACATAGATTTGATCGAGTGGTTGGAAGTCTTTATGAGAGGGCTGGGTCCACAGCTATAAAGCTGAACTTTTTTTTTTACATCAACATTTAGCTGACTCCACCATATGCTCAAGGTAGTGGGAAAGAAGAAAAATGACAAAAAATAACTCCCAAACGATCACAATATTTGAAAATTATTTCAAGCTAAATCAAGGGAACACAGCCAAACCCACTATTATTAACTACTCTGATGCGGTGTTAAAAATACCACCTCAAAAGTTGTGAGAGCCCACCGTTGGGCAAAAGTCAGTCTCACATTGGGGGGAATTAAAAGGAAAAGTGGTATATAAGTGATACCGACCAGCTATTGTATAACCTGAGGTTAACCTTTTGAGCCACATGGTTAGGCGAATGGTTAATAGGTCGTGCAACTCACTTTCTCAAAACTAGTTGAATAAGGGTGGAGAGTTTGGAATCTCTCCCTTTTCAGTTGTCCACAACAAAAAAGTACTCACTGTGTGTGCTATTTTCAAACTTGAAAATTGTAACGTCCCGCCACAGCTGACCTGCTAACCGCCTAATCACAGCCTAATCACATGGCTCAAAAGGTTAACCTCAAGTTATATAGTAGCTGATTGAAATCCCCATAATCTCCCCACCTTGGTTGTAACATTCCCCTGATGGTCAGGGTGTGGCACTTTGGTCTGTACAGCACAATCAGTGTGCTCTTACAGCACAATCAATGTGCTCATACCAGATTTTAGAGGTGGTCCCCACCATGTAGATCAGGGTTGTGCTTTGATACCAATTGTAACGATCCACCATAGTTGACCTACTAACCATTCGCCTAACCACATGGCTCAAAAGGTTAACCTCAAGTTATATAGTAGTTGATTGAAATCCCTTATATTCTATTTACTCTTTCCTGAAACTCCCGATGTGGGACTTTCCTCTGAGGTGGGTTCTCACAAAAATACTGTATTTACTAGAATAATTTTTCGATTTTTTTTTTTTTTTTTTTGCATAGTTCAAAAGGAGATCTGTCAAATTATATTCATATTGCATAAACAATTATTTTGATAAGTACATTATTTTTAATCTTAAAAATTACACGTAGTTTTGTAAGGACTAACATAGGTTGCGATTGTGGTTGTGTTTTGAATCTCGGTTCTTGGGTGCTTCCGTGTTTAATCCCAACAGAAGGCCTATCTGCTGCTTCTCATGAAGTTGTAAGTCAATAAGAGCTGGAAGAAAGTCTCGGCTCAGAAGAGTTGAATTTTGTAGATCGTCAAGCAGGATTTTGTAGAGTTGGTTTCTTCTGTACCTCTTGCCCTCTCCTTCACCCCTTTAGATCAATCTCCATCTCCTTCCTTACTAAACACTAACCATCCTCACCTCTCTGATTCACATATATTCTGTCAAGGTATACTTGACTTCCATTTGGAACCGTATCCTCACAGATTTTGATAGTTGAGAGTGTGTTATGTTGTTGACTAGAAAATGTGATTGTGTTCTATAGGAGGGTTTTGAAGCTCTTGTGGAGGAGGTGCCATCAAAGCAGGTTCCATCTCGTAGTTCTTTGAAGCGTGGCAGAGCAGCAGAGTTCCATAACTTGTCTGAAAAGGTTGTTTATATGTGCTATGAGGATATGTACTCCAACTTTCCAAGTAAATCATTTCTTTCTCCAAAATTTTCTTGTTTGGGCCTTAACTTTGTGGTTTTTTTGGGTTGGACAGAGGAGGAGGAGCCGGATCAATGAAAAAATGAAAGCATTGCAGAATCTAATCCCCAACTCAAACAAGGTTGCATGAATTTTTTGATTTTAGTTGATCTTGATTTTTGTTGTTTGTTAGCAAATCAGTTCTGGTATTGAGCAATTTATTTGGTACTTTGGTGGTTGTGATAGACTGATAAGGCATCGATGCTCGATGATGCCATTGAGTACCTCAAGCAGCTTCAGCTCCAAGTGCAGGTATGTTGATTTCTTTCAAGAAGGTTGACGAACAGTTTGTGACAGTATTGCAGAAGTAGCTCCTCCTAATTTATTCTTTCAGGTTTAGCATTTTATAGCTTGAAAAAATTTCAATGACCATCATGCGATTAGCAAAGTTTGAGAAATCCTTACTGATACTTGGAGTTTGGGCTTCCAGAGGTGAAGCCTGCATCAGTCCTAATTTTGATTGATGGATTGCTAATCTATCCATAATCATCTTTTTGTTTCTGATCAAGTGGGTAGAATTCCATATGTGCTGATCTAAGAAGCACGGACATATCTACTGGCCTAACACATCCGTGTCCGACATTGTGTCGGACATGACACTCTTCGGACACGTGTCAAACACACCTAAACACGTGTCTAAATTTTTAATGACATTTGTTTTGCTAGGACACATTGTGGACACTATTGGACAAGTAGAGGACACGTGAAGGACACATTATGAGGTTAAAATGAAATGTTCAAAACTTGGCCCAGAGTGAATTTCAATTGATGTTTGGTTCATGAATACCTACACAGTGACCATTGATTTGAATTGTTACAATGGTAATACTTTTTGTGGGTTTTATCTAAAGTTGATAGAAATGTTGTTTTCATCTTTTATATAGATTAATAATATGCCTCTATAATGCAAAAATATATTTTATTCACCATGTCCACAACGTGTCTGTTGGAGTTTGTTCCACATCCATGTTATCTCTTCAAAAATGAACTCGCTCCGTCCCAAAATGGATGACAATTGTGACGCTTTTTGTTGTCCCAGATTTGTTGTCCATTTTGGAAAGTCAAAGGGACAAAATCACTTAATTTCCACCATTGCCCTTCTCTATCTAATTAAGATATTAAAAAAGGACGAAGTAATGATTGAAGGGCTTAACTTGAAAAGGGTAATGATTGTGTCTCCTAATTTTTTTAGACTCCCTAAAATGGACATCCATTTTGGGCAGAGGGAGTATATGAACCTAGGCGGCCTCTCCACTCGTTGCCAATTAGTTTTGAGGTGGAAGCTCTAACAGTGTCCGTGTTCTAAATTCTGAAGAAATGAGCTATCTACGTGTCCGTATCTTGTTGTGTCCCTATCCATGCTGATTAGCATGTAGAATTTTGTGAGAACTTGCTCTCTTTGTGCCAAACTCCAGTGGCAAAGGTGTATATTCAGTCTATTCTGATAACAAGATTGCTGAGGGAAACCATAAGCCTTCGTTGTAGATAACTGGTAGATAAGTAGTGGCATGTCCAGTGAAAATGGAGAATTGGAAACTGGTGGCAAAGGGTACCTTCTCTCTGGTTATGTGACCAGAGTCCACACTCCAAACCCCCTGTACATGTTGGATTTTTTTTTAACCAAATGACTTTTAAGTTGAAAGAAATTTCCAACTTTATTCCTCAGGATGCGGATATCATCCTACCTGTCAATCTTGTTGAACAAAGTTTCTAGAGGAGAAAGTTATGCACCACATTGCGTAGCTATTAAAGAAAGTGGTCTTCAGGAATGCTGGATAATATATGCACAGTAACCTTGGTAATCCACCTCATCAGCCCAACCTCAAATAGTCAGGCATAAGGCTTTGTTGAGTCAAATGATCCTCCTTCGACTGGTTTTGAGTTTAGTTTCCTGCATTTTTCTTCTTAGTGGAATTGTGCTTTGTGATGCTGAATTTGTTTCCTCTCCTAAGCTGCTTTTTCCAAGCTTATTTCCGCCTGCTGCTGTCTGTCATCCTTTTTATTTCATGTGCTTCATGATTAATCCTTCGTTGTGTTTTGAGAATTTGGATTTTGTCTTTCCTTTTGAACATTTTATTGATCTTTCTGTTTGCGTATTATTGTTGTTATCATTTTGTTAGTCTGGTTGGTGTTAATTACTGACACCAATCTCCATTTCAGATGTTAACAATGAGAAATGGGTTAAGTTTGTATCCTATGTGCTTGCCTGGAGCATTACAGCCAGCCCAACTCACCCAGATGCCAAAGGGCTTTTATGAAGGAAATGGAACGTATGTGACTGGCATATCTTTTAACCAGGAAACTTCAACAAACACTCTCTTTGACATACCCAACCAAAACACTAATCCAGCCCAGTTAACGGCAGTTGACTTATCAAGTACACTCAGTTCTGAAACTTTGTTTGGAAGGGAATCAGCAATCGAAGGTGACCTTAGACCCCTTCAGTTCCACACATCATCCAATTCCAAAGTAAGTTTACGTGTTTAACCTAACCTGTATGTGACTCTGACCTGGATTGAATGAATGGTCCCATGTACTTTGCGTTTCTACTAGGTGAATGAAATCTACAGGAAGGACATATTGCATGATCAACAACTAAATGTGGATGATCATTCTCCAAAAAACCCATTAGGTGGGTTGTCTAAGCCTATGTCTCTTAATTATATTGAAGAAAACACTTATACGTCTGCAGTATGCGTATGGCTAGTGGCGTTTTATTGTCTTTAGAGCTCAACTATTGATTCTGTCCTTGTTCTAACCTGTGTTGATGTGGTGAAAGGATTTGAAACGGGAGCCAAAGCGACAGTCTCAATTTCCATCAATACACAAGCATCTAAGGTAAAGGACAAGGTGCCGGAAGCATGCATCCCAGGAACGCAGAGACCAGAGAATGTGCTCCTATCAAATCTGGAGTGTGAAGCAACTCTTGCCTCTAATTTGGATGGGTAAACATATATACATTTCCGACAACCGGTGTTATTTTGTCCATGTAGCCTGTTATATGGTTTATCACTTTCTCTTGATTTATGCCTTTTCCAGCTTGCTCTCTGGAAGAAGTGCAGCTAAAGATGACATCAAGTCTCAAAGGCAGGACTTTTGAGTTTGCTAGCCTATTATTTTCAGTATCTACCCTTTTAACTGGAAGCAACTGCAATTCCTGCAGGGCACTTGTACATTTTTTGTTATTGCCAAAGATATTTCTCATAACATGATGTTAATCTGAATCCAAATGCTTTCAAATTGAGATTGGACTCATCATTCACTCAACAGAGGGATGTGACTATAGCCTGGAACGCATCTTGAAGAATATTGCAATTCTTGTGAAACCAGTTTGTTTCCCCTATTGTTATTTGTGGTGTTTATATGTATTTTTTTTAACGTAAATCCTAAAAATTGTCAGCCATCTCCAAGGATGCATGTTGATAAAACTGGTTTTGTTATGTTTGAGTCATCAGTCTGTATGCCCGATAACTTTCGGATGACGAATACCCTGAAGAATCATGCTGTTATTGTAATGGAGGAGTCTCATTTAGAGAAGTTGCCTCCTTTGATGGAGGCGATCGTTGTAGTCAGGTTGTCGGGTCGGGGCTTTCTTTCTAACGTGTACTAAAATGCACAAGGCATATGTCACTGTGGCAATCCCACATTTCTTTGTGACATTACCTTTTTGGATGACTCAAGTTTTCTGGGCCAGTTTTTGCGGTGCTCAACTATGTCAGGATCTGGCTACACTCCTTTGTTATTCAGGTGTGGTGCTACTTGAAGAGATGCAATGGAGAAATAGCAGCTTGTATGTGCTTCGCAATTGTCAAATTTTGAGTTGCATCCCCTTTTTTCCACACCCTCAAAAACAAATTCGACGATTTCATCTCTCTCTCTCTCTCCCCTACAAACATAAACATATACATTACATATGGACAACAAGAATATTGTGCACAGTGACGGTGCCTTTCTTGTATGTTCTCCTCTCCTCTCCTCTCTCTCTCTCTCTCTCTCTCTCTCTCTCTCTCTCTCTCTCTCTCTCACACACACACTGTGTGGCCCGTGATCCTCGATCTGGTTCCTTCCTCTGTTGGTTCGACGATTGCCTAGCCTTCTTCGCTTCGCCTGCACAATGAACGCACGACTAAGACCTGGCCGGGGGTTGCCCGGCAAGGCCCTCCGGCGAGAGAATGAGTATGTGCAGAGAGAGCAAAGAGACTAGGGTTTTTAGTGGGTATTTGCATGTATTAGGGCGTACCTTCCCAGAGGCGTTATCCTTTGGTATTTATAGAGTCCCCTTGACTTGCTCTCCAAGCACGGGCACGTGCCTTGCGCGGGCTAAGCAGCGTCATCGTGAAGTCACCGTCCAGATCTGGTAACCGCTTTTGGGGGGTGAGCTGGCATGACCCATGTGCGCCCATGATTATCAGGCGTAACCGTCTTCGCACGTGGGTGGGCGCGTGACCACACGGGTGGCCGCGCGGGTGGCCGAGCATGTCAGGTAATGGAGAATGCCGAGCATGAGGGTGGCCGAGGCCGAGGGCGCGCGGCTCGGGCGGGAGTTGTCTGCGGAATCACCAACCGACGGGTGGCCAAACATGACGTAATCTTTCCGTCGCCGTACGCGAGGCAAAGGCAGAGCCGACGACTGGTACGCCTTGGCTCAGGCCGAGCCTGGAAGACCATGGCGGTTGCCGAGCTTGAAGGGTAGCCGAGCCCGAAGGGAATTTGGGCTAGGCAAATATCGTCTACGGGGCCGCCGCCAAATGGTGGCCGAGCACGACACAATCTTGTCCGTCGCCGGATGCGAGGCATAGGCAAAGCCGATGACTGGTATGCCTTGGCTCAGGCCGAGCCCCGGTGGAGTGGGTTTGCTGCCACGTGCGACAGCTGGCCGTGGCGGTGGCGGTAGCAGTGGAGCAGAGGTGGCCCCCAGTTGAGTCACAGTTGTTCTCGGCCCGCTACAATAGCCCCTCAATCTCAGCCGTCGCCGAACGCGAGGTTGGGATTGATTTTAAAGTTTGGCCGAGCCTTCTTAACGCAGAACGTGAATTACGGTTGATGGGTAGAGCTTGGCCGAGCCCAACAGACCATGGCGTTGGCCGAGCCTGAGGGGAAGCTGAGCTCAAAGGCGCGTTCGGGCTAGGCGAATATCGTCTGCGGAGCCGCCCCCAAAATGGTGGCCGAGCTTGACATAAACCTCTCCGTCGCCAGACGAAAGGTAAAGGCGAAACCGACGACCGGTATTCCTTGGCTATGACCGAGCCCCGGTGGAGTCGCAATTGGGTTCACGGCCGAGCCTAGTCTTGAGGGAGCTATCACGAGAGAGGTGGCCGAGCCTAGTTGCCTAGCTCCAGACCGAGTCGTAAAGAAGAGCCCCAACAATTTTGAGAGTTGGCCAATTTGATACGAAGGTCATTGATTGCATAAGCCTCTTAAATGCCCCGATGGTTGAGGGTTGGCCGAAGGCCGTCGATGGCGCAAGCGCTGAACAGTCGATTGGACTCTAAAAAGCCCCGACGGTTGAGGGTTGGCCGAAGGCCGTTGATGGTGCAAGCGCCGAACAGTCGATTGGACTCCAAAAGCCCCGACGGTTGATGGTTGGCCGAAGGCCGTTGATGACGCAAGCGCCGAACAGTCGATTGGCCTCTAAAAAGCCCCGACGGTTGATGGTTGGCCGAAAGCCGTTGATGGCGCAAGCGCCGAACAGTCGATTGGACTCTAAAAAGCCCCGACGGTTGAGGGTTGGTCGAAGGCCGTTGATGACGCAAGCACCGAACAGTCGATTGGCCTCTAAAAAGCCCCGACGGTTAAGGGTTGGTCGAAGGCCGTTGATGACGCAAGCACCGAACAGTCGATTGGCCTCTAAAAAGCCCCGACGGTTGATGGTTGGCCAAAGACCGTGGATAACATGTATCATCGGCCTTGGTTTGTTGGGGTTGGGATTTCCAGCAGGTGGACGAGCCGGTGATTTTGCGTGATTGATGTACTGATCGAGATGGCCTTAGGCCGCCAGACGCTCCAACAGTGCCTTGTACGGAGCACTCGCCGTCGCGTAGTGGCCGAGCTCGTTATGATACGAGCACTTCTTCCTTGGGTTCTGATCCGCTTGACCGTTGTCCATGCCGAGCTTACCATGCGGACACTCGAACCATGGTTGCCGCA
This sequence comes from Rhododendron kiyosumense, assembly GCA_019656275.1. Classification (NCBI taxonomy): domain Eukaryota; kingdom Viridiplantae; phylum Streptophyta; class Magnoliopsida; order Ericales; family Ericaceae; genus Rhododendron; species Rhododendron kiyosumense. The sequence goes on from BPLS01000136.1 coordinate 1,459,514, forward strand.
TGACCTCTTTTAGAAAAGACCAGATAGGTTCTTTGAAGTGGGTGGTTTCGCCCACGTAGTCGTGCTCTTTTGGCTGGCGTTTCTTCCCCTCTTTGATGTTGTTGACGTGCTTCTTTTGCTGGGGTTGCTGAGTTGCGATTGGCGTTGGCAGCTGAGGAGATGTCGTCGGCAGAAAGGTCGTTGAATTGGGAATCCCCTGGGCGGTTCTGTCCGCGTAGAATTCTTCTAGGGCGTAAAACCGTTCTATGACCCGTATCGACTCTCCCATGCCGTAAGGAGGTCGAATCGCCAACTCGTCGAGTATCTTGCTGCCGGACTCCAACCCATTCTTGAAGGTGCGCGCGGCCAAGTACTCGTCGATTCTAGGGATTTTGTTGAAAAGTTGCCAGTAACGCTCAGCATATTGTCTGAGTGTTTCATTTGGGAGCTTCCTTATCTGGGACAACGACTCAGGCTCTTTTGCTGTCCGGTTACTGGTGATGAAGCGAGTGTTGAAGGCGCGTTCGAGGTCGGCCAGGTTTCGGATGGACCTAGCGGGCAATTTGTTGAACCACTGAAGTCCAAGGGAGGCGAGGGGAACGCCTTACATTTGATTTCGTCCTTGGTGGTGCACAGCTCGATTGTTTGGCGAAAGTGAATCAGGTGGGTGTACGCCTCGCAGGTAGCTGGGTCGAACTTGGTGAACTTCGGTAGGTGGAAGTTGGGCTCGGCCTTGGCTTAGTGCGCGTTGGCAAAAGTAGCCTTGGCTTAGTTGCCACTCAAATCCTGGACGCGACGGTTTACCGAGCTCGCTTTGTGTCCTTTTCTATCTTCGAGATTTTCTCTCGCACTCGACGACGAAGCTTATCCCGCAGGTCTGTTGTTGCTTAGTGGGGGCGGTCGACCGACTTCTCTCTGTCGCCATAGGTTTTGTTTCCGATCTCAGCCCCGTCGACCCGTACGCTTTTCCCATTTCGCCGAGCATAGACTTCATTATCCAAGTTTTCTGGTGGGATCCCTCCAAGTCGTTCAGAGACGTGGCGCCTGGTCTCGACGGAATCTCGGCTTTGGCATGAGGCCGTTGTGCGTGAGAACTCCGCGCGACCAGTCGAGTACGTGCTCGTGAAAGATTCGGTGTCCCTTGCGTGGGTCCGCTCGCGGTGGGACTTCGAGCGGTGCGTTCCAGATGTTGTAGGCCATTTGTAGAGGATGAGCTCCTTGGTGTCCCCTTTCTCTGGGGTAAACCCAAGAAGGTCTTTGGCGGAGACGCGGTGACTCGCTTCGTTGGGTTGCTCTCGTGGTTGTGGGGGGGGGGGGGGGGGGGGGGGGGGGGTGGTCGAGGGGGAGGATGTGGGTGAGGAGAGCTTCTTCGCCTCCGCCTTCCGCCTCTAGTGGATCTGGAGGCAGCCGGCGTTGTGACTTGCAGATGTTGTTTCATTTGGGCAACCTCCGCCCTCAGCGCCGCCAGTTCGTTATCTCTTTCGTCATCCCGTCGCTACAGAAGGCGGATGTAGGCCGCCGTTATGTCGTCCGCGGCCGGAGATAGCCCGGAGCTCGGTGGGAGCGAGATGGACATGTGTCTTTCAGTGAACTCTGGGAGGATCATGTTTCCGCTGGCGTCCTTGGCTCCAGAAACCGTAACATCTGGTGGATCTCCGCCCATTGTGGTTGAGTTTTTCATCTGTTTGTTGGAGGAGGGAGGTGGTGGAAGAGGGTTTGAGCCGCTGAGAAAAGATTCACGTCAGGTTCACCAATTGTGTGGCCCGTGATCCTCGATCTGGTTCCTTCCTCTGTTGGTTCGACGATTGCCTAGCCTTCTCCGCTTCGCCTGCACAATGAACGCACGACTAAGACCTGGCCGGGGGTTGCCCGGCAAGGCCCTCCGGCGAGAGAATGAGTATGTGCAGAGAGAGAGCAAAGAGACTAGGGTTTTGAGTTGGTATTTGCGTGTATTAGGGCGTACCTTCCCAGAGGCGTTATCCTTTGGTATTTATAGAGTCCCCTTGACTTGCTCTCCAAGCACGGGCACGTGCCTTGCGCGGGCTAAGCGGCGTCATCGTGAAGTCACCGTCCAGATCTGGTAACCGCTTTTGGGGGGTGAGCTGGCATGACCCATGTGCGCCCATGATTATCAGGCGTAACCGTCTTCGCACGTGGGTGGGCGCGTGACCGCACGGGTGGCCGAGGCCGAGGGTGCGCGGCTCGGGCTGGAGTTGTCTACGGAATCGCCAACCGACGGGTGGCTGAGGCCGAGGGCGCGCGGCCCGGGCGGGAGTTGTCTGCGGAATCGCCAACTGACGGGTGGCCGAGGCCGAGGGCGCGCGGCCCGGGCGGGAGTTGTCTGCGGAATCACCAACCGACGGGTGGCCGAACATGACGTAATCTTTCTGTCGCCGTACGCGAGGCAAAGGCAGAGCCGACGATTGGTACGCCTTGGCTCAGGCCGAGCCCGGAAGACCATGGCGGTTGCCGAGCTTGAAGGGTAGCCGAGCCCGAAGGGAATTTGGGCTAGGCAAATATCGTCTACGGGGCTGCCGCCAAATGGTGGCCGAGCACGACACAATCTTGTCCGTCGCCGGATGCGAGGCATAGGCAAAGCCGATGACTGGTATGCCTTGGCTCAGGCCGAGCCCCGGTGGAGTGGGTTTGTTGCCACGTGCGACAGCTGGCCGTGGCGGTGGCGGTAGCAGTGGAGCAGAGGTGGCCCCCAGTTGAGTCACAGTTGTTCTCGGCCCGCTACACACACACACACACACACAAAGAAGAAACCATACATCACTCATGCACAACCAAAGATATTTAGTGCAGAGTGATGGTGCATTTGTTATCATTCAGTGCATAGAAGTAACAAATTTGTATGGTTTATGAGGTGAACCATTGAATAATGCGACACAGGGGAATCCGACCATTACAAGCATAACAAAAACCAGTGATATGTATAACCGAGGCCTTACAAAGGCATAACCCCCAAAATCTCCAAAACTTCTGGGGATTCGGGGGATTATGCCTTTGTAAGGTTTTGGTTATACGCATCATTGGTCTTAGTTATGCTTGTAATGGTCAGTTACGCCAAAAATTACGGTGTCCCCAAATGGCGGATGGACACCGTAGCATTTCCCTTGTATTTACTATTTTCTTTTGGCTTTATCCTTGACTGTTTGTCTTCGTTACTTTTTTTGGCAGCAAATGAGAAACCTGTTAGGAATGCCTTTTATTCCTTAGTCCCACATTGGTTAATTATGTTGTTCCCGTTTTTGTAGCCTATTATAAATAGAGCTTTTGGGGAACTTCTAAAGTATTTTTTTGCGGCTTTCATATTGTGGCCTTTTTAGAGTTACGGATTATAGCCGGCTCTTTGTATCTCTTCTTCACGTTGCTTAGTGAATCCTCTCTCTTCTCGCCCGTGGACGTACCCATCTTGGGGAACCACGTATATCTTGTGTCTTTGTGATTTCTTGTTTAGTTTTCAATTTCTCGTTCTTAGCTTGCATTCATAGCGTTCGTTACAACAAACTGGTATCAAAGCCTGAGGTTGAAAAATCTAGGGTTTCGTTTCCGATTGTGGCTATGGCGGCTAAATTCGAGATTGCGAAGTTTGATGGGCAGAGCAGCAGTTTCAGTCTTTGGAGAGTAAAGATGAAGGCTCTGTTAACCCAACAAGGATTGCACAAAGCTTTGTTAGGCAAGACTAGTTCTGGAATCAAAGAGGAAGATTGGGATGATACGGATGCCAAAGCTTTGAGTTCTATTCAGTTGAGTCTGGCAGATGACGTTCTTCGCGAGGTGGAAGAAGAAACTTCAGCAGCAGGAATTTGGCTGAAGTTGGAAGGCATATATATGACGAAGTCGCTCACCAACAAGTTATATCTTAAACAACGTCTTTATACGTTTCGTATGCGAGAAGGTATACCTGTTAAAGATCATTTAGACGAGTTCAATCGTATTATTATGGATCTGAAAAATATTGATAGTAAAATTGAGGATGAGGACCAAGCCCTAATTTTGCTATGTTCTTTACCACTTTCGTATGAGCACTTTGTTACAACCCTATTGTATGGCAAAGACACGATATCCATGGAGGATGTTAAGGCCAGCCTATATTCGAAAGAATTGAGGAAAAAAGTGTCAGGTGAGGGTGATGCACATGCGGAGGGTTTGTTTGTTAGGGGAAGAACAACAGAAAGGGTGGAGTCGAGTAATAGGGGAAGATCCAAGTCATCAGGTAAGAAGAAGGGAAAGTGCAATTATTGCAAGAAACCCGGGCACTGGAAAAGTGACTGTTTAAAGCTCAAGGAAAAGGAAAAAGAAGACCAGAAAGGGGGTAAAGTAATTGCTGGAATTGCTGAAAGTTCAGATGAGTCAGATAATGTGTTATCAGTTACAGAGGGCGATTCTCGCTCTAATACCGAGTGGGTTCTAGATTCTGGATGTTCATACCACATGTGTCCGCATAAAGAGTGGTTTTCTACTTATGAGGCGGTCAATGGTGGTACAGTTTTGATGGGCAACAACATGGCCTGTAAGACTGCTGGTTCGGGAACGATTCAGCTTAGGATGCATGACGGTATTGTTAGGACTTTATCTGAGGTTCGACATGTTCCGGATTTGAAGAAAAATCTTATATCCCTGGGTGCTCTTGATTCTCATGGTTGCAAATTCCTCGGTGAAGGTGGAGTTTTGAAAGTCTCTAAGGGTGCATTAGTACTGATGAAGGGTCAGAAGCGTGGTAACCTTTATACACTCCAGGGCAGTACAGTTTTAGGTGCTGCAACAATGGTTGCTTCATCTAAGGTTTCAGATTCAGACTTGACTCGTTTGTGGCATATGCGCCTTGGGCATATGAGCGAGAGGGGGATGACAGTTTTGAGCAAACAGGGTTTGCTATGTGGCCAGAAAATTGAGAAGCTGGATTTCTGTGAGCATTGTGTTTACAGCAAGCAGTGCAGGGTAAAATTCAGTACAGCTATTCATCGCACCAAAGGCACGGTGGATTATTTTCACTCGGATCTTTGGGGTCCCGCAGAGGTAACTTCTAAAGGTGGTTTTCGATATTTTATGAGTATTATCGATGATTTCTCTCGTAAGGTTTGGGTGTATATGTTGAAATATAAGAGTGACGCCTTTAATACATTCAAACAGTTTAAAACTTTGATTGAGAATCAAACTGGTAAGAAAATAAAACGTTTAAGAACTGATAATGGTATGGTATTTTGTCTTGGCGAGTTTGATAGGTTCTACAGTGATGAGGGCATTGTGAGGCATCACACAGTGAGAAAAACCCCTCAGCAGAATGGTATGGCTGAACGAATGAACAGGACTCTTTTGGAGAAGGCACGTTGTATGTTGTCCAATTCCGGATTGGGCAAAGAATTTTGGGCTGAAGCCGTTTCCACGACATGCTATTTGGTGAACAGGTCTCCGTTGACTGCTATTGAGTGTAAGACTCCTTTTGAGGTATGGTTAGGTCATCAAGTTGATTACTCTATGCTGCATGTGTTTGGGTGTCCAGCTTATGCTCATGTGAATAAGGGTAAGTTAGAGCCACGGGCCAAGAAGTGTATTTTCTTAGGTTATCAAGCAGGTGTGAAAGGGTACAGATTGTGGTGTCCTGAAGATTCAAAGTTTTTGATCAGTAGAGATGTTACTTTTGATGAAAACTCTATGATTAAGGGGTCTAAGCAGGTTGACGATACAGTTCAGGAACAGAGTGTTCCAAAGCAGGTGGAGTTCTTTGAGTGAATCTTCCGACTCAGGGAAGAAGCACATTGAGAAGCCAATTGAAGAGGAGTTCAAGAGTTCAGACACAGAGGTTGATGCGTTAGTTGAGCAACCACGCACTATTGCTAAAGATAGGCCAAGGAGGGAGATTCGGCCTCCTGAAAGGTATTCGGCTTATTCTGAGATGGTGGCCTATGCTTTATCAGTTGCTGAGACAGTTGAGTATGAGGAGCCTTCCAGCTATACAGAAGCTGTTTCGAGCACTGAGTCTGCACAGTGGTTTGTTGCTATGAATGAGGAGATTGAGTCTCTTCAGAAGAATCAGACATGGGAGTTAGTAGAACCGCTGAAAGGGAAGAAGATTGTTGGGTGCAAGTGGGTCTTCAAGCGCAAACCAGGTATTCAAGGGTAGAAGATGCTCGGTTCAAAGCTCGGCTAGTGGCAAAAGGATACAGCCAAAAGGAGGGTGGTGATTACAATAAGGTATTTTCACCAGTTGTAAAACATAGTTTCATTCGCACTTTACTTGCTATTGTTGCATGTCATGATCTTGAGTTAGAGCAACTTGATGTCAAAACTGCATTTTTGCATGGCGAGCTTGAAGAACAGATTTATATGCATCAGCCTGAGGGATTTGTTGTTTCTGGTAAGGAGGATCACGTTTGTTTACTTCGTAAGTCTTTGTATGGCCTCAAACAATCCCCTAGGCAGTGGTATAAGCGGTTTGATACTTTTATGATAAGCCAGTTATATTCTAGGAGTAAGTATGACAGTTGTGTGTATTTTTGAAAACTTCCAGATGGTTTATTTGTTTATCTATTGTTGTATGTTGATGATATGCTTATTGCTGCCAAGAGTGTATCAGAAATCAACAGGTTGAAACAACAGTTAGGTGGTGAATTTGAGATGAAAGATTTGGGTGCAGCAAAACGTATTTTGGGTATGGAGATTTGCAGAGATCGAGTAGCTGGCAAATTATTTTTGAACCAGAAGTCTTATGTTCTAAAAGTGCTTGAGCGCTTTGCCATGTAGAACTCGAAGCCAGTCAATACCCCTTTGGCAGCACACTTTCGACTTTCAGCTGAGTTGTCACCACAGTCGGAGGATGAGGAGAAGTATATGTCTCAGGTTCCGTATTCATGCGCAGTTGGGAGCCTTATGTATGCTATGGTATGTACTCATCCTAATATTTCACATGCAGTTAGTGTCGTTAGTCGTTATATGGGGCGTCCAGGAAAGGCACATTGGGAGGCTGTGAAATGGATACTACGATATTTGTGCGGAACTGCAGGTGTTGGTTTATTATTTGGAGTTGCCAATTTTGGTGATCATGCTGTTGGTTATGTTGATTCGGATTTTGCCAGTGACCACTATAAGAAGAGGTCTCTGACAGGTTATGTTTTTACTTTGTCCGAAAGTGCTATTAGTTGGAAAGCAACTTTACAGGCTACAGTCGCGCTGTCTACAACAGAAGCGGAGTATATGGCCATTGCTGAAGCTGTGAAGGAGGCATTGTGGATGAGAGGTTTGCTTTGTGAGCTTGGTCTTGCACAGGGCGTGAGTTCAGTATTTTGTGATTCGCAGAGTGCTATACATTTGACTAAAAATCTTATGTATCATGAGAGGACCAAACATATCGATGTTAGGTATCACTTCGTTCGGGATATCATCTCACAGAAGCAAGTTGAGGTGAAAAAAGTGGGTACGGCCGATAACCCAGTAGATATGTTGACTAAACCAGTTCCGGTTGCCAAGTTCAAGCATTGCTTGGTATTTGCAGTTGATCGCCCCTCGGGGGCATTTGGCGAGTGAGAGGTTAGAAGGGGAGAGCTATATTTGGTGATTTGGTTCAGTGGAATTCAAGTCAAGGTGGAGAATTGTTAGGAATGCCTTTTATTCCTTAGTTTCACATTGGTTAATTATGTTGTTCCCGTTTTTGTAGCCTATTATAAATAGAGCTTTTGGGGAACTTCTAAAGTATTTTTTTGGGGCTTTCATATTGTGGCCTTTCTAGAGTTACGGATTATAGCCGGCTCTTTGTATCTCTTCTTCACGTTGGTTAGTAAATCCTCTCTCTCCTCACCCGTGGACGTACCCATCTTGGGGAATCACGTATATCTTGAGTCTTTGTGATTTCTTGTTTAGTTTTCAATTTCTCGTTCTTAGCTTGCATTCATAGCGTTCGTTACAACAAAACCAACTCTCAAAGTTATCGCAGCAGAGGCATTGGAATAGCAGCAAATTACTAAAAGCCGAAGAGGAACTTATTGCCAAGGCCCAAGTCTATCATACCAATGCATGTCAGTGAATGATTTCTTCAACTGTTGATAAGAAAAATTGTAAGTCTTGTGTTTTCTTCTGCTACCTTTCTGGCACTTTTAAACCTACTTGTTCTGTTGTTCAGTCCCTTAGGATTTCTTTTTCATAATCATCTGTCCCTTGGGAAATGTTTTGGAGTAATTTTTTTGCTCCGGTTTTGTGCCCATGTAGCTTATCCCTATGATGATAATCTTTTCTAACGGGTGCATTGACTAATCCCTAGGGATTAATTCCGCTGTTCACTAACGGTTTCATTTAAAGTTAAGGCAAAGTAATGCATCAATCGACCCACAAGAGTTGTCAATACCTCGAACTTGAGATTTAAAAATAATAATAAAATAAATTAGATCCTAGTTTTGCCCATCAGTCCAATTTCTCAGCTTCAAGTTTCTCAGCTTCAAGGGATTTTTATCCCTCCACATCTTCCCGTATCTTTGTACAGTATCAATATGGGCAATGGGGATGAACCGGAAGCCGAGTTACGGACAGTACCATGATGTAGAGATAAAGAATGTAATAGAGAAGCAGTAAATTTTCCTAACTCTTATGAATTTCCTCATTTTATTATGTTAGATTATCTTTTTGTAGTCATTCACCGTGTTACTCGTTCTCCCCTGTTTTCTTTTCTTTCTTTTTTAACTAAAAAATACACGCATTGATCTTTTCTCTACCCGAACAAAATTAGGAAATTCAAAGTCTTATTTTTGTTGGGTACGTCGGAATGTCAATTCAAAGTCTTATTGAAAAAATTGACCTATACTTTTAAATTTGACCAGACCGAATGTAGACATATACCGTATGAATGTACCATATGCATATTCGGTTCGTACTATTACATAATATTGTTTCTCATCCGACCTATTGGGTAAATATATGTTTTAATGCCGGCAAAAGAGAGGAGGGTAATAATACGTTATTCGTTGTTTTTCCTATCAAAGAAATCCAAAGGTAATCTTGGTATGGTATGGGATCATTGTTTTATTTATGTGGGTGGCGTCACTAGGAGGCCATATTTTTTCAATATATTTTTCGTTATAACTAGGATGATCTTGCTTATAAAAAATTAAAAAAAATAAAAAAAACTCCATAAGAATTTAAGTATGCAGCGACATAAGTGCACCATCAGACTAAATCCAATTGGGAGCTCGTTAAAAATATAAAATAGTCTTATAACTCCATTTCATGAAGCAAGTGAAGTTTGGATAGAAAAAAGAGAGGAAGAAGCAAAGAACTTTCTCCGCTTCCACTAACATTTTTACATATATCGGATCGATCTGATTTTTTTATACAGCCCACTCAATTTTTTCTGCAAAAAATTATTGAACGGTTTGAATAATCCGTAGGAGGCTCAGAGCAAGCCGCAACCGATGTGTCGTGGCTGGTCACCACATTTTGCCTTTGGTGACTGCAGTGCTTCTCGGTAATTTTCCCTTGTTTCTCCTTGCTCGCCGAACACGCCCGCTTGGATGGTCTGGTCCACATGCGCTTCTTCAAGTACGAATTCATGGTCTTAGTTTCCTGTTGCGTACCATTTCCTTTTCAAAAACCACTTTTCCAGTCTCTCTTCTATGTTCTGCGGTCTTTCCATTTGTCTACCCCACTCTGATTCGTACTCTCTTCTTGTATTTATTTGCAACAATGGATTCTCGCCCTCTCCCCACCCTTCGTTTCTAACGCTCTCAACATCTCTCTCTCTCTCTCTAGTCCTGAAAAACTTGAATCCCACCCCCCTTG
>BPLS01000136.1:1469273-1484034 GCA_019656275.1 Rhododendron kiyosumense
CGCCTTCTACCATCGTTTTACATATACATGTATGTCTTCCCACGTAGAATTGGATAGATATATGTGAGTGGAGAGAGAAAACAGAACCCTAGGATTCCACGGCGGAAACAATGGAGGAGAAATCGAATGGTCCCAAAGAAGATGGTAACCGGCGTAAAAATAATAATACGGTGATACCCGGACCTACCAATCCTATGGTGACGCCTCTGCTATCGGATCTCTATCAGTTCACTATGGCCTATGCTTACTGGAAAGCCGGCAAGCACAACGAACGAGCTGTGTGAGATCCCTTTTCCCATAATCCCAATTCGATTCCCCTTCAATTCTCGTTTGTTTTCTTCTTTTGTTTTGTGCATGTACTTTGAGTTAATTGAAGTTTTGGTAAGCTTCATTTAGCATCCGAAATCCTCTGTACCGAGAAATTGGTTTACCTCTGTACTGAGATGTTTTGGGTCGTTAGATTGTGTTTGTGTGAAGTTTTCTTTATGTTTTGAAATTTTTATGCAATCCAATGGCTGAAAATGCACTGGTATGGAGGTACGGAGAATTTCGTTAAGAATTTTGTGCAGGGATCGAAACAAAAAGGAAAAGCAAACGTACTTTTTTTATTTTTATTATTTATGTTTTTATATTGGAAAATAATTTTCTGAGAATATTCTACTATAGTTGTTTCATTATGTAGGGGATAATTGAAAAACATGATTCCTTTAAAAAAAAATTGGAAAGAAGCGTTAAGGGAAAACTAATTGTAATGGAAAAAAGTTAAAGGCATAAAGGCTTTGGCCGGATTTGTTGGAGTTCTTTGAGGAGTAAGATTAAAGAGAAGCAAGGAACCACTGAGAAATGATTTCATTTTATTCCAAGGAAGATGTAAAGTTTGGTTTAGATAAGAAACTGAAAAGCTTGGTTGAATGGATTCGACAAACATTAGAGTCTATAAAGGTCATTACCATGTCTTGAATAACACTAATGGATCTAATAATAGAGCTAAAACCTATTGCTTCTAAGATTTCGAGACTTGGCTTGGCAATAATTAAGGAACGCTGAAACTAATGTTGGATGGACATGTGCTTCACCTTTGGGGATTGTTTATTGCATTAGTTGTTAGAATTGTACAGCTCACGATTCGAATCAAACGATTCGATACGATTCAATAGGTCATCGATACGAGTAGGTAGTATGAATCGGAAATAGCTGCGAACGGCAAGTGAATTGCCGAATCGGTGATCCGAATTGATAAGTTGTTCAGTTCGCTTCCAATTTGCTGAATTCTATCTTGACACTTTTTTCTGCCTTTTTGTTGTTGGGAAAAAAGGTTCAAACTATTCTTTTAAGGTCTTTAGTTTTGTTATATGCAATTTTTGTCTATGTTTCTCCTTATTTAGTCTAAAAAATATATTTTTGTCTAGTTAAGTGTTACAGCCAATGAGAAAGGAGAGATTTATTTTAAGAGTGAATCGAAAACGAAAAAGTAAAGTGGCAGACAACCATCCTAAAGACCTTTGATGGATATATCATTTTAACTGTTTTTCCCGAAAAGGACCATAATTAGGATTCACAATTTCTCACCTCTTGCAACAATAGGGGCAACTGCCTATTACTCCTTATGATTATTAATTCATCGTTTAAAACAAGGTTTTTTTTATTTTATTTTAATGTTGATCTAGGTCTAAAATTTTCAGTTGTAATATATATATTTGTCATGCAAAACAATAAATATACTTTCCCATGTACTTGACGAATCATGAACGAATTGGAGCGCTTCACGATTCAATTCGATTCACTATTCAAAAAAGGACCATTACAATTCTCAATTCAATTCACGATTTGACAACCGTACAGTTCTAAGGAATTTATAGTGTGAGTTTCGTGTCGCTTCCAAAACCGTGGAGCTTTTGTCTTACAATTAGATGTTACTTATGTACCTGCTGATTGATACATGGTGGAGTACTCATCTGTTCTAAAGAGTTTCATCACTCTACTGCATTGTTTTCCTTTCGCTTTTGAGCCTCTAACTCTGTTCTTCTTATATTGTGAAGCAATTTTTAATTTTTTTAGGAGTGATATACTTGGGAAATTTTTGATTAACCCATCACATCTAACCTTTAATATGTTCCAGGTTTGATTTATATTTCCGGAAGAACCCCTTTGGTGGTGAATACACAATTTTTGCTGGTCTTGAAGAGTGCATAAGGTTAATTGCTAATTTTAAATTTACAGCAGAGGAGATTGCTTTTATCCGGTCATCCTTGCCCAAAACATGTGAGGTAAACATTGGGAACATTAGTAGACTAGTGGTAAAATACTGATTCTGGTTCATCTTTACCATATAGGGGTCGTTCATTAAAGCCGTTTAACTTTTTGACATATAATGTATATGCAGTTGGAGAAAAGATTTCACTTCTATGTATGTAACTGTGCAACATACTGAGTGAAGCACTGATGTGTAAGAAAGCTTTGTTAGGGAAGAGGGGTAACTAGGCATTACTGTAAGGTTGCGCAAATGTGCATTTACATTTGTGAATAAAGAATAAAAGACGGTGTCTTTTGAGTTCATAGATTATGGGGCAATGTGCCTGATTTTGACTGCTGTAAAGATGCAAGCTTAACACTTTTGGAAATGATATCTTTTTGCACAAGTGGCCATTGATTGTTATAGTGGTAAATTGTCGACTGCCAAGCATGTGAAGTGTGAGTGGTTTGGAGTTTGAGAGTACTTGGAATTAGCTACTCGTGCATATAATGGTAAGTTGTAAAGTTCTTTCCAATCTACCCTTTCCATCTGGGCTATGGCCCTATGGGGAGCAGGGAGCAGCATAGGAGAGTGGCCTTTTGACTTTTTCTGGAGGCTGTGCCGCTGTGGTGTTATATGATGCACAAAATGAAACTTATATTTAAGACCTCTAAATATTTCAGACTTCCAGTGCTCACGGCTAATTTCCTGAATGCATTCTCCTATTATGCTATTAGAGTCTGATAACTTAATAGAATCATTTTCGCAGGGGATGTTATGGTAAAGTTGATGATATAGGAGGGAGTGAGATGTAGGCTTATGGATACAAGAAGCTAATTCGGTTTTTATTAAATGCTAACTATGTAATCCGTTCCATTCTTACAATTGCACAAGTTTTTACTAAGCATTTCCCGAGTTAGAAAATCTAACAATTTGGCTTATGGACATCGACATGGAAGAACTTCCTATAGCTATTTCACATTTTGTCTCGTGGTACATTTAAACTGGAGTTACTAGATATCATGCCTTTGTTCATACTTTATAGAATAAGTAATTCACTGATCACTGGTGATCACTAAACTGTAGGATGGCTTCTATGATTATCTTAGAGGAGTTGACTGTTCTGATGTTAAAGTATATGCTGTTCCAGAGGGTTCCGTTGCGTTCCCAAAGGTACCTCTCATGAGAGTTGAAGGGCCAATTGCTGTGAGTATCTACTCTCCTTTGTCATGTTCTGCCGAATTAGTTTCTCCAAGAGCTTTTTTTTTTCTTCCTTTTGCAAAACTTTAAGTCTTATTTTCAAAATGTTTCGTCTATTCTTGGATCTTGACCACGGTACACCACTTACCAGCTTACTCTAATTCTTATTGTTGTTTCAGGTGGTTCAATTGGTGGAAACTCCATTTTTGAATCTCATAAATTACGCATCACTAGTTGCTACAAATTCTGCAAGGCATCGTTTTGTTGCTGGAAAATCAAAACTTCTACTTGAGTTTGGGCTTCGCCGTGCGCAGGTTATCGCAGTGTTTGTATTTATTTATATGATTCAACGAATTTGTATGTCTTATTTATCAGAAAACCTATAGGGACCCCGTGGGTCCCTACCGAAATCGTACCGACGGCCGCCGGATGGCCGATCAGAGCCGTCCAAAAATTCTATAAAAAAAAACGAGGGGGCCCTCGTGGGAATCAACGACATCCAATGTGTGTAGGGTGCTTGATCCAAACACCATTTTTTTTTGTGTATATATGGATATAAGAAAAAATGGGGTGTTTGGATCGAGCACCTACGCACGTTGGATGCCGTTGATTCCCATGGGGCCCACTCGGTTTTTTTTTTTATGGAATTTTTGGATGGCTCGGATCGGCCGTCCGGTGGCCGAAGATGGCCCGGCACGGTCGTCAGTCCATTTTCGGTACGGTACCAATAGCAGGACTCCTTATTTATTTTCTGCAGTAATTTCTTCACTCGTAGGGACCCGATGGTGGAATAGGGGCTTCCAAGTATAGCTACATGGGAGGATTTGATGCAACGAGGTGATTCCTTCAAGATAGTAAATTGTTCCTTTAAATCGTTGGTTAACTATCCTATGTATTGGGATTTGCAATTATTTATTCTGTTAGAGACATTTTACTTTATGGGTCAACACTTGTACTGAAAACCCATTGATCATGTCAGATTTTTCGAGAATTAGTTCGTTATAAACTCCCAGTTATTAGCTTGGGTTGATAAGAGCGGCTCTTACTTTTTCACTGTTTCTCTTGCCCAACATAAGGATGCAGATGCTGTCACCTTTCTGAGTCCAAAAAGGGGTTCACGAATAGGACTTCTTTGTCTGAGGTTGATAATTTACTTAATCAATCCAAGTGCACTTCTTGAACCCTGGTTATGTGTCTCTGTTTTTTCTGTAGCCATAGCACCCCCTTACCCCAAGAAATCAGATGACTGATAATTCAAAAGGCAGAGCCTACCATTTTCCTACTTGTGAGCTCTCTTTCCACCCTTTTTTTTCCGGCTAATGAGGTTTAGAATGTGGACAGTTGAGGGAATAGTTGTCATTCTTGGTGACATTGCCCAAATTTGGCATTGAGGCAAGAAAGCGCAAGGCAAGTGAGGACGAAAAAGTAACGAGAAAGAATTCCTAATGTTCAGCAAGAGGGTACCTCTTAAACTGTTTCCGCTCTCCCCCCTTCCTCTCAACATGGCCTTGGATATTGATTTCTTTGGTTTCTTTTGTTCTTTTTCTACATCCCCCCCTCCCCACCAACCAAAAAAACAGAAAGTATGTTCTTCGGTAAAGTTCCTTTGCTCATATTGTCCTTTTCGTGATGGAATGACATAAATATATAACTGCATTGGCCCTTTTAATGTAACTTAAGAGTTAAACCCAAAAGGTCAGAGAGATGGAATGACATAAATATATAAATTGCATTGGCCTTTCTGAGTTACATTTTCCTGTTAACTTCTTGATTAAGCTAGATTTTGGTGTAACTCATTTTGGTTTTGTTTTCTTGCGTGTTGTGCTTACAGCAATGTTGAAGCTGGGAGATTGTTTGGAATTCCGATCAAAGGAACGCATTCCCATGCTTTTGTCAGCTCATTCCTGGTTGGTTTAATGTGCAAGAAATTTCCATACAGAAGCTTGTCATTAAGCATGCTACATACTAGAAACAAAATCATTTGTTGGTCCATCACAGCATCACTATATCATGGTTCTATCTTTTTGGGTCCTTCAATATGTTTTTAGGTTTACTTCCTATATGCAACTTCTTTATAGTGTTCATGTAACCATGCACTTTATTCACTTCCCATCTAATGACTTAACAATCTTTGGTTTGTGAGTATGTCGAGTTGGTTTAGTTGTGGAAATTTGCGTTTCAAAGTTTAGCAATTTATCATTATTGGGTTTATTATTCAAGTTTTTGGTCAGAGGAAGTTTTTTTCCCCTCTCTTTATTGTTTGTCTAGAAACACTCTGACCAACTTTCCTACTAGAGTTACATGATATGCGATCAAGGGAGAAAATAACTATGAGCATTTATGTACTTCTATGGTAAGAAAGATAGTGTCATAAGATAGTGTCAAAGAGTGATTCTCTAACTCAAAGTCAATAGACTCAATACAAAAATCCTATTTCTTCAGTAACGCTATCCAAAGCGATATCGGCTGTTGGGTCAAGGCGATTATGTCGTTTTGCACTCGCTTGTTTTCTCGGTATAGCTCGTCCTTTTGGCACTTTTAATTGGGGCATAGCTCTGCTTGTCAGTGCATGATTTGGATTGTAGTACTTTTTTCCATTGTATTATTTAGTCTGGGTTGCAAATGGCCAAAGCACCTCCATCAACCTCCATTTTATCTTCAATCGGTTCCTGTTCTAACTTTTCAAAAGGCTACTCAGCCGTATCATTTTCAGCATGAACTTTTCGAACATGATATTTTCCACTGTCCAACATTCTTTACCATACAAACAGAATTGGCCTGTTCCATAGAATTTTTCTTCCAACTTATCTGTATTCTATGCTCACATCACATATATGAGCACTCTTATCTGTTTTATCAATCCTATTTGGGCGACACATTTTCAGTCATTATTGATGAAGGTTCTGAAAATCTCTCTAAGATATCTCCTCTCCATCAAGTTTTCCCCCGATCCTCATTCTTTTTTCTAAGTTTAGGAAGAAAATTCATTCCACATATTCTATCTAGGTCCTGTTTAAACTAAAATTATTCACTTGTAAAGCATTTCTCCACATTCACAACTTAGAGGCCACTCCTACTTTGATATTTTTAGATAAAACTATATCTCCAACAATTAACATAGACAAATGGGACATCCTCTTGAATGTGTCTTGTTGGTTCTTTTAATGGTTAATGAAGTCTAGTTTGTATATCATCACTAGAAGTGTCTGATAAGAATGTCTTAATTTTGTTTCTGTAGCAGCAGTCCAGTCATCAATTGATAGATTTGATGGAAATTGAGATGGATAAATTATTTGACGGAGTAAGATAATGAAAATAAAACCCCTAGACATGGTTGCAAGATTTAGGGGTTTTATCAGGTATCGTGAACTTAGAAATTTGACTTCTGATTAAATCAGAAAGGTACTAATTGTTGCTTGGTGGCAGTGACTCTGCAAATACACAATAAGTTGTCCTTTACTGGAAGCTATTTTTACTTTAGTTTTCATTTACTTTGGATTCCTTTTTTTCTAGTCACGAATGCAGATTACCAGATTAAAAACAATAGAATAATTAGCTTGTTAGGTTGGATGCTATTTGTGATTTTGTCTTTTTGGATGCCCAAATAGGTGTGCATTAGCGGATCCTCAAAAGCATATCCAGATCATAGATAATTGGGAATTTGTATGCTTTGATTTTTTATATGGATATGATTATTGTCCATATAAAAAAATCAAAGCTATATAATTTCCGTTTGACAAAAAAATAAATAAATCAAAGCTATATGCTTTTTCTTTCCTTCTCTACTGGGGCTCATGTCTTAATTTGGGATTGTCCTCCTATTGTTAGCAAATCTTTACCCATTTTTCCATGAGTAATGTGA
Organism: Rhododendron kiyosumense; assembly: GCA_019656275.1. NCBI lineage: Eukaryota > Viridiplantae > Streptophyta > Magnoliopsida > Ericales > Ericaceae > Rhododendron > Rhododendron kiyosumense. Next base: position 1,476,569 of record BPLS01000136.1, read on the forward strand.
CCTTCAATAGGTATGCTACCACAATGTTACGTATGCTTTCTTGGTCTTAATTATGCTATTCGATTAGGTGTTTGCCAATTTTGTCATTGTAGTTTTCCTCATGCATGAGTTTATTTTATCTAATTGACCGGATGATATGCAGAGCCTTGATGAGATCGTGGAGAAATCTCTTCAAAGTAGGGATGGGTCAAGTACTTGTGAGGATTTTGTTAGTCTGGTTCAGACATGGCTAAGCAAAATCAAGGTGCCCTGAATTTTTCCCTTTTGGTATCAGTTTCTTTTTATTCACTGATTATGCAAAATCCACCATTATTGTTCTCCTCATTCTTTAATATCCATGTGATATTTTATCTACAGTTAGGGACAAAATCTTATTATGGTTTTACATATTTTGCTCTTCTTAACTTGAATGGCCTTTAGTCATGATACCTCCATTTCTCACTTCTCTTGCTGTTGAGCTGGTTGTGTATTGTCTTTTCTGCTTTGAATATACCTGTGAAGATATCCACTTCAGATGTCAGTTAGTATATGTCATATTGAGTGCTTGTTTTCCACAATGGATTTATGTCAGATGTGTAAGATGAGCCTTTATGAGCAATGCCAACTATGATAATCTTGTACAGTAATTTTGGACCACCTGTCAACTTTGAGTTCTATTCTCCAACTTGTGTTTCTCATTCAGTTGACCATTTTCTTGTCCATTGGAATATTCAAGAATGTAATCATAACTCAGTATCCGGCCCAATGGACCGACTAATCCTGGGGACTAGTCCCACCATCCACTGGCAAGAAGCCCAATTAAAACTAGGGCAAAACCCCGTATTGACTGGCCCAGCACTGGAGCTGATAGCATGCGGGTGAGAGTCGAACCCCAACCAAAAGCTTCTTGAGGCCCCAGGTTGCTTGGTCACTACTACTGTGCCATTGTAGGGGTTATGTAATCATGTCTCTTCATTTTTTGTTGAAAGTAAATTCACCCAGGGAGATGTTAGATTTCTTGGAGGCTTCCAATCTAAAACCAATTGGCAATAGGTGGAGTAACCTCTAGAATATATTAACCAAGCTTTGGTGGCTTAGATGAGCTATTTGGGGTAAAGTCTAACAGGAGATATCCAGATAACGTAGCACTCCGATTTCTGAAATGTCCAAATGACCGTGCTCATGCTAGGTTTATTTCATAATCAGTGTAGGACCAATTGGGAAACCTACGTAATGGTGCCTACAATGGGACTTCTTGCCAATTAAGGGTCGGTATAGATTCCTAGATAGGGCTTTAGAAGGCTGAAGATAAGCTCTAGGGTTTCTAGAAGGGAAAGAAGACCTAATTTTATTTTTGGTTTAATCAGCAAAAAGAGCTAATATTGTTCAAGTTGGATTTTCAGAACTAGCTTTTTAAACGTGTAAACAATGACTAACTCAGGGTTTGATGGTTGAATTGAAGGCCAGTACGGTAGCAAGGTGTTATCTTCATTGGTTGTGCACTTTTCTTTTCTTTTTTTTTTCTTTTTGGCTGGATTGGTGTTGGAACCTATAGGAAACCATAAACTATTTTGAGTTCTTTGTAGAACAGAGAGGGGTAAGAAAAAGAAAAAGAGATGAGGAAGAAGCACTTCACCCTTGCAAGAGTTAAGCTAGACAAATTGCATATTCCCATAAACTCAATTCTCTTTTGGAAAGAAGGATTACATGTATATTAATTGGCTGCTAGATTTTTCATGTATTCATAATAAATCATAATTACTTGAACTCACAAAAGAAACTAATATACCTTTACTAAGCAAAGTATTCTAGTCTCTAGACATCCGAATCAGATTAAAGCCCCAAAACGTGAACAGTAACACAACACATGGGATACATACCCCTATCTAATAAATTACATAAGTTACCAAACGATCCCAGTTGCTAAAACCTGAGGAAAAACCATTAATTTGTCAACCATATTCTACCTATAAATTAGGTAAAAGCAAGACCCATATTAGCCGTAGGCATGATTATAAGATGTCCAAAGGGTACTTCATTAAGGTTATCCATTTAACTCTCTTCTTTTCATGCACAGCAGCAGCATCATACACCATCCATTTGTCTTGCAATTTAGGCTTGCATTTAAGTGCTTCTTTTTTGTAAATATGACCGATTCATGTTGCTTGTATAAATCTGTCTTCAATGTCTAGTTCTAGGAAGCCTTCTGCATCTTGCAATAAGGTTCTAGGAAGCCTTCTGCTTCTTGCAATAAGATTCGATAAATTGTGCGTTCACTGGAGCCGTGGCCACTTTCAAACTTGACGATTTGTTTATGCTTTTTCTTATCTAATTTGTCTAATTTTTCTGGTTGTGTATGCTCAGTGGTCGCATTTAATACAAGGAATTTTTGGTGAAACGAATCACAGTGAGTTAGCAGCCTTCATCTCATATGCCCTAGCATTTCCGAACGATTTTCTAGCTCTTGTGGATACATATGATGTAAGTATGAGCACGTTGCAGTAAACTAGTCATATTTCATATGGCCTTTTGTTCCCTTATTTAGACATGGATTTTGTGTTTATCCTTTGTTGTTTATGGCTGAACAGTTGATTTCTCTTATTAAACTGAACCTGTTCTACAAGATGCTTGGCCTACAAATTTGTTTCGATCAAATCATTATTTCTCTGTTCAAAAAAAAAAAAAAATTCATTATTTCTGGTTACAGATTTTGTGGTTATCCTGTGTTGTTTGTGAATCACAGTTAATTTGTTTTATTAAACTGAACGTGTTTTACATGCTGCAATTTGTTTTGATCAAATCATTATTTCTTTTTTTTGTAATCTTACTGTATATCAGTATATGGTTGAATAGGCTAGTAAGATTGTGATCCATTATCTTGTGTAATTTCCTCTTATATAGATCTAGCCGTAGCCAACTCTTTCACTGCTTGCTTAGGAGAACCTGCCTACTCGTTTTTATATCTCTCCAATAGAGGCAAAAGGCAGCTTAACTATGGCATTTGTTACTTAGATCGGGTCTTTAGTATTTAGCATGTGTTGGGTACTTGGCCTTTGTATTTACAATTACCATTGTGCCAAGATACTCGGGTATCCCTGCTGGTATCCCAAATATGGTTGCCCTATGTAATCCATGAGTACAGTATTTAGTTCATTACGGATCTCTGCCACACCAATACTCTGAAGCTGTCACACACTCCTCTTACTGTTAGTGTTGTTTTCTTTGTTGAAAGCTTTTTTAGGAAATTATGGTGATCGGATTTAGTTGTGATGTAATAATTTGCTGGCATCTTTGGTTTTGTTTGCCATTTGGATACTCTTTTGTTCTTGCCTTTTCTCTTTTTTGGATCTAGTGCAAAGTTTCTTGTAGGAATAAGAATAGACCATTTTTAATGGAGAAGCCAGGAGGGTAAAACCTAAATCGAAATTGGCTGGTCTAGTAGAAAAGATACTGAGTTGTTGAATAATTTAACTTAACTGAGCAGACAGTCCTAATGGAGTGGAATGATGATAAATGATTTATGCAGCCAACCCCTATTAATTAGATCACAAGACTTTGTTTCGTTTGATTAGGTTTAAGGTGTGATCCTGTTAGCATAACAGTCAATTGCTAACATTGTACTAGTGGTCATGCTTTCAATAGTAAATTATACTTTTAAGATGTAGTTCCCTGTTCGTGCATTTGAAATCGAGTGATATTGCTTCATTTTGGTTAGCGATGGGCATAGTTCCACACCACTGCCATGAGCATACTACTATTTCCCTTTTGTGCAATGCATACTTTATGAGTCTTGGTAGTGAATCTACTGTTTAGTCAATTTATCTTTGGTTCCTTAAGTGTAACAGTTGCTTTATTTTTTCAGGTTATGAGAAGTGGAATTCCTAATTTTTGTGCGGTTGCTCTGGCACTGAATGATTTAGGGTATGTCCAGGAGGTTTACTTATATATATAAGACATCGTTTTGCTAGTATTACTTTTTCTCTTTTGCTTTGATTACCCATTTTTTCCATTTATATAATCTTCCCTTCATGCTTGCATTATCCTACCCCTTGAATTAAGTTTGGTATTCGTGTGTATTAGTCCGAAAAAGAATCATCTTGACCAAGTCCAATTAGCTGGCTTTATGCATTTAGAAATTGTGATTAAGGTGGCAATTTGTATATGTGGCAACATTGTTGTTGTATTAGTCTTATATTGATTGGTGGTTAGTAATGATGTTCAGGGCCTTATGCCCTTGTTACATTTTGTACAACGTAGAACGTTTTATGGAAGATAACTAATTTAGACTTAAATGAAGATGTTATCCCTGATGCTAGCACACGCCCTTATTACATTTTTCTTGTATAATTAACGTAGAACATTTTACAGAAAATAACTAATTTGGACTTAAATGAAGATGTTATCACTGATGCTAGCACACCCATCTATAGGTCCGTAAGATGAGTTGCTACCATGTTTTTTACTAGTAAGTCTGCATGACCTGTTACAATGCTTTGCACTCTGTTGTAAGTTGTCATGCATGATGGATCCTCCACTTCACATAGGCTGAGTCGCTCTCTATATAATCCTAGTGGTAGATGCTAATGCAAACTTATTAATAATGTAGATGATGATATCTGTTTATTCTGATTGGATGTTGGAAGATGAATTTTCTTGCATGTGCACAACTCTAGCGTATCTTAGCAAATGCGTAGACATTACTTCACGTTACTTCCCAGGATACATCACTATCTTGCATATAATTTTCCGCTTCTTTTTGTTTTCACATTTTGTCTGTATATTATCTCCTCTTCTGCTGTTTGTCATTTGCCATGTTGTACCTCTCTTCCCCTTGTCCTATTTCTTATTTCGTATCTTGAGGACTAGGATGAATTTTCTTTTGTTAATGATTCTTTTCTATTTCTAGAGTCCAACTTAATTGCCCAGCTTTGCATAATGTGCCAGGTACAAAGCATTAGGCATTAGATTAGACTCCGGTGACCTTGCGTATTTGTCTTGCGAGACCCGTAAGTTCTTTCGCACCATTGAGAAGGAATTTGGAGTGCCAGATTTTGGGAAGATGGGTATTACTGCAAGTAATGACCTTAATGAGGAAACTTTAGATGCTTTAAACAAACAGGTAAGAAATCTTTAATTCCATGGTGCCATCACAGTTCCTTCTTCACTTCATTGATTCCTGGATTTTGAATTGATAGAAGGTTGAAGATTTAAGTTACTGCAGAAAAACGAAATGCAGAAGAAAACTCTGTTTACGGACCTGAATATTTTTATTGAATGACCTTTTCCTCCATAGGGACATGAAGTTGATGCATTTGGAATCGGAACTTATCTGGTTACGTGTTATGCTCAAGCTGCCCTAGGTTGTGTTTTCAAGCTTGTTGAAATAAATAATCAACCTCGTATCAAACTTTCTGAAGACGTTTCAAAGGTTTGATCACACAATGAATTATTCTAACGGTCTTCTGTTTTATACTATTAAGGTTGACTCTTTGTGATTTTAGGTCTCTATTCCATGTAAAAAGAGATGTTATAGATTGTATGGGAAAGAAGGCTACCCCCTTGTAGACATTATGACGGGGGAGAATGAACCACCTCCAAAGGTAAACTGTACAAGCTTTCTGCCTATCAGTCTCTTTGTGGATATTCATTATTCTTATCTTTTTCTCCTCTGCCTAGTATGAGATGTTCTTAACAAAAGGAGGGAAATTGATGAATTTTACCTACAACAGAGGATTTCAGGCTTCATCTGTCCTTTCCTGAAATTCATGTGTCCATGTTAGATCTACAGTTCTAATTGCAAATGGTCTTGTTAAAACTTAAGTAAATTTTTTCCAATGAGGTAATGATATGGTGTAGATTTATAGAAATGAAGTTTCTTGTAGTTCCTGAGGAAATCCCAATTTGTACCAGTTCTACATTTCAAAGCTATTTAGTTAGTTCTGCACTTGTGAATAACTAAACCATACGAGTCGAGATATAAAAAAATAAAAAATAGATAAAGATAAATATAAAAAAACCATACGAGTCCAAGTTGTACAGTATACTATGTGCATAAGGAGTTTGAACATGATAAGATGTCTGCATTCGTGTTTGTATCATTTCTGAATCAACTCAATATATCTATGGTAGAGCCATCGATGTATCTTTGGTACCATTTCCTTTTGGGATAAGCTTTTTGGTAACTGGTAACATACTAACATGGTATTAGAGCTTTGGTTTCAAAAGGTCCTTCATTATAGTGTCCTTGTATGTGTTTGTACCCTATTGTGTTATTCAGTCCGATGCAAGAAGGCAACCCAAGTGGAGGAGGTGTGACAGCTTTCTAATACGGGTTGACCGGCCTCAGACGCTGGTGCCTTTTTTGAATAGCACAATTATTTGTCTAACATTAGTTGTAGTCTGTAGAAATATACAAAACACTATTCTTTTATACTTAGTTTCAGGAAAGCATCACAGAGTTATTGTCTCATATAGCAAATTATCAACCGGTTGTAGCTGTCTTTGTAGTTCTCTGTATACCCATCATGGCACAACAAAATGCCAGTTGAATTATTTCCTAGCATAGCTGGGATCAATGTCCTACATTGATTTTGAATTGGCTATCGGAAAGAGGACCGATGTCAATTTTGATCCAAGTTTATCCAAGAACTGTAGACGTCTTGTACTCTTGGCTGGAAACACTTACGCGACTTGTACTTGGCTAGATGGTTGCAGTAATTACTTATATTTTTGTTTCAGAACAAGTGATTAGTTTGTTTTCCTTTGTGGGTGCACATGAAAGTAAAAGAAAATTCTACAGCCTGTCAAAGTCTGAATATGTAGTGTGTAGTTCCTCCAATCAGAGGACAAGTAGATTTGCCATTCTTCTGTAACTACGTTATGAACAATTTAGTTCTTACTCAATCTTTTGCCCTGCGAGTGCTTGTTATTTATGTGCTAACCTTGTCAATTACACTATAGATGAGTTTGTTTCATTTTAATTTTTATACTTCTATTTGTAGGTAGCAGAACGAATTCTGTGTCGTCACCCGTTTAGTGAATCAAAGAGAGCATATGTAGTGCCACAGCGTGTTGAGGAACTTCTGAAGTGTTTCTGGCCTGGCAGCTCAGGTGAGAGTTTAGACCTAATATAAAACTAAGATGTTTACCATTGCTGCTGCCAAATGCATAGTCTACATGATAAATTCCATTTTTTGTACTTCTAGCACCAGGAAGAATTCTCTATGTGAGTTAGATATGTCATAGTTTCCATACTAAAAGTTGATACTTACTCTAAAATAGATCAATTAGCCATTTTCAATCCTGTTTTGGTCTTGCAATATTTCTGTGGGGGATCAGAAATTTGTATAGCATTTCTTCCGGATAAAGAAATTAATGGATTTTGTACCAGATTATTCATTTTGCCTTTTTTACCCCCCTTCTTGAAGATGGAGCAAGAGAAGAACTACCATCTCTTAAGGAGATCAGGGATCGTTGTATTCAACAGT
>BPLS01000136.1:1489034-1512748 GCA_019656275.1 Rhododendron kiyosumense
TTGACTCAGAGAATGAGTTTTTAAATGGGTGAGTTAAATAACGCAAACCATATTGCCTAATAAGTTACTCACTTATTCCTCAAAGTAATAATGTCGCACTATCTATATTTCGGTGTTACCATTTCTTATCACCAATCAGGGGTAGTATTCCAAAAGTGGGTTTTTTTTCTTTTCCTTCGTATTTTGTGAAAAAAAAAAAGATGCTCATTTAGTGATGAAAAAGATCATTTAGTACTTTTGGCACTTTTGAGAAACAAGGTCTCAAAATTTACTATAATCACACTAAAATTGGGAAAATGATATTGGCACTCTAAAAATTGATGCAGACACTCTTAAAAAAATGATTTTGGAATTACACTGATTTTGGAGTGCCTGCATCAATTTTTGAAGTGCCGATATCATTTCCCGTGCTAAAAAGATTTGTGAACGGTGCAGTACATTTGACTAACACAAACACCATCTTTTCCCTATGTAAATATATACTACTCCTACCGGCTGCATATTGATGCGTAGAATTTCACTCTGAATAAATGGTCAGACTGTGCATAGGTAATTGCTCTTTAAACCACTACAAAAATTCATGTAATTCAAATGAAAAAATAAATTACAAACGTTTATAACTTCCAAAATTATTTTGCATCAAAATAATAAGTAGTTAAAAATAAGACTCATTTACAACTCGTCCAAACTCACCTACTTGTGTTACTTTTGATCTAACCTACTTGTGTTACTTTAATTTTCTATTCTTTTTTCTTTTCCTTTTTTGAGTCTTGTATTCCCGTTCAGCTCAATTCAATTGGGTGAGAGAGACTAATTTGGGAGCTTAAAGTTAACGACCGGATAATTAGGAAAAACTTCAGTGACAATTTTGGTTTGAACTAGCGAATCCTTAAATGCAAAACATTAGCTCTAATGGGCTGCGAAAAGTAATTTCTCAAATGATGTCTTTCTGATTTTTTAGGATAGGAGAATTGAAGCTATTTCCAACAAAACTTTTTTTTTATAACTTAGTGTATCTGAACCAACGTATCTTGATTAATCTTTTTATTTTTATTTATTAACACCGACATTTCTTGATTAATTACTGGACCAATTTCTTGATTTTAGCCCGTGTTGTGCCATTTGACAAGGTAGGGCTTATTCAGCAAGTAGTCCTTGTGGGGTAATATTACTTGGAACTGATGTCTTAGCATTTCCTAGTATGTACTCCAAAAAAATTCCTTCACACTCATCCCATTTCGGCATTGGACATTGCGATTTGAGTAATGTTACATGCAAAAAGGGAGAGACACAGATCCAAATATAAATGTAAATTCACACGATGCAGGCAAATTTAACCCTCATAGATGGTTTCAAAAACATCTATGTCCTTCTGCCAATGGCTTGTGTGGCTTTTTTTTTTTTTTGATTTACAAAAGTGGCCTTGAAAAGTATTTCTAGGGATGTCTTTCAACAAGAATGTATTCAATCATTTTTGGTAGGGTCTATTTTTAAAGAAAATTAATAGCATATTGGCGAGGGTATAAATATATGGACACATATCGCACTTGGGCTTGTTTGGTTGGCCAAATTAGACATGTGAGTAGATGATAAATTCCGCCGGATTGCATTTTCGGTGTAAATCACTTTTCCGTTGGACAACCGATCCCGACAGCTTTCTCCAAATAAAAATCTTTTGCTTTCAATATTTATTCGTTCTTCGAATTTATTTAGTTTCTCGATCGATAACAATTTCCTCATTGTGATTTAGACCTCTGACCAAAGCATTGTTTTCCCACCGCTATCGTTCTAAAATAGCTTTCAAATTACAACATGTTTTTGAAAAAAAATTGATATCGATGTAACACGTGATGTTTCTGTTTCCCGTTATTGTCAAGCAAAATAACTTGGGAAAGCACTACCACAAGTTTGGGAAAAGATCACACTGAAATAGGCTTAAGCTAAGCTAATGTGGTTCTTACAACTAACTTACAGAGACCGACAGGTTCCCTCCGATGGGCACGCAGAGTCCATCCCGGGCTCCACACGGATGATTCGAGCCTTTTTTTATTTTAAAAAAAAACTGAGTGGACCCTTAAAAAATCAGCTCAATCCGATTTGTGTAAGTGTTCGATCGAATCTTCCATTTTTCATTCCGATTACAGGATCTTGAAATATGAATGAAAATATGGAAGATTAGATTGAGTACCAATACAGATCTGATTGAGCTGATTTTTCACAAGTCCACTCGAATTTTTTTAAAACTACAACAGCTCAAATCATTCATGTGGAACCCGCATGCCCGTCGGTAGGGAACCCGTTGGTCCCCTTAGCTAGTGTTTATAGAGTTACTACTCAAAATCTTTGCACATCACATAATTAATTAGTTCCTGAACGTCAACATTGAAATCATTGTACTTGTTGCTTGTGAGTGATGTTGAGAATCTTATGCAAAGTCATGAATTTCTATGTATTAAATGATATGAATTGAAGGCAATTTAAAAAGGTGTACGTACCGTAAAAACCAAAGAGAGGCGCATACTGTAGCAATTCTCTACTGTATTTAATACGAGTACTATGAAGATGTGTATATAAGAATTAATTTGCAATTGCAGAATGTTTCAAACATGATGTAACAATTGAATAGATATCCGAGAAGAGCATGTTATGAATAGCATAAATTAGGTTTAATGAATAGCAAAAAAAATAAAATAAAATAAAATTACACCGACTACTAGTTAATTAAACCTAAGGGTGCTCTTGGCCTACTGAGACTAGGGGTTTATTTTCTCCTAAGGTTTCAGGTTCGAATATTCTTTCCAGCAACTCTTGAAACGACTTTGGAAGAAACTGTAAAATAATGGAGTATTAATTAGGCTGAGGAGTTGTAGGGTAATATTAATTAGTTCGAGATGTGCACCGACAGTGTAAATATTTATTTCCTCCAAATTAATTGCATTGCGTCACGTCGTCAAAACAGTGGTTTCAATTAATAGAATATGGCGACGCGGCATAATGTAAATAATTTAATCTCATATAGTAACTGGGTAGCTGCTGGACACTAATTAACTAGGGTTAAATAAAACTAAAACAATAATTTTTTTTCGACCCAAAAAGTATGGGCAAAACTCAAGGTGTGAATGAATATATGCGTGTAGGTGCGGAATGTGAACGGAAGATGAGAGTTGAGAGGTCAAGTGGAATTTTTAAAACTTTTCACATGTTGGCACGTTCTCCCCGACTATACCGTCAACGGACTCAACGCAGGTAGTGAAACTACAAACATGTTTGCAGTGGCGGAGTCAGGATTTTAACTCGGGAAAACCGGCTTGATAGATATACATTTTTTTTTATCTCAACGTATACTTATTACATCATAAAGTTTTCATTTTTTCAATACATTACATTTGTACATTGAAATGATTCACTGTATCTAAAATATACCAATTTTTTTTTTTTTCTTTAGGCTACTTTAAAAGTCACGTGTTTATTTTTTAATTTATGAAACAAATTGAGAAATAAGAATATAAAATAATCGGTTTTTTTTTATCATATCAAACCAAAATTATTAAAATTATAAGTAGTTATACACGAATAATTATCAATAATATTCAAAATCAAGTATATATATAAATAAATAAATTTAAAATTGGGGGGCTGGGGACCGGGGCCATAGCTCCGCCCCTGCATAGTTGTACATTATTGACTGCCCAATGCCCATACTCCAATCCTCTTTGCTTAAATAAATGATACAATCTAATATTGTGTGAAGTTCAAAATTAAAAAAAATCTAATATTGTGTCCTCTGTTTCTTGCTAGTTTCCATAAAAAAAAAAAAACCATCTTGTTATATTAGGTAATAGCTGATTTATAAAATGACCGCATCAATAAAACTTGTGGTAGTCGGCACACCCAACAACAATATTATTTTTTTGTGTCTCGAGTATTTGGATTAATTTACGCACACCTCAATAATAGTGCTTAGTTCACGTACTGTATGTGTAATGGCCCAATGCCCCTATTCCTCTAATAGCTTTGTTGCTCATTAAGAAGTTTTTAAAGACAAGAGATTAGGAGTGAGTTTATTAAGGCCCTGTTTCAGAAGGAGTTTTAAGTACTTATTTTTTAAGAAGACAATTTTAAACTTAAAAATAATGGGTTAGATAAAATCTAAAAATATGCAATATAGATCTTGTTTAAAAGATCTCAATGAGATCTTTTATTCGGTGCAAAAAAAATTAAAAAATTAATTTTCATTTACTTTATTTTTGAGCTTGAAAATGTGAAATAAGTACTTATTTTTTAAGAAGGTAAACGGGCTCTAATTAAGTCAGGTGTACAAACCCGTGCGATCGAAATCACATGATGAGCCGCATGTATTGCTTGGTTCTTCGGACAACATGCCGGCTGCAACTACGGAGTCGTGAAACATATGCCTTGAAATCAGGAACTCTAAAATCATGGAAGCTGAAAATAAAGTTACATGCGCCAGCAACATAGGGCAACTACCCGTGAGAGATTGTCTCATGTTTTTAGATAATATTGATTTTGAACTTGTACTTTTTTTACTATGTACGTCTTGGATTAGGTGCTAACCAACTCACCCAATAGCAATTGTTGTTAGGGAAAGGCGCAATGTAATCTTTAAAGGGCAGCGCAGAGCCGTGCACTTAGCGGCATGCGGACATGAGGGGCTTCGCAATGCTGCTCATACAGCAAGCACCGACAGGTGAAGATGATTAGTCCTCCCAATACGCTTGCCCAACGCCAACAAGAGAAGTCTCAAGTTCAGGGTGAATGCTGGCCCCCATAAAGTCAAGAGTATGTTTATTTTTCACTGAATTTACGATCATATCTCGTTTATATAATTTCATATAAATAGAGACAGAAAAGCTATGGATGTAACAAACAAGAGAAGTGTCAAAATCTACCCATTTTTTCGCTTCATAATCTGTCTATTTCTTTCTTTCTTTTTTTCTTTTCTTTTTTAATGAATAAGGGTAGGAAGGGGAAAGAGAAATGGCGACCAACCTTGAACGTGACCAAAGCAGTTCTATACCCGTAGTGGAATGCGCAATAGGGAGGTGCTCTTGACAAGTATTCACTGTACTCACATGTACGAGTATTCCAACCTCACAGGATGCGAGCTGCACAAATGTGACCTCCCTCAAATTGTGCATTTGATTTACGAGAACTACTGCGTACGCACGTGAGTACGAACTCCCGATGGCGTAAAGTCAGGAATAGAATTTCTTTTTTCAAACGATAGGAGAATACAAGTATAAGGATTACATAAAATTGGAAACAACTCCATAATCACTAACAACTAGTTCTATTATCGGAAAAAACAATCCCAACCCAACTTCAAGCCATATTACGAGAGAAATAATCCGAACAAATACAAAGGAAAAAACACTCATACGCAAGTAGAGAGATTCGAACTCTTAACAATATTCTAGTGAAATATAAGAGCTCTGGTCATCTGAGCTAGTCCCAGTTGAAATTTCACCCCGCATTTGACTTGGTTACTGTAACTATCCGCTCCATCTTTGTACAATATTGTTTGCTTTGGACATTCAAAGCCTATAGACTTCCCAGTAGGTTACCCATCCCTAAACTATCCCAAGATGAGCACGCTTAATTGTGAAGTTCCTATGTACTTTAGTCCGCCCTCACGGTTTTAAAAGGTCTTGTACAAATAGGAGGGATCTTCCCTTATAAATCTTGACTTGCCCCCTCCCATCCAGACAGAGCCTGCTATCCTGCAGTACCGCCAGCCACCGGAAAACGGGGTGTCACAATTGTTGGAATACTAGTATACTCGTATACTAGTATATTGTGTTTAGTCCCACATTGTTTATTTACATTATGTAATGAACTATCTTCTTATATAAATAAATGATTATGTGTGAAGGTGTAAGTTATCTTACACACATTTTCCTCTCCAAACAACAACAATTGCCACCCTTGGTGGTTTGCCAGAGCATGTCAACCTTCGCCAAACTTTTGCTTCTTGTTAGAGTTGTTAAGCAAACAAAAATGCATCTCTTAAGCATTGTCCAAACCTTGTTCAAAATTTGAAGAAAAAATTTGCCTCAAAACCTTTTTTTTTTTTCCTTTATCTGATCTCCTCGGATGGGACCCAAAAATTTAATGTTGTTTCATTTTATTCTTCTATATATTTCTACTAAAATAAAATTTTATACCTGCCACAACTAGCCACGCAGCCAATGAATAAATTTCGCGTTGTTATTTTAGCTCTAACCATTAACTTGAGATGCTTTTGGATCGTTTATAAAATTAAGTTCTTTGAGCAACTCTGTTGTTCAACCTACTTTAACCAAGGTCATGGTAATTTTTTTGACTCATGACAATGACAGAATGAATCTCCAAAAAGAAATATCAATATCATGGGACCACGGAACGAACAGTTTTTTGGTTAACTAAGTAAGAATTGGAGATCAAAAGTACCAATTTCAGCAAGTTTGGCAAAGACATGCTGCCAAATTTGGTGCAACTAATGGATTTGTCAAAATTTGGCCAGACTTTTGACTCACCAATTGGGCTACTACTTTACATTCACAAGCCTACTATACGTGATGGCATGAACTTGGCACACTAATACGGATGCTCTTGTGTAATTAAAGAATTTGAACCTTTAAGAAAATTCAAAAGAAATTGTCTAGTACACAAAATGACATATTTCTGTCAACAAAATTCAAACCTTTAAGAAAATTCTCACCTTGCATAGTTAACAATTTTTGGGGGATGGAGGGAACGTAATTTTATTTTTTCTTGGATGAGTTTTCATATTTTAGCCAATGTTAAACCTACATATTAATTTACTAATATCCTTTGTAAGAAATTGTGGTGAATAGGTTGAGACGAACCCTTTTGAAGATATGCTTTTCTTTAGGATAATATATAATGAGATTCTCTATCCTAGTTTTGGATTGGAAGGAAGATTGTTTTGATTAACAGGATTATTCATTTAATTTCTTTTGCCAATATTTTATACATCAGTAGGAGTTAGTGGGGTGTTAGTAGGTTAGTTCACATGGAGTTTCAGAGGCTATTCATAGCCTTGAATCTCAAACGTCTAAGACGGAGCTCGAATCCTGACCTTCCACAATAAGAGGACATGAGTTACCAACTGGGACAGGAGCCCACTGGTTATTCATTTATATTAACATGGCATTGTGTTATTTACTACTATAACTAGTCGCACACGAATGCTTGAATTTGTCTCTTCATCGCAAAGCAGGGCCAGCCTCCCCAGTTACAAAGAGGCAAATACGGTGAATCCCATAAAAGGGTGCGACCGCGAGTCAAATCATGTGGGATTGAACGGTCCAATAGCCGAAGTGGTTGTGCCGATTTGACCCATTAGCCATCTCTCTTTTTTGACATGATCCATTAGCCATCTTGAAGCGGACAATATTTTAGTATCTTCTCCATTCCGATTTAATTTTGATTTTTAAAAGTTTGTATCACTTTTTAATTGATTATATTTTATAATTTATAATATTTTTATACTCTCTCCGTCCCCTTTTTTAGAGTCCGGTATTCTATTTTGGGTTGTCCCTTAATAAGTGTCTATTTTATAAAGTTAGTGAGTAAAATTTGGTAAATTTTTCATTTTGCCCCTAAAAGTATATTCCATTTTGAAAAATTGGTGAGTAAAAATGTAATTATGATATTTTCATAGAGGGTAAGGAGGGAAAGTAGAGATAAAAGTTGATGTGAAATGTGTAATAATGATGTCTTTTTAATAAGTTGAAATTACGAAACAGGATATTTAAAAAGAGACGGAAGGAGTATAATTTTAAAAATATTATATTATAGAACTAATCGAAATTTATCAAACAAAATTCATCTTCGACATAAAATTCGTTACAAATTTAAAGATATAACTCATTTTTTAGCCTGTTAAAATAAAACAAAGGAGAATTAAATTGAGACCGAGGGAGTACTATATAATCCATTTCGCGGTCTACAGCGGTGTGGTTAGAGAGTTGTTGCTTAGACGAAACCTTCGCGTTAGATTTCGAATGGACCTCGAATCACCCTTTGACCTGTGTGGGGCCGTGAAGGCAGCCGGGGTTTGATTTTGACCACGTGAGAACCCTCCTCCGTCCTACTACTGTTACTTCTTTGGGTACAGAATAGTATTCCGTCACACCTGTCCGAAACTATTGTGTCGTCATTTTACCATTATTTGTAATGGATTTCCCTGCACTTATGATTGAGAATAAATTCTCTCCGCCTGAGGAGGAGAAGTCCACATTTCCTCCAAACCAATCCTTTGTCGCCACGTCATCTATAGTACCAGAGCAAATGAAAACTCACGTGTTAACCCTTCCACTCCTCTGGTTTTGAGCTGCAAGGGAGAAAAGGCTTGATTTGGGGCAAAGCCGAGGAAAAAAAAAAGTGTTCCAAATTTTAATCCGTTTGAATGGGTGAGATGATTTTATTTTTCTGTTCATTTAATTCTGAAGGATCATAATTAAATTTTGACTATAGAGCTCTCGTTGATTAGCCCTAAGAAAGTCGTAGAATCAAATATCTTTTAGGGTTAACCAACGAGAGCCCTAAAGCCAAAAATTAATTATAATCCTCTAGGATAAAATGATCAAAAAAATAGTATCTTTGCACTGATTCAAACCGATTGAAAATTGGAATACTTAATTTTTCAACATACAGTTTATATATTAAAAAATTATGGTTAAAAAATTAAATACTCTAATTTTCAATCTGTTTGAATGGGTGGAAAGATTTTATTTTTTTAATCATTTAATTCTAAAGGGTCATAATAAAATTTTGACTATAGAGTTCTCGTTGATTAGCCCTAAGAAAGTCGTATAATCAAATATCTTTTAGAACTAACCAACAAGAGCTCTAAAACCAAAAATTAATTATAATCCTTTAGAATAAAATGATCAGAGAAATAGAATTTTCGTACTACTTCAAACAGATTGAAAATTAGAGCATTTAATTTTTTAACCATATTTTTTAATATATAAACTGTATGTTGAAAAATTAAGTATTGCAAAGACACTATTTTTTTATCATTTTATCCTAAAGAATTATAATTAATTTTTGGCTTTAGAGCTCTCGTTGATTAGCCCTAAAAGATATTTGATTCTACGATTTTCTTAAGGCTAATCAGCGAGAGCTCTATAGTCAAAATTTAATTATAACCCTTCAAAATTAAATGATCAAAAAAATAAAATTGTCTCACCCATTCAAACGGATTAAAATTTGGAACACTTTTTTTTTTCCCTCAGCTTTGCCGCAAATCAAGCCTTTTCTCCCTTCAGCTCACAAAAAAAAAAAAAAAAAAAAGAGGGGTTAACACGTGAGTTTTCATTTGGGCTGGTACTATAGATGACGTGGCGACAGACGATTGGTTTGGAGGAAATGTGGACTTCTCCTCCTCAGGCGGAGAGAATTTATTCTCCTTATGGATACCCCCATTGAGAGACTATATTTGGGGGTGTTCGGACAAATAAGTCATTTTAGTTTATTTTTTGTTCTTATTCAAAAAAATTTCGTATCACTTGGCTTATTGTAATTTTTTTTGAGATTATTGCATCCTCACGACGAGAGGAATCCAAAAAGTAAATTTTTTTGACCAAAATCCAATTTTTTTTGAATAAAGACGAAACAAGTTGCTTATTGGCTTATTTTTGTTTTTTGTGGGTTTATTTGGCTCATTTTTGGTGGGAAAGCCAATGGCTTATTTAGAAGAACAAGGCCAGAGTATAGAGACTCGGAGGCCTAGACAGACGAGTTTCCACCACTGAATCAACTCTCTTTATACTCTCCTCCATCCTCCTCTTGATTGTTAGGGATCCGCAGCTCTGCACAATCCTTTCAGGGTGTTTTGGCCCAATAAATATTTCTTGATTATTTTATTGTCTTTATTTAATTTTTTGCTCTTCTGTTAGTTTGCGTTTCCGTCAAATTTATTTTATAAATTATTGGTTCATTCGAAAGAGGAATTTTAAAAGCAAAATATTATAATTCCATTTGCAATTCGGATGCCTCTGTTGAGGCCCTCTAGTAGTCAGGGATAGAGCCATGACTCTTACTATACGAGGGCAATCATGTATGCAAGACAAACAATAAAAAATAAATATGCATAACTACTTAAATACATTGGAACTCAAAAAAGTACAAAATAACAACACTCCATACTTAATTATGTTTTTAAATTAACAGATTGTAAGAATAGTAAAGACTTGCTTCAGCCTATCTAGAAAAATAAATCATCTTCAATGGCACTCGACGCTCTTTCATATCATTAAAAATATTGATAATAAAATCGGCATTAAACCCTTACACAATATCCTTCTCTATGTAAATGATCTAAAAACTTGCTAAAAGTTCATTGCGGATTCTAGTCTTCAAACATTTCATAACTATAACTTAGATTTCACCGAAGATTACTTAGGGTTCCCAAAATCTCTTCTCATCTGTTCTCTTATTTTTTCGAAACTGTCTTCAAAGTCTTGACAATGTGGCATTTTGGTGCAAAGAGATAGAGAAGTTTTGTGCCACGGAGATTTTAGGTTAGAGAGAAGAAAACATGTGAAACCTTCTTAACGATTGGAGATTTTTGTGGGAGAAAAACTGAGAGTTTATTTTATGTTTTGTTAGTATATTTAAACCCGTAGCCTTTAGATTTTAATATTGATATATACTTTAGATTTTAATGTTAGTATCCGTGTATTTCGAAGGTTAGTAGTACTAAATTACTCCATGCAATTCCCAAACATGTTTGGAGTTTTGTTGTTTAACAACCTTCTAAGCATGAAAAGAATAAACTCGACCAAGAAACAGGAATCACGTACTGTTGTATCTGCGGGACACATCTCAATACCAGAAGCCTAACACATCCAAAAACACACTTGCAAATTAAAGGCAGCAACTTCCACTTTCCCGGGAAATTAAAATAAAATATGGTTGTTTCAATTGCCCTTAATAAAAATCACTTTACAAACTGAGCCAAGTTGTAAAAATCTCCAGGCTCCCACTTCCAAGTTGGAACCCTCCTCTCTATCTACTCTAGATTCTAAACCAACCTCTTTTCACTACTATTAACAAAAAATATAAACTAAAAGAATCGAATAATATCATGGTCAAATACTGTACTAATAATATCTGCCCCCCAAAAATCTTCTCATTCCCAATCTTAACTACCACCTCACTGCAACCCAACTCTCCGAAACAGACCAATCCGGCTTCCCCTCCGTCGCCAACCGCCGCAGCCTCTCCGCCGGCGTCGGACCCGACGCCAGGTTTGATTCACTTGAAGACGACCACGCCTCTGTTTCCCAAGAATACTCGAGTGAGGGCAAAGAAGTAATTGAACAAGGCGACTCCCAACCGGGGAAATCGAACGGCCCCGTAGGCGATCCCGAAGTGGAAGGCTCACACGTGTCGTCCAATGGAATAGTATGATCGTCATCTTCATCATCATAAACTTGATCAACCACGAACGGATGGTTCGAAAGCATCTCAGCCGTCCATCTCATCGCAGGGTCCCTCACAAAGCACTTCTCCAGAAAATCTTTGCCCTCGGCCGACATATTCCCCGGAATATCCGGAATTTGATCGCCCACCCCAATCCTCATCATCAGCTTGCAAACGTCATCATCCGGCGAGCACCGCCACGCCGGAGCTCCGGTTACCATCTCCGCCACCAAGCACCCCAACCCCCACACGTCCGCCGGCGGTTCAATCTCGCCGGCGGCAACCGTCTCCGGCGCCATGTACAGCGGCGTCCCTCTCATATCGAACCCGACTCTCTCTCCGGCTCTCTTTGCGAGCCCGAAGTCGGCAATCTTCGCGACGTCGTTTCGATTGCCAGAACAGAGGAGGATGTTCTGAAGCTTCACATCGCAGTGAACAAATCCATTCCTGTGAATGTAACAAAGCCCTCTCAACACCGACCGCGTGTATCGCCGGACTTCGGATTCCGGCAACCGGCGGTTACCGGAATTCTTGACCCTCTCGGCCAAACTGCCGCCTGAAGCGTACTCCAACAGCAGATTAAACAATTTCTCGCCGCTTTCGAAGCTGGAATCGCCGCCGAAGCACCGGATGATTTGCGGGCAATCGCTAAGCTGTTCCAACACGGATTTCTCGTTCATGAGGGAAGCAGAGTGTGACGACCCACATGATTTCACGGCCATGAGTTGAGGAAACCGAGTGCCCTGTTTTCTGGGTTTTGCTAGATTTACAGACCCGAAGCTTCCATGGCCGACTGCTTGACCACGAACCCACTCCATGGCCATGGGGCGGCTCTAATTATTTTCCTTCTTTCTTTCTTTAGGGTTTCTTCCTTTGTGGTTGGTTCTGTGTCTCTCTCTCTACAAATATGGAAGAGGGAGAGAGAGAGGGGGGGAAATAGAGTTGGAATTAAGTTGGGCATGTGGGATCTTGCTATATATATAGGATTTGATTTTTTGGTTTATTTATTTGGTGGCGATGGGGATGGTGCAGAGTGTGTGGATGGTTTTTTTTTGGTTAATAAGACTTAAGAGTAATTGATTTCATAATTGGAGCACGTGATAGTAGAGTATGTATTTGTTTCCAAATAGAGCGCTGAAACAGCGTACCGAACCGTGTTTCTTCAAGGAAAACGTGGTGGATATGGCGTGCCAAATATTTTACTACTACTAGTCTACTACTAAAGATTTAGTATATTTTACAACTACTACTAAAGATTTTTTTGTTCAAGGAAAGACCCACGAGACCTCGGCCTTACTAAATGATGCGAGAGATGGTGCTGAGCGCTGTTCATCTCGACATGAACGGTTTGGATGTAATTCGAGTGGATAAAGATCCGATCCGTCCATTGCACGGATTAAGATTTGAGCCATCAATTGTCGAGAGGAACGGCCGGATTAGTCGCTCGACACCACTGTCAAGCGGGGTGCTTGGTAGCATCCACGGGAGCATCTCCAATGCAAATATGCAATCCTTTGAAACACATTTTGCCGTCCAAATTTATTTATTTTTTTAATATGAATTCCTCCGATTTGGAGGAAAATAGTGCTTGAACCCGTCCTCTATTTGAGAAAATTATATTTTCATCCTTTATATTTCGAGGACAAAGAAAGTTCATACTCCATATTTGAAGGTATTGAGACACAAAAAAAAGTGTTTTAGAGAATAGATTTTGAAAGAATTGAGACCAAAAAAAAAAAGTGTTTTAGAGGATAGATTTTGAAAGAATTGAGGGAAAAAAAAAGTGTTTTAGAGGATGAATTGAAGCAAACTTGCGCTTACATTTCTAGAGAGCATGCAAAAGGGTATTTTGAGTAGGGGCAAAAAAATAATCCAAATGGTTATTTATCCAAAACACCCTAAATTAAACAACCACTATTTTTTGAAGGAATTATTCGATCAGTCTACGCGTATCTCAGTTAATTTATATGATTACCAATTTTTTTGTCTCTTTCCGTAAGGTAATACTAGATCGTAAAGCTCTATATAAACTACCTAAGGTTTAAAAAGCACCCATTAGATTTCGAATCTAAGATCTGAGAAGTAAATCCCTAAATCTAATACTTGAACAGTACCTGACTGAATTTCCAGTGTTATGTTTAAAGAATACTACTTCAATTAACTTTGGGTTAGGCAATTCTTTCGAGTCTGAAAATAAGATTAGATTGATGATTAACATTTGTATTGAAAGGAATAAAATATGAAACATAGTTTAATTATATTTTTTCTGGAAAATAATCTGTCTAAATTCAATTTTTCAAGACAAATCTATGAGATATATCTATCTATATTGCACGATAAACACATAGTTCACTTGGTCCATGCTCTCTCTTCTTTTTTGGAAGAGAATACAATAAATTAAGAAAAATCTACCTTGCGTACGTTTTACTCCAATCCTATCAAACTTGCTTCTTTTTACCTCAATCTTCCTTTTTAATTAGTGATCTCTTCCTTTTTCTCTTTTATCCCTTCAGTCTTTCAAAAATGTTGGAACTTTTTTATAAAAAAAGAAAAGAAATATGAAACCCGTTTTTGAAAATACGTAAATGTTGAAGGGCTGAGTTCCAAACTTCCAATCCAGTGTTGATATTTTTCTTTTCTCGACGTTGATGAATTTGGAAGATATATAATTACTACAACAAAAATGACATTTCGCCACCAAAGGGTGTCTTTTGGTGAGAAAATTGAATTTCGCTACCAAATGGAACCTTTTTGGCGACTGAAAAATTTTTGTGGCCGAAACAAACTATTTGGCAACGAAACTCACAATTTTGTCACCCAAAAGTACCACTTTAATGACGCAATCTTCTTTACTCACCAAAAGGTAACATTTGCGGATGGAATTTTTATTTAGTTCCGAATGGGTACCTCTTTCGTCACCAAATCTAAGACTAATTAATTTTTTATTTAAAAAAAATTATATTGTTAAAAAATAAAATAACACATTATGTATATAAAATATCCATATAATACGTAGATTTTTTTTTTCCGCAAAATGGTATACTAATATATAATAAATTTAGCAAAAGTATCAATGAAATGTTGGGTTCCCCAGCGGAGAGAGTGATAGTTTGGGAATTAGAGAGGTTTTGGTGGGTTGGAGCGCTTCCAGCAAGTCGAATGTTGTTTTTCTACTTTGGTCGCTTTTAGTGACGCCATAGTCTTCTTCGCTAATACCTTTGGTGACAAAAAGCTGATTCTCTAGCAACGAAATCATTTCGTCACCCCTTGTAATTTTTCTTACAATATATATATCAAACGATATTGAATCACAAAGACTGCTTATACGACTGAACAGTTCGGATCATCAACGTATATATGCCTCTCCTAAATATCACAACAACTTAGTCATTGAGGGTTTTTGACGTCTAACCAAAGGCATTGCTTTCCGACTTATCATTGTTTCTATAACTGTAACTTTTGAATCACAACACATTTATGCAAGAAGTTGACTTGTATGTAACAACATGATTATGATTTTTCAGTTCCGAAAGCAAAATGCTAACTCCAAAACGTCACCATGAAGCTAAGAAATTAAGCACTAGATTGTCACAATTAGTTTGGGCAAGATCTAGACGTATGGCCATATGCTTTTATCTAATGCACAAAAATTTTATTCTCTATATTTAATTTTATCCAAACAATTTTAGGGTGTGTTCTACTGACTAAAATAAGTACAATTACTTATTTTTTGAATTAGATGTGATATATTATATATGAGAGAATGATCTGTCTCGTAAAACGAAAAATAAGTATTTAAAAAATATAAATCTTAGCAGAACAGGGCCTAACTGCCTTGCATAAATAGTACACTAGTAATATCCTAATACAACACCAACAGAATATCATTCCAAATTTTTACTTATATTTGCAGACAACTGATGTGGTAATTAATTAGATTAGTTTTGCCCATTCAACAACTTGGCTAGATGATTGGTAAATTAATTATATTAGTTTTGCCCATTCAACTACTTGGCTAGATGATTGATAAGTATTAGTTTTGCCCATTCAACTACTTGGCTTGATGATTGGTATTATTGTAGTCTCCATTCACAATTGTTGGTCCCTCTTGGAGATTCAAACATTTTAGGGGGACGTGTAATGATTACATTTAAATTCAAATTTGATCTTCTTATTTTCATCATTACCCTTATATGCTATATTTTTTACGACCCTTCTATTCATTCATGAGAAACACTCTTTCTATTTTCAATTTTAGAAAAGGACCAACATTTCGAAACATCTCAAAATAGAATAGTGGACTAACAATTAGGGACCTATGGAGTAATTAATACTATTCATCTGTATACATACACGCTGAATGAAGCTTCCTCCGCTGTTCGCATTCTGCAAGTAATTTGACTATCAAAGAAAAAGAAAAGATTAAAAAAACAACTTTTATTCGGCATGCGGAATAAAAGAATTTACTGATTGTTTTCTTTCTTAAAGAAAAAGAAAACCAATTAACCCATTCCACGCCAACCTGTGGAATGTATATAGTAATAGTATTGGACTTCGGGTTGATATTGTGCAATGAAGTGCACAGCACCGTGTTGCGCACCTTCGAATCGTCGGATTGTGCATTCGACGGTTTGGATCTCATCTCAACAACCAATGATCGAGAGCCGTTCATTGCCAAGATGAGATCCAAGTTGTCGGATGGACGATCCGACGGCTCAGAGGTGCGCAGCACGATACTGTGCACACCACTACACAGCACCATCCTCAATTCATATAGTAACACAGTTGTTATAGGCACATTGAAATCTGACTTTGTTTTTCTTTATTACTACTATCTGGTTGGTACATAGCGAGGGAGCTAGATAAGACTTTGTAACTAACATAATACTACTGCAGGTGGAAAACATTGGGATCATAAAGTGGTTGATGCATGCGGATCATGACCAACATTTAAAATGTTTATAAGTAATTAACCCTATTTATTTACCCGAATGAGTTTCTTCTTCTTTTTCTTCTTTTTTAATAACCGGATGTTAGGGTCAGTTTGCGCATACATCAACTAATTACGAAGCCTTGAAGGTAACGACCGGGTATAAACCCTAATTGCCTCTCATACTCACTTTGCCAAACCCAACGAGTTGGTCTGGTGTTCTTGGTCTAGACTTAGGAGCTTATTCTCTCCTGAGGTCTAAAGTTCAATTCTTCTTGGCAGCAGCTCTTGGGGTCACCTCACCTCACATGTAAGCGTGGAAAGCACCATGGGAGGAGGCTATAGAGATCAGTCTGAGGTATACGCAAGCTGGCTCGGAACACCGTACTTAAAAAAGAAAGAAAGAAAGAAAATCCTATTAATTTATTTTGTTTAGACCCAAAGAATGGGCAACAACCTCAATTAAAAGGTGTGAACCCAATTGATCAGGTGGGAGGGCTAGATCAGGAGGGCGCGAGATCACGTTTATGGTCTGGGGACCATGCGTACGTAGTAGATCACATGTTAGCACGTTGTGACAATAGTATTTTTGTAATGTAATGCCAACATGGGAATTAAGAAAGTGAACAAAACCACAACTTGGTTTCTTCTGGTTGTGACTGACTGCACACACTCTAATTTTTTTTTATTTTTTTAATTTGCTTGATATTATTCACTGGTTTCTGGACACCACGTTACATACGTGCGCGGTGGATCTCTACATAATGAATGAATTACAATAATAATGTCATGATAATTAAATTTGGTCACTATATATGTTAGGAAACCATTAGTATATATATTTAGCGCGCATCCGCTAGCTAGTTTTGTGTGTTTACGAACCCATTCACTGATACTATCGTTATAATCGATCTTAGCATTTCTTGGTTTGGCGCCAAGAAGCCTTTGGCTCCCAACGGCATCAGGAGTTCACTTAATTATCAAAAGGAATTAAGCAGGTCAAGAATTCAAACAAACTAAGCCTAGTCAAGAAATAGTTATAGTGGCAAAAAAAAAAAAAAAAGTTAATTGTTTTCCTAATTTGTTTTTCTCTTGTTGAAGATACTAATTAATTTGCAACTTCGACTTCCAATATGTCTTTTGAGTATGGCTTATTCACAGACCCGCTGTAAAGAGGTAATTTACGGAGTCGCTTGATCTCAGCTGCCTTCATTAAGATCCAGACCATTCAATAAATTTTGGACATGTGCGATTCACCTCGATAAACCACTATTCACTGAAAGCTGCGTGAAATAATTTTTCACATGTCTTTTTACTCAAGGAGACAATGTTTTACAAGTCGAGTAGCTTTGGCATTGACCATATTTAAACATTTGCTTATCGTACGTATTCGTTGCATAGGCAAAGCATACGCGATGAATGCGGCAGCCATACGTAGATCAATTCCAAGTTGACTCACGTTTTCTATTTTAATTGCGGTGTGATCCATCCCCTAAACATTTGACAATTAGCTATAGTTTAATGACCGGGGTTGACGGACCCGAATGCGCAGGTGCTAATAAAAGTCATCTTATTTTGAAGTTTCAAGTCAAGGTTAGAGCAGGATTTAGGAATGACAAGATGGGAAAATAACCGCAAAGAGTTATCCTAGCTTGGTCGGTCAAGCCTTGAGAAAGGAGTATGAATTTTCTAGCTCCCGCCTAAAATTTTTAAGTTCAAAGTCTCTTAAATGCTACTCCCTCCGTCCCAAATTGATTGTCCCGTCCGCAAAACGGAGTATTAAAAATAATGCAATTTTTTCAAGAAAAAATTCAAACTTTTTTCACAAATTAAAAATTCTCATTGATATCTAGTAAGTTGTTGAAAATTTTTTGATTTTTTCTTGCAAAAATTGTATTATTTTTAACACTCCGTTTTGCGGACCGGACAATCAATTTGGGACGGAGGGAGTATATATCAATTCTTTTGAGGCAAATCTATATGGAGTTTTGCCCCGACTTAATTGGGATTCCCCCGCAAGTGTACTTTGAGATCGATCCTCGGATTAATTGAGGTACGCGTAAGCTAGTTCGAACAGTAAATGAGTTATGGAAAAAAAAGAAGACTAAATGGGAAAATTGGTTTCATTGTTTTGGATGTAGGTTCACAAGGCGGCTGAAAGTGGTGGTAGGCTGGTAGCTCGTGTGTATCTCCTTAATTGGTGCTTACTTTTACTAGTCATTAGCATTAATTGATTACGTCATTCCATACGTGGGTAAGTTTGTAGGTAGCTGCCACAACTAGCGTTCCACATTCAGCGTTCACCAAATTAAGGAAATCAGCAAAACACTATTACACCCCAATATAATGGAGTACTACCAATAAAGAGAAAAACCTTTTAACGGGGACTCCCGTAAATAAAGTTTACGGAAGTTAATTTTGGCTGTCCAAAAGTGTTTTAGACGATCAAGATTAAATACAAATTATTAACGGTAAGAATAGTAGTATTTATTACTAGTAATAGTTTAAAAATGTATCTCAACTGTTGATTGTCGAAACAAACGGATAAGATTGTGCAAAGTCGTAAATAAGTTATTTTTTTCTCTACAAACAAAGAACGATGTGGAGATTTAAAACCCAAGTTAAGGGAATATTAAACTGTAAGGAGCTCCGGTAAAAAATCAGCTCATTCTACTTGACTTCACTACTAATGAATTCTGATTCTGACCCTTTGTACTAAAGTGGTAGTAGTGTTGATATAGCAATCCTAGAAAATATTTTACCTTCTTAAAAAGTAGAAAGTAATTTTTGTCAAAATCAAATCAGTTTTGCTCTATTGACCAGAAAAAATATTGTTCGTGAACTTCCAATTTTGTAGCACTGATGATGAACACACACAAAAAAAATACTTCTTTTTTTTTTTTTCCACAACACCTACTAGTATTTTTTGGAGAAAGCAAATTATCCTTGTTATGGAGTTTTGAGATCCAAGAAGTGGCAAGTGTATTAGAGCATCAACCACACGGGTAGACATCCAGTAAGCGGCAGCAAGCTTTTGGTACGAGGTTGTTTATAATTTTTTTGCATTGATCGAGCTTGTTTATAATTAGGAACTTTGTCTCAACTTTAACTTGATCTTGGGTTAGATATCGAGTGTGTCCGATAGAAGCATAGGCATATTTTTTTTGATCGGCAAAAGTAACATTTTATTAGAGAAAGGGAAAGGGAATCCAACTAAAAGTTAAAAAATACAGCCTAATGGACAGGACAAAACCCGATACAACACCTGAAGCATAGGCATATTAGGGTCCATTTTCGTGTGTTATGACTGTTATCCCCAAGAATTGGCTCCCTGTGTCCACATTGAGGAGAAAAAATCCCACAAGTTGCCATGACCCCTAAACATTCTTACGTGAATTAGGCAAACACAAATATACAAGCTTCTAAGAAAGTGAATGGAAATGGTTGAATTTGTCTCTTCACAACAAGGCAAAGCCGGAATTGAGAGCGGCAGATGCAGTGAACCAAAAAAAAAAAAAACGAGGCATAAAAAAAAGAAAAAGAAACACAACATGTGAGAATGGATGGACCAAATACATGTAATGGGCCGACGGGCTTGTAACCCAAAAACGATTAATTCTCGTCAGGAGCGCGAGTAGCTGGTGTGATGCTTGATACCCTTTGGACTTGTCTCACCTGTATGCCGCTTAGTGGTATCCCTTTCCTATCCCCATTCCTCATTCCCTTTAGAAGTAGGCTAGATATCTATCGAGCGACTATGGACCCCTTCTGGTTGGGGTGCGGTCAGGAGTGGCGTAAGGGGATTTTCCTTGAAAGCAACCATTTGTGATGGCTTTTGTGATGGTGGGTACCCACCCTCAAATGAGGCTTTCTTGTTGATTTTTCAGATGGTTTTTCTAGTTGAGGTTGAGGGCTCAGAGACCTAAGAGCCAACCGTGCTTGATTTAGACCTCCCGAGGACTCCCCTCCGTGGCCCTTTAAGTATGGCCCTCCAATTTTTGTTGGACCAGCTTACGCAAGGTTTTAGCTGGTGCGTACTTTAGAATTGACTACAGAGGGTTTAACGGTTGCTAATGAATGAAATTAGACTTGGCCTTTATCTCACCATATTTTTCTAGAATTCTGTATTTTTTAGTTAAAAATATGATAATTGTGCCAAATGAATTTGCTGACCTTAAAATTTTATTAATCCGTTTGGACCCATAATTGTCTATCACTTTGGACCCAGTTTTTAAACCAAATATGAGCATTGAATTGGACATTTAGTCTCTATATGTCTAAAGCTAAATCACATAATTTGTGTGTGTGAGCGGGAGCGTGAAGTCTTTTTGAAACACATCTCAATCTATTAAAATTTGCGAGAGCGAGTATTAAAAGCGCGTGCTCAATGTAAGGATTGAGAACGGAAGCGCAAGACATTTTGAAAGATTATGTGACTACTAAGATAACCAAATATTCGTATTATCATAAAATCTGGAAAGTAATTTTCATACTCCCTTTTTATAATCTACGGTCTATTTTTTGTCATTATCTACATGAATTTATTATTTTGCCATTTTTTTTCCACACATCCGAGAGTAATATTCTAAATACACATGGATAAAAACCAAAAAAATGTGGATTGAAAAAGAGAAAGTGAAAATTATTTCCTAATTAAAATACTTTCATCTCAAATGTATAGATGTAAAAGTATCATTAGTCATAGTGTATTGTATAATTTTTTGCTATCGGTTTCAGTTCAAAAGTTTTTTTTTTTTTTAATCAGAGTCCAAAAGTAGTAATAATCTGCCAACACTAAATAAAAAAGGTGAACGTTCGAATAGGCCAACCCCATCAGGCATTGTTGGGCCATGGAAGCACCGGCCCGTAATCCTTCCACCGTACGGAGCGGGAGGTGCTCGTTGCTCTGTGAAGCCAGCCTTACGCATTGCCCTCCGCTCTAAGAACCACGAAGCCCAAGCCTTCGCTCGAGCCCCGCAGCCTAACTCCCCACTTGGAACGGGCGGGCCAGTAAACAGCAACCGAGTGCCCTACCATCTGGACTGGGCCCATGTTCGTTCACTCTATTGCCCCCACTTGGGTCACAAGCTCGCGTAACAGAGCCCGGCGTTTGTGTTACGCGATTCCCAATCTTATAAAGCAGTTAAACAATACTGGTGTTTCTCGATGTGGGACAAATCTGAATAAGTGTTCTCACTCGCATTCCTTGCTATTCCCCCCCTCCCTCTCTCTCTCTAAACCTCCAATATCTTGCTAGAAATCCCGTACTTACTATCTTAGAAAAGTAGTGAATTCCTAAAATTTTAGACCTTGAATCATTTAGATTATGAAATTCGTTGAGCACTTCATTTGTCCAACAATAAGGTGGCTATCAACAGACAACAATAGTCGTAAGAACGACAAATATTTGTTTTAAAATATGATTATTCCGTGTGATACAAGTAATGAACTATGAAAAAAAAAATCAATCTCCATCATGTGCCTATGAATGTTCCGTTATTGTGATTTATCGTACAACTAATTTTTTGGTGAACTCTATATAATCTGTAGGTTCCGCCTCATGTGGGAAGAATGTTATAATAACTGTTGTATCAAGTTTTTTTCCCACAAAATGGACCATTTAAGATCATGATAAAGATCTTAGATGGCTCTATTGAAGTTGAGGCAAGTATAGGATCTCCATTTTTTCAGAGGCCAAACTTTGAGAAAGAAATTTTTTGATAAAAATACAGTTTTGATTTTATATGGTCTTTGTTGCCTTAGATGTACATTAGAATTTATATGCACTTCTTTTTTTCATCTGTTTGGTAACTACAACACCGATTCACTTATAAAAAATTAATTGGAATAATTAGTAAACTTTTTGCAATGAGGCAAAAGCTTTTCCAACTTCAAAGAGCTGGAAGCAATTTTATTACTATTACAAGGTGCTTGGAATTACGATTTGGAAACATAAATTTATATCAAAAGATAGGGACTTTGAAACATCGAGTGGGATCAAGTGAATCCCATTTGTCCACCTATGGCTCCACCCATGCATGCCTCCAGTCATGTAATGCCTTTGGTGCACTACAGCCATGTCATTATTCACCAACAATTTTTTCAACCTACTCAAATTTAGTTAAACGTAGCGTGAAACTTATTTTAATGCTTCTTTTTTTTGTCAATTTGTTTATGGTATGCAAATGTAATGAAAAGATTTTTAAAACAAGTTTCTCATGAATTTTTCATCAAATTAGAGATAACAGGAGAAGAATTCTTAGAAGAGGGGGGAAAAGTTGGGTAAGTTTTGGTAAAACTTGGTTGGGAATTGTTAAGCCTTATCAATAATTTGATGAATAATTTGGTTTTGGCCTTTGGAGAGTGTTCACTGTCAGAAATCCTGTTCAAAGATGAAAGGGAGCATAAATTGGAGATGGTCCAAGGACATATTTTGTGCAGAGGAATTGATTTCTCGGATTAATCGAGGTTCACGTAAGCTAATCCAAACATTTGACTTATCAAAAATTAAAGAACCCAAATTGTAATCAAGGGCCTTGGTGCAGCGATAGGGTAGGGTAGATTCGTGATCTTTTCCGGACCCCATTTAGTGCAGAGATTTATGCGTGGGCTTGGGTTTTTCATATCGAAGGCCCATTTCAGGATTCATTTATCTTACAGAAGCTCAGCATGCTCTATGGGGCTGGGCTAGCTTCCTTGTTTTGGCGGCCCAAACCAGTTGAGCCCTTCTATCTTTTCGAGGTTTGCATTCTATTCGTATACCATTTAGTGGTACCCATTCTTCATTCCCTTATGAGTAAGCTAGACATCTATCGAATAAAAAAAAATATTTGCGTACAGGTAATTGCCATCAAGTTGCCCAAACATATATACTAAGGTGATGTTTACTCGTTTTGGAAAAATCTGAAAAAGTGGGGAACTCTATGGCCCTAATGGGGTTGATGTTATATACTTGCTGGTTAGTACCAATTCCCGCTAGTAGAGGGGGGATTGATCCCACAAATTATTCGATATGCACATAGTTGTTCCGGACACCTAAGTAAACCAAATCAAATCAAATCGAGTCTTAAGCTCAAATCAATTGGGATCGGCTACATGAAAATCCTTTTTCTCCATTAAGCTTTTTCAAAGGCACCTAGTTTTTAGAAGAAAAAATTCAGGCTGTTACACTTCATACAGCTTGGGATATAGACTAGGATGGAGACAAAGTCCTAATTTCTTGAGAAAGATGCTACTCCAAAGATGATAGAGGTAGCAAAGGTGTACAAAACAGAACCTTCAAGTTATTGGTGATATCTGATGCAAGGAAGCATATGAACTACAAAAA
>BPLS01000136.1:1522748-1583958 GCA_019656275.1 Rhododendron kiyosumense
AGGGGACAGGTGTCACATGTTGAAGGCTGGGACAGGGAGTCGGACAGGCATGAGTCGGACAGAGGATCTCAAGCCATGTCACAGGAGTAGAAAGAAAGAAAAATCAAGAAGAGTCCTTAAACAAAATAGACTCTACCTCAGGCAAAATACAATCCGTGCTTGGAAAAATTTTCCTATCTAGACAACTCAAATCAATCCAATGTGTAGCCTTGTTCTTGGAACGACTGCACCAAACAAACGGCCAATGTCTAACCCTTGCCCAAGCTTTGATATCCTTCACAATTGCCTCTATCTCCTAATAACGCTGTGAACTCGAATCGTTAATGCTATCAATAAGGTTTTTACAGTCAAGACTTAAAAATAACAGTGGAAAAATTGTATTAATTCCATAGCCAAAGCACACAAGCAATTCTCAAAGCCCATGCCTCTATAGCAAGCGTTGCCAAAACCTATACTTGACCATAACTCCAAACTTGAGCCGATCCACCACAATATCTGACAATGACGCCAGAGGCAGCTAGGTTGCTAGAGGATTTGTAATCTCCATCACAATTAGCTTTAAAACTAGATGAAGGGGGAGGAACTCACCCTTAGTTTATTTCACACGACATCTTGTTTTTTACAAGGAACTTATATTTTTATTTTATTTTTTTATAACCGAGTAACAACATGTTTACACCCGTTTTTGGCACCCAGTCCTAAGCAAGCATTGGGAGGCCATTTAATTATCTTTTAATTAAATTGGGCCAAGAAATAGAAAAGTATTGGGTTTAAAAATTAATAGGCCAAACCTATGTTGAATGGGCCCAATTAACTTTAGTTGGATTCGGGCTCAATTTTAAAAAGTCATGGGCCTATTTACATGAAAAATCAGTCAGCCCATGATTTAGTTAAATTCTAGAGATGTTGTTATGGGTTAAAAATGTTTAGAGGCCATTTAATTTAATTAGATGGCCCATCACTCAAATGGCCCATGAAAAGTGGAGAGAAAGAAGGGAATTGTTGCCTGTTGGAAAGCCATTTGACCGAGTCAAATGGCTGGAGGTTCTTTGTCAGCCACAAAAGAAGGAAAGAAAATAGGCCCATCACCTTAATTGGCCTTTTTCAACCTTTTTAACGGCTCATGATCAAAGTAAACACATGAATAATTGTTGTTAAACTTCTAATAACTACCCATGATCCCACTAAATATGTTAGTGGGTAGTTTTTGCGGACACTTGGCAACATCTAAGGCTTATTCAAGACACATGTCGGCTGATGGTGAAGGCGGGAATTCAGCTCAGATCTGGACCAATGCATTGTTTACCCATAATCTCTTGTAACTTCTATTAATTACCCATCACCCCATGATCTAAATTAGTTGGAAGTTATAAGGGACACATGGCGCAATGAGAAGCGGATAGCAAACCCTTTACATGCAGAAAATGCCTATAATTACTAGAAGACAAGAAGGAAAAAGGGTCTACACACCAATCAAGCTCAACGCTTAAAATCAAAGCCTTCCCAGCGAAGCAACCAAAGTCTTCCCAGCGAAGCAATTATCTCATTTCTCACCTTTACTCAATTACTTCTCCAAGTAGTTCGAGTTTCTATCTCTCTTGTATCCCAATTTTATTACTACGACGTAATAAAATTATTCATATCTCTCTCATATCTCCGACCTTATTATTACGACATAATAAAGTCATTCTACGTTGCTACTTCTTTTCCTACACGGTTAGGAAATTATTAAGTCCTCGCTCATAGAGGCAAAACCACGAACCTTCACTGCAATCTAGCCCTTAGGTTTGCAGCACTATCGCTCCTCACAGATTCGAAGTCAGAAAAGGGACGCTCAGCCCTTACGTTAGACGCGACAAGTCTTGGCACGCCCGCCCAGTCCTTGAGCCACTTCCGAGCCGAACACAACCTTACAGTCGAGCCATAATTGGACTCGATTGCGCGGTCACACCAGTTAAGACCTCCCACTTACTATCAAGGTACTCACCCGGTGAGGAATCGAACTCCTGACCAAGGGAAGTACTCCCAAAGTCAATCATTCGCTTTTACCACTGGGGCACACTACTACAATAAACCATAAAGATCACAGCTATTGATCGTGATTATAAGTTTTTCATCACACTCTTGCTACTGTGATGGATTTGAGTGTGATTGTAAGTTACTCTATTTTATCACGGTTATAAACCGTGATTGAAAGAAAGAAACAGTCACGGTCAAAAGGTGTGATCGTTTCTCTTTTATCACGGTTATAAGCCATGATTATTTCTCTTGGGCGTGATCATTTCTCTTTTATGGGTGTGATTGTATGTCACTTTAGATCACGGTTTATAACCGTGATAGAAAGTTCAAAATGATCACACTATCATAAACTGAGATGGAAAACTTGTATCTACTAGACCATCTTTTCTTGTCATTACTAAGTTTTAAACCCAAGTACTCTTGGTTGATTTTCCAAGCCCTTACCACCAAGCTAACCAAGAACTTCTGTTAGATTAGGAAAATAAAAATATTTATACTTACTTCCTAAAGTGAGAAAAAAAAAACTCTTAAAATTTGCTAAATTTTATGGAATGCAATTAACATGATATAAAAATATATAAAACTACATATATAAACATTGTTTAAAAAAATTTTAAAATATGACAGCAGATTTTTTTCCAATCAAAATTAGTTGTTGTCACCAAAAGATTTTCTTGAGGCAAAAAATTTAGTTTTGGCTAATAAATTTAGTTGACAATAGTCTTTTTGTTATAGTTTGCGCTTTGTATTTTTATAAAAATTATCACAACATGCAGATTGTAACATTATGGACAAACTTAAATTTTTTTTTTATAAACTAACCATTTCATATGGATTTTGTGTTTATATTGAATTTCAATTTCAATGGTGGCTTCTCCATCCTTCTAACAACCAATTACTAGCCTCATCAACAAAAAAATCCTTATGGTAGCAGTTTTTCACCTTAGCTTTCACTATCTTCATGATTCCTTGGCTTAGTGGAAGTTGTCTGAACCTGGCCCACTGAGCCCGAATTTGCCACTGTTTCTATGTCTCTGGCCTTTGAACTCTCTCCAATCCTTCACACGTGATGATACCCAGAATCTCATTCCCCAAAATTTTCCTCTAAAACAACATCCTCTCATTTTTGCGCCGCACATTGGCCTCAAACATGGCAAACAATGCAAAGTAGTGGAATAAAGCCTCGCGGAACCGGGAGATGAAAAATGAGGAATTATAAGCTGCATTGACTATCGAATGGATGAACATATCCGAATTAATCCTCCTAAATAAGCTAAGAACACAGCATCGCACAGACTGTGCTCCATAAGTGTGTCATCAAGTAGGTACATCAGCTGAAACGAACAGTTGACGATAAGCACTTCACCTTTCTCAAATCCCAAAGTTTTTTATCACGCTACAAGGGTGAGGTCATTTCTCTTTTATCTCGCCACAAGAGCGAGATCTTTTATCTCATTCTTTTCCTCCCTAAAAACTTTTATCACACCACAAGGGTGAGATCTTTTCTCTTTTTTATCACGCCACAAAGGTGGGGTCTTTTCTCTTTTATCTCGCCACAAAAGCGTGATCTTTTATCTCATTTTTTTCTGCCCTAAAATCTTTTATCACTCCGCAAGGGTGAGATTGTTTTTCTTTTATCTCACCGCAAGAGCGAGGTCTTCTATTTTGCGCTAAAACCCATTTTTTATCTCAGTTTTGGACTTAAACTGTGATAAAAAAATTTAAGCACCACTTTTTATCACGTTTTCACTGAAACCGTGATCTTTGTGAATCTCCTTAGTGTGGCACATATCTATTATTGTAGTAGTGGCAACCCCTAGATGTGTAAGGAACTTATATTTCGCATGAATGAATTCACTTCTCTTAATCTCAGTCTAACACTTGTGTGGACTTTTATG
The DNA here is from genome assembly GCA_019656275.1 of Rhododendron kiyosumense. Taxonomy (NCBI): domain Eukaryota; kingdom Viridiplantae; phylum Streptophyta; class Magnoliopsida; order Ericales; family Ericaceae; genus Rhododendron; species Rhododendron kiyosumense. The sequence continues at coordinate 1,526,666 of BPLS01000136.1, forward strand.
TTGAAAAAATGCTGGCCGGAAGATGTTTGTAGAAATGGGATCGAAGCACTGAATTATCTGTCGTGGCTGTGAGGAGTAAATTAGCAGAGGGGGTTTGGTCCTGTGCGGTGGAGGTGGGGGATGTATAGGTGGATACAGCTGTGGACTCAGTAATGAATTGAGGGCGATGGGACCCATCTCTACTCACTTTACTCCAAATCCAAATAACGCCCCTGCCTCTGTTCCCGTGCCTGTTTCCACTTTGAACGGGTTTCAGCGGGTATCGTATGGTATCCACTCGACGTGAAAAAGTTTCTCCTCTCGACTGATATTGCCTTTTTTTTTTTTTTTGACAGTCAAAAAGGATGAGGGGGGCGACCAGCGTAGCAACTCTCCTTGGGCGTGACCATAGGGGCTCCCTACCCGCTAATGGAATGTCCGGTTCGAGCCATAGCTACCGTCCGGAAGGACGGGCCGTCACCACGGCACCACTTTGGTGCACAATTTGTGAAAACTCCCCCCCTTTGGTCCACAGATAAGGTTCGAGTACCTGCCGGGACTCGAACTCCCGCCTGTGTTAAGAGAGGTGATGAGCCTCACCAGCTGGGCTACCACCTCAGTGGTGACTGATATTGCCATTCGCATGGCCGTTTTCCTTTTTGGAAGCTTTTTCTTCTATTTTTTTTAGGTGGTAAAATGTTAGAAATATGTTAGTATAGTTACTATAATTAGATTACTACCCCACAAGTCCAGTGTGATTCGATCAACTTGAATTTTAAACCACACACTGTCACATCACGTAAGTGGCCACTTACAACCACTTGAGCTACAACTTTGAATCGGGTAGAATTACACTAGGAGTGTTTTGTCTAAATTTACTTTTGCTTCTCTGTTTTCCAACATTTTTAAGAGCATTCATCCATTCTTTATTAGATATATAAACATAGTTGTCTACAACTTAAGAATGCTAAAAATTCATGAATTAAACTTGAAAAAACAACCAAAAAACATGAAAAAACTTGCATTAAATTATTAGCTTAATGATTTTTACCAATTCTGAATAATTTATGATGAGATATTAGTGTGACAAACATGAAGCTAAGAATCTCTTTTTGGTAATCCAATTCATTGAAAATTGACTTCATCTATTGAAATTCAAGCATGTCCAGGCAGTTGCCCCCTATTACCGTTGAATGTAGGTACACTCATGCCTTCCAAGAACACGGGCCATTAGACCCGGTCAAATGGCTATTGAAAGAGTGCGTGGGTATTGGAAAGGGTCTTTCCACGGGTCACCTCTAGTCTTTTAGAGTTGGAAAAGTCTGCCAAATGTCCTTTCGATTGACTCCTATATTTTAGGAGCTATTTGTGTTTTATAGGTACAATTGCACATATGTTTTTTAAGAAATCAAGTTTCTGGACCAGCTTATGGCCTTATGCTCATCGCAGCTAATTTTGGGGGCTTAATCCCACCGCCTACTTGCGGGGAGTGCAGTTATAGTCAAAGAAATTGCTTCATTTGGACTGACCTTAAAAGAGTTGATAGCACATGTGAGATTTCGAACCTGAGAATTAATGAGGGAGCAAATCCCTACGGCTTCGTTCAGTTACTAGGAATGTTGTACCGGAAAGTTATTATCAGGAAAAGTTAAATAAAGTGAAATAAAGGAAAAAGAAATTTATTTTCCTGTGAGTGTTCATTTGACATTTTTTTTTGTTGCAGGAAAACTATTAGTGGTTCATTTACCGGGAAAAGAAACTTATAAAAAACTTTTTTATTTTTATTCCCGTGGCTAATTTTAAATAAAAGTAACTTTGGAAGCTAAATAATAAGCTATCATATTTCAAAAATTAACACATACGGAAAATGTAGTTTACCTAATGCAAACCTTAACATGAAATGAAAAAATCGACTTGCAATTCCCTATTCAATTTGCTATATTCTGAATGGACATCCAAATTTCCCATTAAAATTAACATTCTCTGATAATCAACCGTACAAATGAAGTTTAAAAAATAAGTAGATTATAACTAAATAAATAAATATTAAACAACCGTGCTTAATTAGTTGTCGATGCAAAAACTCATAGAAAATTAGTTAGTACAAAACAAAGCTGAAGACTAATGACAAGATAAAAAAAAACTTCAAAAAAAAAAAACTATCAATCTTGTTCTACAACAATTATCTCAGAAAGTACTATAGTAGTTGAAATTATTGTTGCTCACGTAAATTTCAAGTGTCTTCAAAGAACCTAATTCGTATTTTTTTGATATTGGTGTCATTCACTTTTTTTTCATACCCGCCAATTATTTTGGCCCCACAATGGGAAAAACTTTTGCCGTGACGTAAAATTCGATACTTTTGGCTGGATTACTTTTGCAAGAAAGTAAATCTATTAGGAAAACTTAAAAAACACGTTTTCCACTACTTTCCTACAAACTGAACACTACAAAAGTTATGGAAAGTTAATTTTCCCATCTCTTCCTGTACTTTCCTGACAATTGAACGGGCCTAAAGCTATAAATCCCAGACCTTGACAAACAGACCAACCACTCAAATATTAGGACTAGACTATAATTTACTCTTACAAATTAAAGTTGTCGAACAGGGCCCATAAATGGCCCGGGCCAGAGTCCAAACTCTTAGCCCTAATATGTTGGGGTCATGGACGGGCTCGGTCCAGCTCAACTTTTAGCGGGAGTCCGATGGGCTTTGTCCGGGCTAGCCCTAGCCTGATGATTTTTGGGCCGGACCGTGCTGGGTCAAATTTGCACCCCTGCTCAAAAGCAAGTATCGTGCTACTTCTTGGGGAAAATGACGGTTAAGGATATGTTTTAATAATTAATACCTGTCAAGAACATTTTCAGCATTAACAAATGTTCTTAACTTATTATTGGCTGGTATTAATTATCAAAACAAGTCATGGGTCGTCATTTTCCCTAATTCTTGCCATCTCAATGGGCTTGAGAAAATGAACAAAGAGGCCCATACTTGGGCCTATTCTCCGAGCCTTTGGAACAGCCGTGGGCTCAAATTGGTCACCCAGCGGGTGGTAGTGGTACAACTGAGGGGCGCCAGCGAGAGAGAGAGAGAGAGAGAGAGAGAGAGAGAGACAGTAGAGCGCGAGAAGAGGGCACGATAGCTCTGCATCCTCTAGGGTTTCGAAAATCCAAAAAACAATCAAAGTTCGGTGAGCGTAAAAATCTGTTTTACGAAATTCATCTAAATTATTCAAGGTATTAGTATTGTACAACGAAATCCCGTGGAAACGGCGAGTTCGATTTGGTATAAAATGACGATGATGTTTGTGTGTGAGAAAGAGGTGTGTTTATTGTGTGCAGGAGTCGAGTGTGAGAGTCCTATAGAGGAGAGAGAAGTGAGACCGAGAGCGACGAGCGACGAGGAGAGAGAGAGAGAGAGAGATAACGTGGGATTGTGTGAACGGGCGGGGTCCCAAACCTAGAGATTCTCTCGGCCTGCATCTTTACTTTCTCTGAGTATGTCGGAGAAAAAGCTCGTGGTATGTATGATTCTACGTTTCTAATTTGCATGCATACGGTGACGTTTCATTGTAGCTGTTTGATTAGCTGCTTGTGTTGTAATGTGAACTGGATTTGAGTTGTAGGTTTTGGGCGTCCCGTGGGATGTTGATACGGATGGCTTGAGGGATTATATGAGCAAATTTGGGAAATTGGAGGATTGTATTGTGATGAAGGTCAGTCTACCTTTTATTTCCTAGTAATTTTGCCAAAGAAACAAATTTATGACATATGATTAGTTTATATTGGTCTGCGGATTGTGTTGCTCTGAAAACATTGCGGAAACCATGTTTTTACTCTTTTTGTTTTCCCTTATCATGTTTGACTACAAGTTATATGAGATTGTTAATTTCTTATTGAACACACCAAAAAAAAAAGAGAGAAGGCAAAATGACCTTGAACGCCATTACAGCTGACCAAAACTCAAGGAAAAGAACCAACAAACAAACACATAGAGGGAATAGACACTGGGCAAAATGGATTAGAAAATGCTGTAGTGCACTCCCGAAAAGTTTGTTTTTAATCTGAACCGTTCGTTGATAAGATCGACGGCTGTGTGTAGTTCTACACGCGCACTACATAGGGCACCCCCGGATCCGGGCAAAATAGCCAAACCTAGCTAGAACAGAAAATACATCAGAAATAACCTCTCTCTAAGCAATTGCCAATTAGCAGTACACTTGACATTCTCCTAAGCACTTAAGCAAGCTCTTACATCCCTTCTAGTATTTCCCAGAACCAAAACTCCATCTCTTCTTATGGCCTTAAAAAAATTATCCATTTTTGTTAAAAAAGATTCATACCTTTTGTCCTCAATTCTCTCTCCGTTCCAAAAGACTGTCCACTTTTTAAAAAGATTCAAACTTTTTCCTGCAAGTTACTAGATATCAATGAGTTGTTTCTATTAGTGAAAAAAAAATTGATTTTTTTCTTTTGACAATGATGCAATATGTTTAAGTTCGCGTTTTGTGTGGTGGCCAATATTCTAAACGGAGGAATTATTTGGTTGTGCCTCGATGTAATGTTTTTACCAGTGTAGAAGTATTGTAGAGCCTATTTAATGTCGAATTTATATGGTTACTCAGTTACGACTGCAGTGAGTATAGGTCTTTTATGACTTATATGCATACGCTTAATAGTATCTCCATATACACAGATGGAGACCTCGGTATTATCCCATCCATCACACACAACAAAAAATAATTCTCCTTCCACCACAAACTTCCAATCCCAAACTCAAATTAGTTTGTGGCAGAGTAGTTGGTAGCGGAGGTGGCGGTTGTGGCTTTTGGTGGTGACTGACTGACTGGTTGTGGCTTTGGCAGTGACGGTAATGGGTGGTTGTTTGTCATATTCGAGGTCTAGTTGTTAATGATAGCTGTTGCCAGGGTGGTTTTTGGGTGGCACTGGCATTGGGTGAGGAGCTGTTTTGAATCTGCTGTTGTTGATTCAATAAGTTGTTTTGTTGGCATTTTGGGGTTCGGGTGGTGATGTGTTAGTATTTGGGTGGTTATTTTGTAAGATAGTGGTTGAGTAAAAGTCAATCACTGTTAGTGGTGTTTGTTAGCGGTGTTACGCTGGCAAGTCTAATGCGGAGCTTACTGTCAATTCAGGAACCTCAGGAGAGGTTAGTGACTGAGTGTAATTTACCTCTCTTGTTTAGTTATTTTCGTACTACCGGCTAGTTGTTTTTGTTGAGGACTTGATTCAGGTTATTTTTGCTTCACCTTGGAAGAATGCTCACAGAGATGGGACAAGAAACTGATAAAAATCCTTTGAGGGTATTTGGGGATAAGTACAGAGTTTCGAACTCTGCTAGTTGGGGGGAAAATTTGCCAGGAGTTTGTTTTTTCAGCTTTTTGGATTATGCACTATTGAAGTGTCATTAATGATCCTGCTGTTTGATGGTTGTATAGCTGCTAATTTTCTTGGATTAAGGTAATGAAGTGAGCTTTTATGTTATTTGTTTTTCACTAAAGACGTTCGTTTCCTTGTATTATGTTCTAGGAGCGGTCCAGTGGTCGTTCTCGTGGTTTCGGATACGTGACATTTACTACAGTTGAGGATGCTAAGGTGATTCTGTGTGATGTATACACTCTTTAGTTTACTGCCATTATCACAGTTCTTTGATAGCCGATATTTTGTAAACTAGACATGCTCATGGTTTTCCACACATGACGTTTGCATCAGTTGAGGATAACCTATAGTTTTCTATAGTTTGCTGTCATTGCCACACGTCTTGATGGTCTCCAGTTATTTTTTAGGCTGTTCATGCGTGTGTTTCTCTTATCTTGGAATGCTGATGCTTGTTCAGAATTTTACTTGGATGCTGTGTCATTTTTGCAGTTTCATTTGAGAGTATCTCATGCCAATCTCTCTCTCTCTCTCTCTCTCTCTCTCTCTCAACAGAATGCATTGTCTAGTGAGCACTTTCTTGGCAACAGAATACTAGAAGTAAAAGTAGCCACTCCAAAGGTTGGGTTCTATAACCATGAATCAGGGCAGTGATTTTCTATTGCCATATCTATATCTCACTGATCCTTTATTTACTACCTGGTACTATCTGAATTGTGTTGTTGTGGACTGCATTTTGATTATCATCTCTATATTGTACTAAAATGCTTGTGGTAGGAGGAAATGAGAGCACCATCAAAGAAGGTCACCAGGATATTTGTGGCCAGGATCCCACCATCTGTGACTGATGAAGCTTTCCGAAGGTGATGGTGTTTTTTGGCAGATCCTTTTTTAATTCTCATTGTGCTAAAAATTTCAAACGCTATTCTTGAGCTACAGTGAGGATAACTTGTATGTTTTTTCTTGCAGTCATTTTGAGCAATATGGTGACATAACAGATATATATATGCCAAAGGTCTCTCTCTCTCTCTCTCTCTCTCTCTCTCTCTCTCTCACACACACACACACACACATGCACATATGTATTGTTATGCAAAACTTTTGACATACATGCGTACATGCATAAATTTGCATTTTGTCCTTGCTTATTAGTAAATTCTTTATAGCACCAAAGAAAAAAGAGAGTAAGTTCTTTGATTGTGAAGTATGTTATGTTCTTGGGATGTAAACCATATTAATTGCTGTTAGTGGTATATCATATTGTAGGATCCAAGTACCAAAGGGCATCGTGGAATTGGGTTCATCACTTATGCAAATGCTGGTCAGTTGTGAAATTTTTTTCCTTGGTAACATGTATTTCTTGTTTTCCTCATTTTGACAGGCTATATGCCTAGTGTCATTTGCCTGATACTTTAACTTCGGTAAACTTGAGTTTGCCTTTTGGTTTAACGGAGTGGGGTTGGGTGGCTGTCTTTGGATATCTCTTTTTTAATTGGTAGGATGTGGCTAGCAGTAAGACACCTAAGTGGTTGCCTGATTGGAAAGAGGTTTTCATTGAAACTAGTGATGATGCTTTAAGTTTTGGCGCCTATCAAGGAGTGTTAATGTCAATGGGGACATCTTCTGTTTTATTTCTCATTTGAGCCTTGCACAGAAGTGACAGAATCACAAATAACTGAGAACCGTCAGAATCATAGAACCAAATCAGTGAATTGAGAATAGACGATTCATGCACAAAATCATTTTCTGGTCGTTTCTTTGGATGAATAGTGATCAAACAACCCTCTTAAGGTCCTTACGGTTTTATATGCCATCTTCTCTCTCTCTAGAAGAAACATGAGCTCTCTCTAGAATGCAGTGGCTTATATATTCAACTTCATTGAAGTTTTTGCTCTTCCAGAAAGAAATCAAGCAATGTTCTTAAAAAAGTAAGGTGGTGATGTGAGATGGTAACCGTGTTAGCATCTTTTATGATGAACCTTGCATTCTTGTTTTGCCCATTGCTTTTGAACTAGGACAATCTTTTTGGGATAGCTAAAAGTGCTATAAGGGACCAACAAATGGGGACGGAGGGAGTATAATGAAAGATGTAGGATTAGAAATGGTGTTCTTGTACCTACATTTGTTGGCAAAGAAGCATGTGTCTTTCTCATATGGGGACAATGCAGTCACTAGTCATCATTCAAAACAATCTTTAACATAATTATGTCCAAATGTTTCTTACATGCAACCATGGTTGTTAAAAACCTACGGTACGGGATACGTATCTTATGATTCATATTGTCTCCTTAGAAAAATTATATGTTTCCCACCTCGTATCCTTTTTGTACAGATATCCTACAATACTATGACGTGTCCTACGATAGAATTGCGTATCCCGATATGATACTAAAAATCAGACCTTATTTTAGGAAGCGGAATCCCAAACATATTCTAAATCGTTTGATCTGATTATGGCCACGTTCAAACCATTTGAAGAAAACCCAACCTCAATCCATTAGGGCTTATCATGTTTTACATCAATCAAATAAGGGCTCTTCTTCTTTTCCCTTGGCCAAGACACATTAAAACACCTCAATGCGGTAGACCCTTGATTCATAGACGCGAAAAAGGCAATTTCAATTTACGATTTGACATCTCTGTTTAGAAATAGTGGGTCATTGTATAGATTGAGTTGTTATGGGAGCAAGAGCAAAAATGAGCAGGCCGCTTGCTCTAAAAATTGGTACAGGTCTTACAACAAGGGCGGATATAGATTGCATTGATTTGTATAACTGTGTTCACACTATTATAGACTTGTAGTTTCTGCTACTTGTGGAGCAATTTTCAGTGATTGGGTAGACATTGATTTAAATGCGTTGGCTATTTGTCATTTAGCATTATAAAGCACCTTTCTAGCAGCATAATTGCCCCAATTTTCATTTGGTCACTTCCTCTTTATGTCAAAACAACATTCATAGGCTTTAGCTGCTAGAGTTTTAGTTCTTTCCCTTGTAAGGGTTCTTTTCAGAAGATAAGTAGGAGAAAAGAACTAGATTCTGTTGTAATTACCACGAAAGAAATAAAAGAAACAAATTCAAGTGGAACTAAAACTACAGTACCAGGTAAGATTGCGCATTTGATATCTTGATTTAGGTCATGATTATTTTATGCAAGATGCTATCTCTGTTGTTCATTTTGCGGTGATCCTTGGTTTTTATTATTGATCATTGCCAGAGAAGAAAACTCTATCAAATTGCATTAAAGGAAAGGTAAGGAAATAGTTATTTGAAATTTTGCGTAGAACTTTAATTTGTTTGTCTAATGTTACAACAAAGTTGAAAAGGCATAAATACTAGAGGAAACATGACAAATCTGAAGCCCAAACCAAAGAAGGGTGTGCTTTTGTAATGTTACAACTTACAAGTTACACATTGTTATGTTGTCAGACTGTTACATGTTTACTTCATCCTCTCTCTGGCAGAATCTGTGGATAATCTGATGGCTGAAACTCATGAATTGGGAGGTTCCACTGTAGTTGTGGACAGAGCAACACCGAAGGTAATTTACAATGCTACTTGCCTCACAAGGGTTCCGGTTGATTTTTCAGTTGCACGTTTCAGTTTTTTTTTTTTTTTTTTTGTAGAGTATATCTTCCCAACCTGAATAGCTTATCAAGTCATCTATCTTAGTCCTAGCATACCCAATGAGCATATCAAAAAGCTGCCTCTAATTGTGGGTTGACCACTTCAATTCATACTGTTAGTTTATATGAGTGGTCTGCAGTTCATTTTACCACTGAGTATTATAGTCGCAGGAGGATGACTTCAAACCAATAAGCCGAATGCCGCAGGGAGGATATGGTGCATATAATGCTTATATTACTGCAGCAACTAGATATGCTGCTCTAGGTGCTCCTACCTTATATGATCACCCGGGCGCGATGTATGGAAGTAAGTTCTTTTCTGCATGCTCCTTGGAGTGTACCACCGGGGAATGCCTCACATTTTGTGTTTCATCTGTATTAGGACGTGAATCTGCACGAGGAATGAGCAAAAAGATATTTGTTGGCAGGCTTCCTCAGGAAGCTACAACTGATGATCTTCGCCAGCATTTTGGTAGATTTGGCCGAATTTTTGATGTCTATATTCCGAAGGTAAAATGGCTGAAGTTTTGATGGTACAACAAAAGAATGGATGTTGATGATCTGTTGACATTGAAACGTTTATGTGTTGTAGGATCCTAAGAGAACTGGCCATAGGGGTTTTGGCTTTGTGACCTTCGCAGAAGATGGTGTTGCAGAGCGTGTCTCTCGAAGGTCTCACGAGATTTGCGGACAGCAGGTATTTAACTGAAGGTTTACCATGTTTGTGTTACTTATTCTGAAATTTCTACCGTTTGGAATAACTTTATTGTAGGTTCTATTTGGTTTCAATGCTCCTTCCACCAAGTATTGTACATTGATTTTCCGATGCTTGTTTTTGTGAAATATTTGCAAGGTTCAGAGTATTCAGACTCTTCATAAGGTTTCAAACCTATCTGATGTGTCGGAAATGTCCCAAGAACTCATGATTTCTTTGAGATTCTCTTATATTTAGTTATCCCGCTTGGTCTCCATAGCTTCATTATGGGGAGCTGAGCTGCTACTGTGTGAAAATATTTTACCCGCAAGGGATTATAGCCTTGTACTGTGGGGTATATATCAATCATGGATGCACCGTCTTATACACTTACCGTCCTATTCTGAAGGTCGGACTCCATGTGATCTCTCTTAGTAGAAGCCTTCTGGCATCTGTGAACATAGAACAATGGTTCTTTGCTGTATTGGAAAGATTGCGCCATGGTTAGAGCAGTCAAACCATTTCTCATACAAGCTTCTGGTGGTTCATTCATCTGACCATAAACTAGAGCCACTTTTGCTTCTGCAATATTTGTTCATTGATCACCGGAGATTCTTCCATTTCCTTTAAAGATGGTTTCCTTCAAGAGGAGTTTGAAGCTTAGTCATTTGCATGTGTTCTGAGTCCTTGGTTTTTTCATCTGATTTTGGAGGGGACTGACAGGTTTCTGGTAATGCTCGTATAGTCATGTGAAGCCAATGCTTTTTATATCTGGTACACAGCTGTAGATTTTTTGCTGTTTTAAGCCCTACCTAGAATCTAACTGCAGTAATGATTGTACGAAACACTGTATGTGGTTTGAAATTTTTTTTCCCACCTTGATGGATTAACCATCTGTCTTGAAACTGTAAATATCGGATGGTTTACCAGAGCCTTAAAATCCTAACCTGGAAATTATTTTGTTGGGATAGCAAGTTAGCAACTGATTAAATGAAATGATGTGCCATTTTCTTATTATTGGTTACTGTAACTTGCGTTTCAGGTTGCCATAGATACAGCTACGCCGCCAGTTGATGAAGCTGGTCCCAGTAGCGGAAACTTCACGATGGATGATGCTGAACCTTATGGGGGGTACAGTGGTGGTCCTATGCGCGGTTATGGACGGATTTATGGAAGCCTGGATTATGACAATGTGAGTAACAGAAAGAGCATAACATGTATTTTGATATAAGCGATATCATATAGAGTGTGCATCTTAATATGAGAGTTCTTAATTATTTTATTCTCTTTTCCTCTCCCTTTTTCGGGGTACCTGGTCATAGGAAGTCACAGTTCCAGCATTTGTTTCCTTTTGAAGTAGGGCCTACCAGTCTTGGTGTATCAGTTTGATTATTGATGATTCTATTTTGTTCTTTTTGTGAATACTATAATAATGTCTGTTTTGTATTCAACCTAAGTGAATAGGGTAGTGGGTGGATATTGAAATTTGAAACCCCCTTTTTGAGCTCGGCGTGTTCATTCCATTAGCTCGGTTGTTTGGATTGTAGTTATATGATAGTTCAGTTATATGATGGTTCAGTATGTCCTTCAGTCCTTCCTCTCAATTTAGTTTCTTTTTATATATGTTCTTGAGTTGTGCTGCATTGTATATATTCCTTCTGTATTTTTCCTGTGTTTCTGATAGTGTTTTTTTTTTTTTTTAAATCTTGGTGGTGAAATTTTTTTTGGTTAAAATTGGAAACGAAGATAATTGTACAGGGCCTTGTTACCTCTCCAATTATTTTGGATTAAGCATATGCGTTTTTGTGTTTTGCAGTGGAGTTATGGCATGGGTGGAGGGAGACCTTCGCGAGCAGATTTGAGGTATCGCCCCTACTAGAGATGCGAGTACTGGTGTCAAAATTATTAGCCCCTCGCATGTCTACCAGGATATCTTTTGACAGTGGCCTATCGACTTTGATAAAACCTTCAGGGAAACCGTCGGATGTTTAAATTAAAGTGGTATTTTGTACAATGCAATTTAAAACTGTTGTAAGCCACCCTTTTACTTGGTGTGTCGGAAATTGTTCTGGTAATTAGGGACAAAGACTGGGTTCCTTGCAGGTATCTAGTGCCCGGATTTGTTTGATGCATGAAGAGCACAATAGCGTTCCCTTGTGTCGCAAGAATGGCTAGAAGGGGCGGGGGGGAGAGGGCGGAGGTGCAACGAGAGAGGTTGAGGGTGCAGGGTGGTGGTGGAAGATGGTTGGCGTCTCTAACGGAAAAGTTGGAGGCCTGAGGTGGATTTCTCTTTTGGAGGAGAGGGAGGGGATGGGGCTGGCGGGGAAGACAAAATAGGTGGGGGATGGGCCAGTGATGGGGGTGGAGAGGGCAAGGGGTGTATTTTGTTCACATACTTCTTGTTGGCTGACCAAACTAATTTTTAACAAATATTCATTGTTGCGAAATGTACGAGATCAACGGTTTGGTTCATTGATGCAGAGGTCAGCCAATTTTTAACAAATATTCATTACTGCGAAATGTACGAGATCAACGGTTTGGTTCAATGACGCGGAGTTAGAATGGTCTCACAAAGATCAAATTGGGAAGGGTATGGCGAATCAGGTCTCGAGGCTAGGGGGGCTGATCCCCCAACAATTTTTGCTACCTTTCAATTTTGGATTCTTTTTAAGAAAAAGAAACACTTGATGGGTTAATGAGAGGAGATCTCTCTCTCTCTCTAGAATTAAATTAAGTAATCTTAAAAGGGAAAATTTCTTTTATATCCTTTTAACTTTGATTAAAAATTCATTTTGGTTTTTTACCTTTAAATTTCGGCATAAAAATGCTTCGACTTTTCAATGTCATCCTTTAGAAGGAATTCATTTTTTTTGAGTCCTGCCGTAGGGACCAATAGCCGCGCTGGGCCATCTCCGGCCACTGGACAGCCAATTTGAACCGTCCAAAAATTCTAAAAACAAAAATTCTAAAATTTTAAAAACAAAAAAAAAAAACGAGGGGGCTGACGTGAGAATCGATGACATCCAATGTATGTATGGTGCTTGATCTAAATATCTTATTTTTCGTGTATATTTATATATCCCTAAAGGATGTTATTGAAAAAAATTAGAAAGTCGAAGTATTTTTATGCCGAAATTGAAAGGTGAAGGACCAAAATGAATTTTTGGTAAAATCAAAGGTATATAAGAGAAATTTTTTCAATCGTAAATTTTGATATAGTTGTAGTCATTTCATTATAATGTTCACAAGAGTAAAATGCGGCTTAAAATTAAAACACTTAACTTTATTAAAGTACTCGATATTATTTCTTGCTATAAGATTTTATGTTCAATAAATAGATCAAATATTAATATTTAGGACTTAGTAAAATGTAGTTGGGACATATAATTGTCTTGATAATTAAACACAATAGATGAAATATGAATAATTTGGACTTGTAAATGTGGTGTGGGCATAATAATTTTCTTGCATAAAGGGACAACGGTTTCTTGGGAGGAAACCCCCAAAAAATACCGTTTAACACAACGAAACAATCTTGTTTTATATGAAATTACTTCATTTTTTGTGCCTTACGTTCATCATTACAAATTAATTTTTATTTGAATTTTTCCATCATCAGCTCAATTTTTTCCAAAGTTGATCCAATGGCTCAAATTAACAGGGTACACTAAAACCACCTATGTGTACCGTAGAAAAATTCTCTTAACATATTGTTAGACATTTAAAAGAGAGTGTAGTGGGCCGAAATAACAAGGTTCGGACACGGGAGATTGTTCGGCTAGAGTGATAGGCCCGACCTCCCATTCGATGTTCCTAGTGACCCAGGTCTTGACGTTCAGCCACCTGGTTGAGATAATGCCATGCCCATTCGAGGCACATCGCAATCTTCTACAGAGTGTCACATTGACTCAGCCACGTGGTTTGGCCGCGGGGGCTCGACCAACTGACTAGTGCCGGCTCATCCACGTGCAATTAACTCTCTCACTCAATATGTCATGGGGTGATGTTAGCCAAAATGATAACCGCGTGAGCTAGGCACAAGCCCATGTGATGACAACTCATGCACATGAAGTTGCAACCTGATCCAATACGCCCCTTGTGATGTCCGCTGAAAGCGGTTACCGAGTGTGCGTGACATGCCCCAACTTGGAGAGCAAGTCACAACAGTCTATATAAGGTACATGGATAAACCCTAAAAGGTACGTTCTACTTGACTCTCAAACCCTAGTCCTATACTTCCTTCCTTGAGCATATACTTACTAGACCGTCAGAGTGCCTTTCTGATTGGACTCCGATCGGTTTGGCACTAACGGCAGGCTTCCTGTGCAGGCTAAGGCAAACAGAGCTAGGTCGGACCAAAGGTGAACCAGAGTATTCTATGAGGGACTCCATCCGATCACCAACCCCCCCATAGGGAGAGCAACTTTCGGTGTGGATTTAAAATTGAGTTTGGCACACAATTTACACTACCGAAAATGCCCTTTTAACTGTCACACTATTCCAAGTTTCCAACTAAATGCCTTTTAACTCTCATACCCCACATTCAAATTGCTTGTGCAACAACTGCAAGTATTTTTTTTTGAAGAGACTGCGGGTTGTATGATCGATCATAGCCAGGATAGCCCACTGGAGGAGAGGTTATTTTGGGTCCTGGTGGTAGAAGCAACCCTAACCACATTATGATGTTTTAATGTGGCCTGATCTTGGCCCAACATGGACATAAAAGTAGCCTGATCTGCAGTAATACCAGCAGTTGTACCAATTTCTTTCATCTTTTCCTTCAAAAATACTCCATTCAATTTTTTGGGATCCGTCCAAAACACATATGTACATAGAGATCCGGATACTTTGTGAGGATTTATCTAAGGATCTTGTGAGGGTTTAGGGAAGCTATTCTTTTCCATTTCCCTCCTAGGACAATGGTTTATTGTTAAGTACTACTGTACATGTTTCATCTCTGATCAATATAGGAAACAGAAGGTTGTACTAGGCGTACGAGAATCTTTAAGCATTTGGGGACAGGAATTAAATAGACGTAACTTTTCCTCCCCCCTTTTGTGCTTTTTGAGAGTATCTCTCTCAAGAACCAAATCTGCATCATAGAGCTGGAAGCATTTCAGACCCCCTTTTTGTGTTTTGTAACAGGTACACGAATAATTGCCAGTCTACCCCTTGGACACAACTGAAACAAACTCGTAGGTTGGGGTAAAATATCACCTCCAAATTAAAGAACTAACGGAGAACTGTATATTATTTAAAGTTATGCCGGACTTTTGTCCTTTCTCGCCCATACCCCATCGTTCATGAATCACATGGGTACTATGGTTGTGGTTGTATATATCTACAATCATCTCATCAAGAACTTCAATGAATGATATTTCCGTTAGGCTTTATAAAATTCTCGATCGCAACACCCGATTCACGCTACGTACCATTCATTCGATATTTCCGTGACCGCTTTGCTTAAAACCTTGCCTTGAGTCTCGACAATACATTTCAGCTGGGCCTACAGTGTTACATACTACACGTTTCTCAGCCAATGTATATGCGTAAAAGTATACGACATCCATATGCGGCATGCATACAACAGTCCAAGACTTTATAAAAAACAGGTCCCCCGGCCCTTAGTAATAATGTCAAAAAACGATTGGTCACTATCCAACCTTTTGGATGCTGTCCCTCAGGAAATCACAAATACATTGATTGAGTACATAATATATATATACAAGAATGAAGCAAACATCAACCCCAGCATGTTTTAAAACTCCCCAAGTGGGCAGTGTCTCCCTTGCCATTGACAATATCAAACATGTACACCATGAGCCCACCCTGGCCTGCCCAACATTTCAGCAATTGGCCGGATCTATCGAGAGATTTCAGACCCATTCATTCACAGAAGGAATTAACCAGGTGTGGAGAGGAGAGGAGATCAGGAGGCCACCGCCAACCACCCAGCTACATGTTGGCCTAGCTATATACCGTGATGATCAGCAAGAAGCATGAGCAGTGTTGGATCAAGTACCCCATTCTCGATCAGAATTTATTGGGCACAGTTCGAGTGTCTCATGATCGATGTGGAGTGGGGCCGCCGGTTGGAAGTTCTGATTTCTTGTGGACTGATTTTGTCACCCATCTTGTGTCAAACCGTAGGAGAATTATGTTTAGAGAGTAACGATAATGGGATACCATATTAAACCTATGAAGTCCGCAATAACTAAGTCAAGCTCAATACATAACAACTCAAGAAATTCATGGGCGGATTTGTTTATCCACCCTTTACTCACTAAACAGAGTGAGGATATTGTGATAAACAATTTTGAGGGTGAACGAATTCGCACTCATTCTATATAGGATATATAACTAAAAATACAATTCTTGTATTTGGCAAATTTAACCTATTGACCTCTTAGTAGAGAATGTGTACAAGGGTGATCAACTAGGCTAACCCACCTGACTCCGGTCCCAAGAATTGAGTGAATCCCCACTCAGGATTCAGAAAATTTGGGTCCAACTCCTCTATAATTAGAATAGTGGCTGAACCGGCCGTAATGTGGCTATAAATGGAGTATTGACTAATATATAGTTTTCTACCAAAAATTTGTACAAACATAGCCAAAAAAGCAACCAAATCATCAAATTAAGTATGGCCCGTACGTACGTCTAATCCCTCTTTCCAAACTAATTAAGAGAAGCTATTTCAATTTGTTTCATTAGCTAGTGTTAACTTGCATTCAATCATCCTATATTCCATCCTTCTTTCAGAGAAATACGCGCACATTGAAATATCTAGGATATATGTAGTTAGGGTCTGCATATTACATTGCTTAAGAAACAGGCAAAAACTAAACAAATTAAGTACAAAATAGTCAGCAATTGCTTAGGTGAGTTGGTAGGTGAAGTTACTCTCTTGTCCTCACTCAAAAAAAATACTCCGTAAAATAAAATAGGGGCCTATCAACAGCTTGTTAATTTGCTTGTATATATCAACAACTACTATTTATTTACTTGTTGCTTTGTTTATTGTTTGATAACTTGATGTGTCGAGACCAGTTTACACACACTTCTACTAGCTTCTTGAAAATTAATCTTGATGTTCACTAACGGGGAAAAAGAAGCTGATTACTCATTACCAAATTTTAAGTAATAAGCAAGTGAGCCAAATGATTTTTTTAGTTTGTGATCTACGACTTATAGACTCTTGATATCATGTGTAGGGGTGCCAAAGAATCCAAGCCGATCTGAGTTTTATAGTGTTTGAGTTTAGTTCGTTAACGTAATGATTCTATAAAACTCGAAAACGAGCCGAGCCTGATAAATTTACTCAAAATAACCTCCTTAAACGAGTCAAGCGTAAACAAACGAGTCAAACTTTTAGAGTACTTTGAGAACTCATGCTCGAACTTGGATCGATTACTAAACAAGTCGAGCTAAGAGCCAAATCTCGACATGCTCGCGAGTAGTTTTGGTTTGCTTGCAACCCTAATCACGTACTTGAGGCACAGATTTAACGTGATAGCGGATCGAATGGGGTCTCCTACATAGAGGTGGATCGGTTTTCACTTGGTCATAGTGTCCCAAAAACTAGGGACATACTAGAACTAGTAAGGGGGCTACACTACGGCTCCATACTCTTCCCAAATAAATTCCACGGGATCAAGGGGTCCACCCAGCCACGTGGACAGTTGTATGTATTTGGACCGGAAGAGACAGTACTAATCGGAATCATTCAACGGTTTGAATGTATTTTTACATTTTTATCGGTAAAAGTGTATTTTTACTGATAAAAGTGTATAAGAAAATCCAAATTATTGAATCTACTAATGGACGGTTCTAATTTGTGCAAACCATTGTGTAGCGGGCCGAGCTTAACTACGGTTCAACTAGGAACCACCGACGCTCCACTACCACCGACAGCTGCCGTACGTGGCGGTGCACCCACTCCACGGGGCTCGGCCTTGGCCGAGGCACGCTGATCGTCGGTTCTAACTTTGCCTAGCGTCCGGTACGAAGAAGGTTATGCCGAGCTCGGCCACTATTTGGGCCGGCCCCGTAGACGTTTGCCTAGCCTGAATTCCCTTCGGGCTCGGCTACCCTCCAAGCTCGGCCACCCGTTGGTTGGCGACTCCGCAGACGATTCCCGCCCGAGCCGTGCGCCCTTGGCCTCGGCCACCCTCATGCTCGGCCTCTCCATTACCAGGTACGCTCGGCCGCTCGTGCGGCCGCGTGCCAGCCCACGTGCGGAGACGGTTATGGCAAAGGATAAACGTGAGCGCACATGGGGCATGCCAGCTCACGCCAAAGCGGTCACCAGATCTATCCGGTGACGTCATGACGACGCCGCCTAGCCCGTGCGAGGCATGTGCCCGTGCTTGGAGAGCAAGTCAAGGAGGCTCTATAAATACCAAAGGATAGCGCCTCTGGAAGGTACGCCCTAATACACGCGAACACCCACTCAAAACCCTAGTCTCCTTGCTCTCTCTCGGCACATACTCATCCTCTCGCCGGAGGGCCTTGCCGGGCAACCCCCGGCCAGGTCTTAGTCGTGCGTTCATTGTGCAGGCGTAGCGGAGAAGGCTAGGCCACCAACGAACCAACGGAGGAAGGGACCAGATCGAAGATCACGGGCCACACACATTGGACTGGAGATTAGCTGGAAGCCCTAGCCGCTGCCGGGGGGGGGGGGGGGGTGGTTCGTTTTTCCCCGCCATCCTCGCCTCGTGATCTCCCGCCGCTGGCTTTCCGTGCGCACAGTTAGGGGTTCATCCGTTGCTTGGCCCGGCGTGGCTCCCCTGTTTGGCGGCTTCATCTGGCGTGTGGTGGTGGCTTACAGTCCGTTGTTCCTCACGGCGTCTCTTGTTCTGTCTTGCTCGAAGTCGACGACGAGGTAATAAGGTGTGCGGTTGGGTTGGGTTTTTTTTCCTCTTTCGGTCTTCTTTTCCGTTTACCGGCTGTTTCAGTCTGGGTGTTCTCCGATTTGGGTCCCCCAGATTCGGCCTGTGCTGGTTTGGGTTTCCCCAGGTCTGGCGGTTTGGGTGGTGGGCGAAATAATTTTAGTTAGGTTTTGATGGGTGGTTAATTTTGAGGGTTGCAATCGGCGATTGGTTCAGTGGTGATGTGGCGTTTTTTGATAGTGACAGCTGGGTTGCCGGTGTTGGGGGTCTTCGTAACAGCACTGGTTTGGTTGTTCTGAGCCGTCAATAGTAGATCGGGTGTGATGGAGAGCGCCCAGAGCTTCCCCGGAGTTTCTCCTTTGCTGGAATGGTCTCTGTGTCAGTTGGCCGGTGTGGTTTGTCCAGGAGGGCTGTTTCTTCCTTTACACTTGTATTCTGTTTGTTGTGTAATGGGATTTCATCTGAGATCTTTCTGCCTTGTTCCCGACGAGATTCTCATATCGGCACCTAGTGTTGATTTGTTTTTACAGGGTGTCCTAGGGTCCCGGATTAGGTAGTTTGGTGCAATCCTGTATTTTGTGATGTAATCTTTGTCTTTGTGCTTAAATGAAATTGTGACTGATTCAAAAAAAAAAAAAAAAAGATTAGCTGGACTCTTTGGGCAATGTCTCTAGTACTCCACGTGACAGAGAGGGTGGCTGAGTTTTTTTGTGTGCACGTGATAGCGGTTGAGGCGGTGGAACGTGAAGGGGAAGCAAATGGCGGGAAGGCATATCTCACGTGGCCACCAACGGTCGATTTGCGCAGTGGAAGGTGACCGTTGGGAGCATTTACTACTGCTGGTGCTTAAGGAGTGGACAACAGTAGTAGTATTTTTTTTTTCTTGACAGTAATTTTGGTGGTCAAATGGGGGATCTGACTGTGCGCTTCGTGATTCTCCCTCTCCATAATTGCGTTTATTTTTGTCAGTGAAAATAATAGTACTAATAATTGCGATTCTTTAATACTACCGTTGAAGAGACGACGTTCAAAGCTACAGTCTATGCATTCCACATGCATGATGGATGGCTAACCTCCCAACACCATGGAAAAAGTTTTTCCCCAACAACATGCACTACTAGCTATTATCTGCCCACAAACCTTTTGCCTGGAGCTAGCTAGCTTAATTCATGTGATTTTCTATGCTTATATATATATATGCTCTAAAAACAGGTTTGATGCAAAATCTTAAAAAAAACTACAAATACGATTGCTCATTTCGCAAATACATAGATTCTTTTCTTGGTTATGTGCTTGCTAAAGTGGGACTGATGAAAGGGTCATGCTAACCACGCCCGTTAGTTAATATGCACAATTACGGCCAAAAAATTAAAATTTCATTGCACATTTCATATCTACAGATTTGACAAAGTTTCATGAGTTGTATCCGTACATTTTCTACATTCTTCTGTTACTCAAGAGGAAAGCAAAGCCGTTCAAGAAAAAGAAGAGGAAAGCAAAAGACCCATAGGAAAAGAAAGTACCAGAAAGCTCTTAATATGATCAAGACAAAAAGTTGTAGACAAAAACTATTTGGTTTTATCCTTAATCAAAAAATATTCACTTTTAATTTGCGCCAAATTTATATGTGTCATTAGTTCGTCTCGACGAGAGGAATTAAAAAAGTAAAAAAAAAATTATGACTTTTACACAAATATTTTTCAAAAATATCCAAGAAAAAACCCCAAAAAAGCTGAACAATGACAAAACCAAAAAGTGTTATATATAGTTCGGTTAGCAGAAACACCCCGGGTGGGACGTTGGACTTAAAAAGAACTGAGCCGAAAAAGGAAAAAGTGGAGTAAGAGTAAAATTGACCAATTGTCAAAAATGCAAGGCTTGATCATGGTCTACCATGATTGAGGTTTGAACGGCCATGTATTTTTGTATCTAGCCGTTGTGTTTTACCGCGCTCAAAAAGGCCATTCGCATTGCAGACTACTAATAATCAGTGCTCAATTGGATTCTTCTTCTGGTGGCCCTTCACAACATTTTGACCATCTTTCTTTCTGTGAAGTAAGAATCTGGCCGTTCAATGTTTGCAAAAGCTTAATTAATTTCCAACATACTTAGTAGTAATTCTTTCTTGGCATAAAGTTACTTAAGCTAAGGATGATGCTTGCCTTGCCTGCTTGGGTAACTTAGAATCTAAAGATAACACAACTCATTCACCACCTCAACTTCAACATTGTATCTGCAATTTGATAGTAATTTAAATTACAAAATAAAAATTAAAGAACGTGTCCAAAATGGAGTATTGAATCTTACTAGGTACTTCATATTTACGATGTTCATTCAATTGATCGTGAATTAGACAAAGATATATAGACCATGTTAGATTTATCAAAGATAGTCATTTCTTTGCTACGTCATTCAACTTTATAATTTGAGTATATGAAAAAATTGCAACACTGTCGAAATGATATTTTCCACTTTCAAAATGTAGTTGGCTTTTTTTTTCCTTTGGACACAAAACAATATGCAGGTTATCCAAAAGGACCGGATGAACTGGATCCAAACGGATCGAGTGAACAAGTTCTCAAGTGGCGATAAATCCGCGTAGGGACAAAAAAATAAACTGATAAGGCAAACGACCACTCAAAACCCGCTAATCAGACGCCACTGACCGCCGCAAGCTACAAATCTCGCCAATGAATTTCAAAGAAATACGCCGGCGGCAAAAGACACATATTTGTAACTGACCCTCACTCCTTTTTCTTTTGTATAGGCGTTATAGGGTGTCTTGGCCATTTTGCGTGTATTTTAGGCATAAGTTATGTAAAGCGTGTGCGGTAGCACGAAGAAGAACGTGAAAGCGTCATTCAAAACTCTACCGAACAACTAAAATATCGTGAGTGCGACGATTTAAAACACGAACACAAAGCGAGAAAGAGTGCGGGAGCGAATACCTCCAACTTTGGCACTCGGCCCTCCCCCTCTTTCTACATATGCCAAACTTGCCTCCAACTTTCTCCAAATATTACAATGACTGCCCCTAATCCTATGCCATTCGAAAATATCACTTTCACAAAGAGAAAAACAGAGCACCTCGTTGTTCTGTCTCTCAAAAGCAAGCCCCTGACCTGAGAAGGTTTTCTTTGTCAGGTTTCCCCTGGATGGATCTCTCCCCTCCTTTTCCATTTTCCAAGGAAAATTCACTCCTTCTCTCTCTCTCTCTCTCTCTCTCAGATATTTCCCGTCATTTTCCATTTCCATGTAATCGTGCATGTACTGTGCTATCGCAATCACCAGATTGGATTTTTCCCAGAAAAAGGAAAAAAAAAAACTCCCACTGAACACTACCTATCCGATCCGAAGGAAAGAAAAGCAAAATAACACTCAAACACAAACTCGAAATCACTAGAGACTAGACCAACAAATAGGAGTACAATACGACGACAGTAGTATATAAGAGTTTAAATGGGAAAGAAACGACACCGTTGTTTTTGTCAGTGTTGGAATACTTGGAAAGCGATGCAATTTGTCCCGCACAAACGCGCCAGCAGATCGATCCCCATAGTAATGGTTTTTTGGATTTGATTCGAGCTATCCCCTACGTGGGTCCCAATAACGTCCCCTTCCATTCGAGAAAGAAAAAAAAAAGTTGCACACGTGCTCTGCTCCATTAGGAACCTGTGCCACTGCCATCACTTCACCTTAACACGATGCTTACACTAAAAAATAATCTTAATTAAGTACGTTAATACAGTACTCCATTGGCAAGATCCATAAGATAAGCTTATAATAACATATGCAAATTTGGGAAAATATCACTTATTCTGATTTTATTCCAATTTACAGTAGTAGAAAAGAGGAAAATATAGTTGTGTTAAAGTACTTCATTCAAAGAGTTTACGCTAAGTAATTCTCCCAAGATCACACTTTGGAGAACTTTTCTTTTCCGGAAAAAAAAAAAAGGCTTATCCTTTTTGTTATCTGCCTTGTTATTTTTGCCATTACATATTCTTCAATGGATCAAATGGACAAGGAATTTGCTATCTATAAAAAGATAACAAATTCCAAATCTGCATAATTAGAAGGAAGTTGCTCTCAATACTCTCAAAGACTTAGGCAAACGATAAACAAATTTTTCCTATTTATCTCTCGTCATTCTATTTCTCTCCACTCTTTACTTTAAAAAATATCCCCCCTTGTTTGGTTCAAGGAAAGTTTTTTTAAAAATAATGAGTAGAGAAATGGCTAAAATTTATCAAAAACCGTACGCAGAAATTTGGAGACCTAAAACGAACAAGTCATGCTATTGATCATGAAATCAATTTAATTCATATAATCCTAATAATTTTGCGACTAAATAAATTTCTCATAACTACTGTATTATATTTGCTTTCATATGGGAGTAATCCTATCCAATATTATGCGGGTGAGAGGAAAAAAAGTCCACTCCAATATACGACATTTGCCCTCTAGAAGACAAGTTGCAATATTCGAATATACTAGTAAATAATGATATTTTGAACTCTTTAATTTAATCATTTTTATATACCTTTCGTAGTACAACGACACATTTCTCGATTTCCTTTTCCCCTTTCCCAATTTTGCCTACTCCCAAACCCGATGCCTCGAAAACTTAAAAGAGAAGCCCCAAAAAAATATAAAGAAAAAAAAATAAAAATATAAAGTCCAAAAAGAATCTCGATTATAGTAAAATCATGACCGGTGAAACGATTCCGCCAGTTTCCCAATCTTCTCCACCAGCTCCGGCGACAGCTTCTTAACCGGTCTCCTCTCCTTCTCCGGTCTGAAATCAAACCCCAACGCATCCGACACCTCCTCGGAGCTCCACCCGGCCTTCCGGAGCGCGTCCGAAAACCGATCCGCTTTCAACAACAGGGCATCCAGGACAGCCTGATTATCCAACAACACCATCTCGCCGTCGAAAAACCCTGACGCCGATACGTGCACGATCTCATCGACGTCCGATTCGCCCCACCCGCCTTCCCTCAACACCGACCCGATCTGCTCCACGTACTCCTCCACCCACTTCGGCGGCTCCGACCTATGTATGTCGAAGTAACGTTCGGGAGATTCCGACGACGAGCACGACGACGAGTTGGAGTTCCTCCGGCGCCGGTCCACGGCGGCGTCGCTCCAGAACTCGACCCACCTCGGGGTCCTGCCCGTGACGGAATCGAGGCTTCTGCGGGAGAAAAAATCCGACGAGGATCGCAGGAGCTTCGATTCCTGTTTTGATGAGGTCGGAGGGCTGCTGTCGTCGGAGCCCCCGGACCTCTGGTCGAAGAAATCGGACAGATCGAGACCGCAGCAGAAGATGCGGCTCTCGTCCACGTAAAATATAGGGTTTCCTGCCAAACAAGGACTGGAGGGAATGTAGCAGCGGTTGAAGATGGGGATCAGGAGCGGGGCCCGCCTGATCGCGGCTCTGGCGGTTCTGAGGGCGGTTTCGGGGTCGGAGGGGCGGGGGCCCCAGGACTTGGACCAGAGGGTGTTTTTGGAAATGTGGAAGGAGGTGGAGGCGAGGGGGAGGGTGATCTGGGATCGGAGGTGGAGGCGGGAGGGGGAGTTGGCGGCGGCGCGCCAGTCGGGGAAGCCGGGGCCGAGGGGGAGGCCGGCGGAGAGAACGGCCTTGAGGTCCGGGGGGAAGGCGAAGCCAAACTCGGCCTCGGCGAGGGCGAATTCGGCGTCGGAGAGGCCGGGGTCGACGTGAATGCCGGAGGATTTGAGGTGGGTGATGAGCTTGTCGGCGAGGGAGGCGTAGGAGAGGGGGGAGGGGAGGGAGGTGGAGGTGGAGAGGGGAGGTGGGAGTGGGGCGGCGTTTGCGGCTCGGGCGGAGAGACGGCGGAGGCCGGCTATGTGGGCCGGGTTTAGACCTGTCATCCTTCGGTCGACGTCGACCATGGCTGTGATGTACTTCTTCTCTACTTCTCGATGAATTATTCCTCTTCTTCTTGACGGAAATTTGACGACGGGAAATGTTATTTGCCAATTACTTTAGACAGAGTGTAGAGAGAGAGAGAGAGAGAGAGAGAGAGAGAGGGGTCGCAGATGAGTAGGAGTGGTAATTGCGGAAGGGAAATAATTGGGAGCAGAGAGACGGGGAGGGATTTCGCCTGGTAAAGGAACGGGTATTTATAACAGATAGTGCTGGGTCCCACTTTGGGGTCTTTTTAATGCGAAGGTTATATTCACAGTATGTTAAAAAATGAAAAATGATTCTATGACTATTGTTTTACTAGTAGTAGTTTATTCGGGTGATTGCGACATGATATTAATTTGGGAAAAATTTCATTTCAAAAATACTCCTCACTCGTATACCTTGTCAGTACATGAACCTAACTTTAGGGCTGGGTTCCGGTTTTTAAAAAAAGGAACTTTTAGAAAATGAATGTAATTTTAAATTTTAAATTTATGTGTTTACGCAAATAATTTTTTTACCAATATGGATCTTATTTGATAAATCTTATTGAAATATTTTAAATGATGCAAAAAATTAAAAAATTATTTTTCATTTTCATTATATTTGAACTTAAAATTACATTCTTTTTAAAAAGGAAGATTTAAAAAGAAAACGGAACGACACCTAACTTTTGAGGTTGGCATAAAAGTTTGAAGGTCATGTTTCCATCAACAATTTTGGACAAATTTTTTTTGCATTTCGTCTGAAAAAACAATTTGATATTTTTCAATAAGTAATTATTAAGTTATTGCTTATTGAAAGCACCTCATAAATGGAAAATTTTTAAAATAGCATATGACTTTTCACACAAATCACACATAGACACTTGATCTTTTAATATTATTAAAAAAATACCTGATCTATTTAAAAATTTATCAATTTTTCCACCCGTTGTTAACTTTCGACTCAAAAACAAACGTAAATGTTGAAATGGCCTACACCTGGTCATTTAGAGGGAAACCAATATGTATTTTAGAGGGAAAAATACATTACTTTACTGATTTCTCCCGCCAAAATCCACCTGTGGGGCTATGGAGTTCCAATAGCAACTATTTTTACTTTTTTTTTTATAACTTTTAGTTTTGTTTTTCTTCTTTTTTTTTTCGCGTTTGTTAGTTTTGCGCCAACCTTTTGTGACTTATTGATTTGTCTCGAAAAGACGAATTAGAAAAGTATATATATTTTTTTGTACTTTTACCCAAATATTTTAGGAAATAACTACTTTTAAGTCAAAAAAATGACTATTTCCCAAAATATTTGGGCAAATATATAATTGTTTTTTAATTTTTTGGGGTGCAAAACTAAGAAACACGAAAAAAAATTTAAATAAGAACAAAACTAAAAAAAAAGTAAAGTGCAATGGGAATGTCCCAAAATTCCCAAACATTTCCTTCTTCTCATTCATTTGCCTCACACCATCTCAAGTTTTGTCGAAAAAAATGGCACATAAATTTGATCCCCAAAATGTGCAATAATCAGTTCAACAAAAATAAACAGTTACAATAACTGAGATGAAGTCTTATAAGCATTACTCTCATAACAAACCATTGGAACTCCATGGCCCCTCAAGTGGATTTTGGTGGGAGAAATCAATAGAGTAATGTATTTTTTCCTCAAAATGTATATTGGTTTCCCTCCAAATGGCCAGATGTAGGTCATTTCAGCATTTCCGTCCTTTTTTTGATGGAAAGTTAACGGCGGGTGGAAAATTGATGAATTTTTAAATATGTTAGGTGTTTTTTTAATAATATTAAAAAGTCGAATACTTATGCGTAATTTGTGTGAAATGTCAGGTATTCTTTTAAAATTTTCCCTACTAAATCCTACACTAACCTTCGTCAATGATTAGATGGATTTATGTTATGTGTCTCTCTTTTTTTTTTTTTTTGGAAAAGGGTTTGACATGGGTGGCACATAATGGATTTCTGACTTTCATGTTGGCGAGGATTTTTAAGTGGCAATGCCCAAACATCGCCTCTATCTCGCGTTGTGGGATATATACATTTAGGCTAGGCCTTGTGTCAAAATGTGGCTTGACGTGGAGGATTTTTGCAGCTCTTAAAAACTTTCGCGTTATTATTCATGCGGGTTAACAGTATAGCCAACTCTGATAAAAAAGACAAAATAGCCAACTCAGGTCACATCAAGGGCTAAGGTGGAGTATGTAAAAATTTAGCCAATAAATTTTTTTTTTTACCCAACCCCTCCAACTCAAGTATGTCGAGTCGCGAGCTTCAAATTCGTAAGTATTTTCTTATTATTCAGAGCACTGATTGATATGCTTAGATTTGTACTTATGTTCTTAAATGCAAAATACTAACTAGTGTGCTTAGATTTGCTCTTATATTGTTAAATGCGAAGCACTAGCTAGTGAGCTTAGATTTTTCTTGATTTAGTTGTTGCAGAACACTAGCTGATGTGCTAAAATTTTAAAATGTTGGATTTTTTTACAATCTTATTAATTTAGGTTTAAATTATAATGGAATAGCCAAAAAAGATCTGTAGCATTTTTTGAGATTTGTTGATGTCCAAGAATTTTTACGGGAGCGTTATTTCATATAGTGCATGTTAAAGACACCATTCCATTAATTCTTGAGAAATATATATCCGATATCCTCACTCATTATAATTTAGACATTCACAATATGCAAGGTCAAGGGTATAATAGTACTAGCAATATGCTCGGTGTATGAAATGTATTACTCTCCCTATCCATGTTTATTGGTCCATTTTCGGCATTTGTGTCATGATTTAAATTGTATATATCTTTCAATTTATAGCGAATTCCAAGATTTTGAAAATTTCGTATAGTAAAAGTAATTGAGATTTATTAAATAAGATCCATGTTGCATATTTTTTGAAATTCGTATTAGAAGAATGCTTAGCCTCCGAACCTCGCTTTCGAATAAGGTTGAGAAAACCCCAAGCGTAGGGCTAAGTCGTCGATAGCATAATAACCGGAAGTCCGGGATCGTACCCACAGAGAATCGAAATATAGCTAGTTTGGATTGTAGGTTGAAAGGGTAGAATGCGGCGTTCAAGATGGCCAACTTGATTTTGCTTTTAAATAGAGAAAAAGGCTAATAAAAGACTATGAAAGAGATTTATGAACTAAAAAGAGGCAAGTCTAGGGATCGTCTATCCCATGACAAAGGTCGTTACCGGTTCTCAACTATAACTCAAGCAAGAGTCATGACCGCGTGCTCACGCCCGGAAGATTTAGCTTTAACGACTACGTTTATCAAAAGATGTGATTAAACGGAACTAAACAAATCTATTTTTGCTAATGTATCTAACACGTAGGAGGCCACGAGCTCTCGGTATGCCGCTTGCCAAGACCGCTTGACTAAACAACATACCAAGGAGTTAACACCCTTCGCTTAGACCAAAATGGCTAGGTTAATCCAATTCCGAAAACCATGATTTTAAGCCCGAAGGTTTGAGAACCAAATAACCACCTAAGTCATTGGGAAAGATTAGCCCAAGACTTAGCCAAAAGACTACTCACACATAGCTAAAAGACTAGGCATGGTAAGAAAATGGAGCGAAAGATTTAACCGAAGAAAACGTAAATAAACTTGATTTATGCAAAGCTCCAAAGCGTAGCTACAACATTAATAAACGAGAAATTAACATAAGATAAATACTTACATGAGTTCTTGAGGAAATTAGCTAAGAAAGCTTGAGAGCAACAATGGAGTTCTCCTAGAAAGCAAAAAAAAACTAAGGCCTAAAAAGACTAGAAATGGCCATACCCTCCATATATGGCATATAAGCCTATTTATAGGGAGCTAAAGTTAAATTACAAAGGACCAAAATGTCCCCAAAATATCTCAAAAACATTCCATAAGTGGAAACTTTCCATAAATGGAAGATAGAAAAAGGTAGCAAAAATCGGCAGATCTTTCTAGGCAGTACCGGTACTGGGAAACTCCCAGTACCGGTACCAGGCTTCAACGGGCTGGAAAATTGATCTCTGGACACCCAGTACCGGTACTGGGAATTGCCCAGTACCGGTACCCGCTTGACAGATTTTTGGGCAAACTTTGTAAGCTCGCTCCGGACAGTCCCGAACTCGGATTTAGGTGTTCTTTGGACCGTTGGAAAGCTCGTTGAGTCTACTTTCTAACCCAAGTGGTTTGGATCAAAAGTGATTTGTACATCAAAAGTTATGTCAATTCTACCCTCAGCTGGTCGGAAGATGAGTGGATTTGGTAAAATCCTCACTTCTCCTTCAATTCCCTTGACCCTTGGGCGACCCGAGCAATCCCTAAACCATCTTTCGAGCACCACAATAGGGTGGCGCATGGCCTTGAGTACTTGGTTGCACCCGGAGCATTCCTTGGCGTTCTAACGCGCCTTATTTATACGAATTACCTGAAATACACAAAAACCTACCTTACGTGCAATATCATTATAAAAGCTAAATAAACGCAAGTTAAACCAACATACTACGGGACTAGTCGCACCAAGTATCTACGATAATGGGTGCTCATCACACCCCCCAACTTGAACTTTGCTAGTCCCTAGCAAATTAAAACAAAATACATTTAACTAAGCTATGCAACCCTCTTGAGTTTCAAGATACGAAAATTATGTTCAACTACTTCAACTAGGCAAGAGTCTGAGACACCCCTTCAAATCCGAGTACGTGCAATCCACGCATAGGCATGCCATGAACTAGGACGAACAAACTATGCCATATTAGAGTAGACAAGCATGCATGCACCACAACGAGTTTCGACTCCAAAACTCACATGGATACGCTCTTATTCTACTTTTCACACTGCGAGATACACGATACATCCCATGACAAGCGTTAGCGAATAAATGCAATAGCCAGAGACAAAAAACTATGCATGCTATTAAAAGAGCGCCAAGAAAGAATGGAAAGCTAATTATTCACAACTATGCATGATAAAGGAACAAATCATACTCAAAAAGTAGTAAATATCGATCATGCATCAAACGGAGTTAATTAGCGTACAAAAGATCAACGGAGGACTTTATTGGCTTATAACGACCTTGGATACAAAGAGAAAGGGACTACAAAAATGTAGTGGCCATATACTTGCACGGATCAGCTACCCTTTGGCCACTAACAACCCTAAACTACCCAAGGCATGGCCACATGCCAACCAAACACCAAATAAAATTACGAAGAAGAAATAAAGAACAACTACTATATAAGTCCTACAAAAACTACTACCACCGACTCAAACACACATAGTCATTGTCCACATCCGGCTCCTCACGGCATTGAGTATAGAGCTCCCCCTTTTCATTGGACTCTTTCTCATCCGGAATGTATGCTAGCCCGGAGATCACACCAATTCTCTCATCATAACATTCAACCCTCTTTCGAATATGATTTTGCTTTTTCATAGCATTGCTTTGATTTTTCTTTGAGGAATAGGGTCATTTGAATCGAGATTAAGAGAGATTGAGGGGCCAATTTCGAGAGCTTTGGAGAAGGAGATGAAAATTTGGGTATTTAGCTTTTGTAGTGGGAGGGGAGCGATAGGAAATCACATATCAATTCTTCGCATTTTTACATCCCAACCACTTCTACCATACTCACATTCACACCACTCCAAAACCTCCTTAAAATATTGAGAAACATTGACACACAACCCTCCGAACATCCGGTTACTTAGGTTTGAACAACGGAAGAGACTCGGACTATGGTTCAAACAAGGACAAGGTGACTCTTATATGGTTTAATCAAACAAAAATGCCTTGAATCATTTCCTAAGTACGCTAGCAACTCCAATAAGATGCATAAAAGATATATATATACTGCTCAAGCATGAACAAAAGATGTTATTTACGCAAATGCGACAAATGAGAACAAAAAGCATGGGATGCTTAAGAAACGAATCTCCACTTTAGCGATGCATAACACTTGACTTGACTTTTAAGCTCAACTTGTTCATCAATATTCATGTATATGCATGTTACATGGATTCCAACACATAACCGAATTCGACGGGATACACGATTCTTGCCATATTGACACAATTGAGCATAACTAAAGTATCTAGCAAGCGAAATCTCTACTAACAAAGGAGGATTGCAAGCAAGAGCAAAAATTTTGAAATTTTAACGAAAACAAAAAGAGATAAGTCTCAACAACATATATATAGCATATTTATATCCCTCCCCCCAACTTAAACGATGCTATGTCCTCATAGCATGAAAAACAATAGTAGTGAGAGGAAAGAACAAAAGATTGTACCTCCGAGGGAATGTCAACCCCCGTATACCTCGACCAAGTTGGAGGCTTTATTGTCATTGCTTCCCTTCGTCATTGGAACTGCTTCCAAGGCTCACTCTTTCGGCTCCGCCATCGGAACCACAGCTAGTCACACAAGGTCATCGCTGGGGCTTTCCTGGTCTTACAACCGCGACACGTAATCGCACCCATGCTTAGGGCTCCTGAATGTATCACTCACCTTAGCTTTTGGACCTAAACCACCAAGGCTGGTGTGGTAGCATGCTTACCCTGCAAAAGACTTAATAACCAACTACCTACTAAGAAGCAAATGACATTAGAACAGCCCAGCTCGTGTTATCCGGGCAAAAAAAATTGACAAGTATTTAAATCCACCAAATCGTCACGTGATTACACTGGTACTACTTTTCTCCCCATTTTCCAAACGAGAAATGGGTGGCTATACCGGACCATCAAAAGAGGAAAAGAAAAGAGCAAGAGAAAGAAAGAGTTTATATACGTTCAGCCAAACGCGGGCTCCGAATATTCAATATGCCAACAAGAGCTAATAAAATTAACACAGCATTCCACTCCACACTCAGCTTCAAAAATTGAATCCGACCATGCCATAAAAATAGATACTTTGAGTAGCGCATTTGCCGAATTCGTTTAAGACATTTAAGTTCAACCAAGTGCGCATTCCAAACTAGATTAATTTTCAACGAGTTGACAAAATCCACCATATAAGGATGGTAAACAAAATCAAATTCATCAACACCTACAAAATCAATCAATTTGACTTTTAAAAACTCTTGCAAAAGTGGAGACTCAGTAGGAGGGGTGGCATCGTCTAGAGCCGAGATGATTTGAATGTTTAGTGCAACTATTGGCAATGACTCCTTAAAAGGCATATAGTTGTCACTAACGACAAACGGCTCTATTTGCTCATTTTTCCTCACATCAAAATTTGTATCCTCAACGGTAGGAGACCCATTCTTGGTTTCGTACGCTTTATCTTGCTCTTCTAACAAAGAGTACAAATAATCTATCTCTGCGTCCATCTCTTTAGCAGTGAGAAATTTCTCTCCCGGATCATCACACAGAAGGAGATCCACAGGGGGAGAACACTGGACATCAGGCTCAACATTAGGC
This sequence comes from Rhododendron kiyosumense, assembly GCA_019656275.1. NCBI lineage: Eukaryota > Viridiplantae > Streptophyta > Magnoliopsida > Ericales > Ericaceae > Rhododendron > Rhododendron kiyosumense. Next base: position 1,558,589 of record BPLS01000136.1, read on the forward strand.
TCATCACTCCATTCAGACTCTGCGGAGCTTTCTTAAGCCAAACTAACATCTTCAACAAAGATATGTGGCTCAATTTCCTCGTTCATGACATTTAAGTTGGACTCTTGACAATGTTGATCATAAACATGAGATTGTAAAATTGCGGCCAAATGATCAAAGAAATCTAAGGCTTGAGCAGGTTCTTTTTCAAAAAATTTGCCATCGCACATCATGTCTAAGAATCGTTGACTCTTTTGAGAAAGTCCATCATAAAAGTAGTTAGCAATTTGAAAATTATCAAAGCCATGATTTGGGACCGCAATTAGCAAGGCCTTGTATCTTCCCCAACATGCATAAAACGACTCATTCTCTCTTTCAGCAAAAGTTTGAATTCGGTTCTTGAGATCAAACCAATTAGTAATGGTCATACAACTTTTAAAAACATTAGTGTCATGAGTGGCTATGCAAGGGGGAGTGAAAATTTGATTAGGACAAAGGAAATCCCGCAAAGTCTTATGGGGCGTTATAATTTGATTGGGACAAAGGTACTCCCCCAAAGTCTTATGGGGTGTTATAATTTGATTGGGACAAAGGTACTCCCCCAAAGTCTTATAAGGTGTTTCCCAATTGGCCACCGCCATTCTATGAGATAGATAAGACAAAAAGTAAACAGGCTAGAGGGGCTATGCCGCCACCTCTTTTCTCAAAACAGTTCTGTGGGGTTAAGCCACCGCCATGTTAGATGGACAATAAAAGAAAAGGCAATTGATACTCAATCTAGCTTCGTTACACCTCAAGTCGAATTGGTGGCTCTGTTAGAGGTAGCCACTAAGTCGAGTTCAAATTACACAAAGGAAAATTAAAAGGAGTACTTACAGTGGTTTGTCGATCCTCCAAATAAGCTATATTAAGAATTCCCCGGCAACGGCGCCAAAAATGCTTAGCCTCCGAACCTCGCCTTCGAATAAGGTTGAGAAAACCCCAAGCGTAGGGCTAAGTCGTCGATAGCATAATAACCGGAAGTCCGGGATCGTACCCACAGAGAATCGAAATATAGCTAGTTTGGATTGTAGGTTGAAATGGTAGAATGCGGCGTTCAAGACGGCCAACTTGATTTTGCTTTTAAACAGAGAAAAAGGCTAATAAAAGACTATGAAAGAGATTTATGAACTAAAAAGAGGCAAGTCTAGGGATCGTCTATCCCATGACAAAGGTCGTTACCGGTTCTCAACTATAACTCAAGCAAGAGTCACGACCGCGTGCTCACGCCCGAAAGATTTAGCTTTAACGACTACGTTTATCAAAAGATGTGATTAAACGGAACTAAACAAATCTATTTTTGCTAATGTATTTAACACATAGGAGGCCACGAGCTCTCGGTATGCCGCTTGCCAAGACCGCTTGACTAAACAACATACCAAGGAGTTAACACCCCTCGCTTAGACCAAAATGGCTAGGTTAATCCAATTCCGAAAACCATGATTTTAAGCCCGAAGGTTTGAGAACCAAATAACCACCTAAGTTATTGGGAAAGATTAGCCCAAGACTTAGCCAAAAGACTACTCACACATAGCTAAAAGACTAGACATGGTAAGAAAATGGAGCGAAAGATTTAACCGAAGAAAACGTAAATAAACTTGATTTATGCAAAGCTCCAAAGCGTAGCTACAACATTAATAAATGAGAAATTAACATAAGATAAATACTTACATGAGTTCTTGAGGAAATTAGCTAAGAAAGCTTGAGAGCAACAATGGAGTTCTCCTAGAAAGCAAAAAAAAACTAAGGCCTAAAAAGACTAGAAATGGCCATACCTTCCATATATGGCATATAAGCCTATTTATAGGGAGCTAAAGTTAAATTACAAAGGACCAAAATGTCCCCAAAATATCCCAAAAATATTCCATAAGTGGAAACTTTCCATAAATGGAAGATAGAAAAAGGTAGCAAAAATCGGCAGATCTTTCCAGGCAGTACCGGTACTGGGAAACTCCCAGTACCGGTACCAGGCTTCAATGGGCTGGAAAATTGATCTCTGGACACCCAGTACCGGTACTGGGAATTGCCCAGTACCGGTACCCGCTTGACAGATTTTTGGGCAAACTTTGTAAGCTCACTCCGGACACTCCCGAACTCGGATTTAGGTGTTCTTTGGACCGTTGGAAAGCTCGTTGAGTCTACTTTCTAACCCAAGTGGTTTGGATCAAAAGTGATTTGTACATCAAAAGTTATGTCAATTCTACCCTCAACTGGTCGGAAGATGAGTGGATTTGGTAAAATCCTCACTTCTTCTTCAATTTCCTTGACCCTTGGGCGACCCGAGCAATCCCTAAACCATCTTTCGAGCACCACAATAGGGTGGCGCATGGCCTTGAGTACTTGGTTGCACCCGGAGCATTCCTTGGCGTTCAAACGCGCCTTATTTATACGAATTACCTGAAATACACAAAAACCTACCTTACGTGCAATATCATTATAAAAGCTAAATAAACGCAAGTTAAACCAACATACTACGGGACTAGTCGCACCAAGTATCTACGATAATGGGTGCTCATCAAAGATATTTACAAATATTTAAAATGTGTGAAATAGTGTAAGTAGACCAACAAACACGGACAGATGAAGTACAAGTCTTATTTCTAGAGATTGCCCAAATGCTTATTATATACATTGTTTTGCCCACCGAATTTTGTTTTGGCTTAGCTCAAGACAGGATCAATTCCTAATTCCACCCTTGGGTCACTTCAATAGAACTTGAAGTGATGGATTTAATTGAAGAACTTTAAAAAAAATTTGGTCCTTTGAAGATCTATGAAGTTAAAGACGTTAATCATGAGATATTTGCATAAAAGTTCAAGATTCATTTTCTAATTTTGAAATTAATCAGAGACAAGATCGTACAACCATGTAATATAGTACCACAATCAGCCATCTTCCGTGTAATTTAAATTAGGATCCTAAATTGAAGATATCCATGTAGATAAATTCTTCTCTTACTAGTTAAGTACTATATGATCATTTCATGTTATGATTACACAACCTACCAACAACTATATTCTTTATCTTTGCAATTTTGTATATTAAATTAGATATGTATCAATAAAAATGGATACGTATCTAGAACATATGGATTAATCTATTAATCCAGATAGTAAAAGCTACATATATATAGAATCTTTCTGTTTTCTTTAATCCTTCTTTCCCCCCTCTCTGTCTTTTTCTCTTGGAGCTTTCGTCGTTCTAGTTTTTTTACACAAATTATGCAATATGATGTATTATGAGAGAATGCCTGTTTCGTAAAACGGAATGGTCAAATAGATTGTTATCAATTTTGCCCTTTAATCAGTCAACTCATCTTTTTCTTCTTCTTCTTTTTTTTTAAATATTGAATCAATGAACATGTACTCCATTTGACCTTGTATAAATTGTACTCAATACTCATATTCAAATTCATCATCCCCAAAATTGATCAATTTTATCAACTCAAAGAGTCACCGACATTTAATTATCAAATTTCCTTCAAGGTAATTTTTTTACATCAAATATATCAATTTTATTAAGTTATTTTAAGTATCAATTTTCTTTTCTTTTGAGAGGGTATTACAAAGTTTGCGCCTAACATTCTAGTCTTGACAAGGGGGATGAGTAGTTTTTTGGTTTAGGTTTTGTAGTTAGTAAGGGTGTTGTTGCGTTTTAAAAAAGTAGTGGCTCAACTAATACCTCCGAATGCAGATAAAAAAAACTAATACCTCCAACTTTAAATTGGATTTATGTAGGAAAATGATTTTTACAATCATCTTGTTTTATATTCACACTCTTTTTTTTTGTTTGTTTTGTTTTTAATTTAGCAATAAAATACATACACTTGCAACACTAAAAAAATTTAAAAAAAAGAAGTGTGTGGATATCAAAAGTAAGAGTGTGAAAATCACATCCTTTTATCTATAACCCTATGTACAAAATGAGACCCCTAATTAATAGGTCCATTTTTTTCCCCACCAACATTGTATACATTAATTGGAGGTAAGAGGAAATTTAGTGGGTTAAGGTCTCTGTGGCTTGCAAGGAACGACCTGGTCTTCAATAATGTGTCTCGGTCAGCTAGCGAGGTAGGGGACCAGATTAACACGAGGGTGGCTATGTGGATGAAAGCCAAGTTTGAAATCAAGATGTACTCAGTTGAGGACTTTAAATGCTTTCTAGGTGGTATTCGTAGGCTGAAGCTTTAGCTCTGAGGAGATGCGCATCCAACCTCTGGCTGGATGTTTGATTTTCATTTTGTGTTTTCTTGTTTTCGGATTGAGAAAGTTTGCTCATCCCTATCCCTTCCTCGATGTACCCCTTTCAAGATTTATAAAATTCCAATTCGTTTGTCGAGCAAAAAAAAAATAATAATCAAAGGGAATTCGACGCCCCTCCATAGACTCAAACCACATACCTTCCCTTTGAAAGCCAAAGAGTACTATATGACATGGGTTAAGGAGCCCCATTTTTTTTTTAAATGGTATTTTAAAATTTATGGGTATTTTTTAAAATTTTTGTAGGACTCCAAATGAGACCCACATGAAATAAAATGTACCTTGTAGTAGAACAACACAGTGTATCTATCTTATTCGTACTACAATAATAGTACTCCTAGATGATGCGACTAGACAATCGAGAGTTCTACTACCTATCGTACCATGCCAGAACATTTCATCCCCACCACTAATTTCCAAACGAAGTGAAACAGATATCTTCTCCTTCTCAATTTGTATGGTTCGATTAGTGCAAAAGGAATCAAATGAAGAAGCATTTCTCTCTCATATCCAAAAAAAAGTGGAGGGTAGGCGGTGGGTAAGATGGAAGTGTTGTGCAAGTAAAAATCCTTTCTTCAATCCTTACCAAGATTTAGGCCAAAAAAAAATCGGCCCATCGTCGAAGCCAATAAGAGCTTGTGAAAAGTAGATGTGGTGAGGGGCTCGATTCACTAGACGAACTCGATAACCTAAGGTTGTGATTGGATGAATTGGTTCTCAATTAAATACACAAGTATTTTTTTTCTCCAATCGATAACAAATGATATTATAATTTCAACTAAAGTCATCATCCACTTACATAAATCTTCAACTCCAGCGATTCAATTATGCACAAAAGCTTCGAATCCACAGCCGCACATCTGAACCGCACCACCAGAGACGAGTCACCGGCGAATGGCGAATATGATGGAGGAGGTCTGGCGATAGAGGAATCGGAAAGGCTAAGGAGTTGAGAGGCGCAAGGATGAAGGTGGAGAGTGATGAAAGAAGGGGAAAAGAGATTCCGATCGGAGACCGACGGAGGGAAAAAAACTCCATAGGAGGAGGGAGAAACAAAAAGGTGCGACGGCTAGGGTTAGAGAGAGAAAGAGAGGGGGCAGAATGATATGCTTTTTAAATAAATAAATAAATACACAAGTATAGGTCATAGAAATTGTTTTATTTTCAGAGTAAAATCAAGATCTACAAGTAATTACTAGTAGTAATTTCGTTCCCTCTGATCTCGCCTTCAGCTTAGCTCTCCCAAATTAGTAGTAGTAATAAGGAGGACGGACATTAGATGGCCTATTATAATTTGTTTGTTGTAAGATAAGATAAGAAAAGACCAAACATGTGGTGATGGGATTGTAAATTCGAGCTTTACTGTTGATTCCATTAATGGTAAACCTCCTCCTCCTTTTCGTCCAACCTAAAATAAGTCAAGTGGCTTATTTTTTTGTCCTTATTCAATTATTTTTTGTATTTGTTACTTTGTCGTTAATTTTTGGGGGATTAGTGCATTGTCATGACGAAAAGAATCTAAAAAGTAAAAAATTATGATTAAAATCAATTTTTTTAAAATAAAGACGAAAATAAGTCAATAAGTCAATTTTTTCGTCTTTATTCAAATTTTTTTTATTTGGATCATAATTTTTTATTTTTTAGATTTCTTTTATCATAACGATACAATAATCTCCCAAAAATTAACAACAGACTAATAAATAAATAAATAATTTAAATAAGAACAAAAAATTAAGTCACTTGACTTATTTAGCCGAACGGAACTGAGATTTGAGATTTTTGTTGTGACAAAATTCAGCAATTATTGGATTGGAGATGCCGAGGGAACCACGTGACATGATTACTCTGGTAAATAGTTGTGGAATTCAATCGACTTTTTTTTCGGATTCCTCTTTCAAATGATCAGTTGAAGTGATTTTTATGACTGTAAGTAATGATTAGTAACCACTGCAAAATCAACGTCAAGATTTTCCCTGGGCGACAGCCAGTAATTGTTCAGTGGTTTTAGGGCACCGCGAGATGGCGTTGTAATATATATATATATAGTTTTTTCAAATGAGGGCATCTTCATTTTAAATAAAATGTAGATGTCCCATTTTCTCATCTTTTTCAATTAAATTTCGATAATTTGAGCTGCTCAATGTGTTTAGAACGTCATTTTAACGGTATTCGCAAGAAATCAGAAAAAATGACCGAAAATGGCTTGATTTGAGCAGTTTTTATTTGAATCGTTCGATAAAATACAAATAAGCAGTTTTTATTTGAACCATTCGATAAAATACAAACAAAAACTGCTTGGATCAAGTCCTTCCTGGTCCTTTTTTTTTGCTGATTTCTTGCAGATACCCTTAAAATCATATTCTGAACATATTAAGCGGTTCGGATCATCGCAAATTAATCGAAAAATGGACATTCTTAACTTAATACAGTAAAGACGCTGTTACTTGAAGTTTTGTGTGTGTGTGTGTGTGTGTATATATATATATATACAGTCTGGTTCAAGTCCACACCCCTTCTCGTCCGCACTGTCTGCACCTCCCCTTTCCCGATTGAATTTCGATGATCCCAGCCGTTCAATGTCAGAACGTGATTTAAGGGTACCCGTGAGAAATCAGCAAAAAAAATAAATAGGGAAGGGCTTCATCTGAACAGATCAAGCCCTTCCCGGTGTTTTTTTTTTGCTGATTTCTTGCGTATACCTTTAAAATCACCTTTTGAACATATTGAGCGGCTCGGATAATCGAAATTCAATCGGAAAAGGGGAGGTGCGGAAGGGTGCTGACAGAAAGGAGTGTGGACTTGATCCGGATTGTGTGTGTGTGTATTCATATATATATATATATATATATATATATACTAGTGTTATCCCGTGCCTACGGCACTACGCATTCCGGTGGAAAGGGGATGACAGTTGTGTGATTTAGGTGAAAACCATGGGCACTTAACCGAAAAGTGGGAGGATGCACTACAGCCTTTGAATCAAATGAATCTAAGCCGTTCCAACAACTTGTCCCCACACCTTTCTGTTTTAATATATATATATATATATATATATATATATTCACCATACAATTCTGTAAAGTGTAATAATTACAAGTGTATAAACCCATATAAATCTTGGTTGAGAAGGTGTCAGGCACATCATGTGACAGTGCCTCAAGATCACGAAATACTACTCCCTCCGTCCCGCAATATTTGACACTTTTGGGAATTCTCAATTTTAAGAGAAAAAATTTGAAGTACAATTGATTAACTAACTTTCCAATTTTACCCTTATTAATTTTAACACCATTTGAATTTTTTTCAAATTTGGGCCAAATACCCAAAATTTTTGGCGCTGCTCGTGGCTCCCAAGTTGAAATTGAAAATTCAATTGAGTCCCTCCGTCCCGCCTGATATGGCTGACAACAACTATCCACTACAAATTCAATTTCCTTCTCACAGAGTCTCTCTCTCTCACCACTTCCCTGTTCCCACTTCCCACATTTCTCTCCTTCTTCTATCTTTTCCTTAATTTTTTGCTCCAATCACAAGTATTCCCTTTCTCCAAGCATAATCTATTCCTAAAATTTAGGCCATTCTCTATCCAATTACCGTCTCTCTCTCTCTCTCTCTCTCTCTCTCTCTCTCTCTCTGTTTTTCCAGTTTTTTCTACTGGAATAATTTTCCTACTCTAAATACTTCTACCGGAGGACTTTACTTTTCTCCTTCAAAATCAATCATGAATCATGCACTTGAAATTGCCTCCCTTCATCCAAGAACAAAAAGAAATCTAACCAATCAACAAAGAGATGCAATATTTGAAGCTGTGTTGTTACAAAGTGTGAATGGAAAATTGAAGAGAAGTTCTGTACGAGAGGTGGCTGAATTGTTCTCGACTAGTCTCAACACAGTGCGCCGAATTTGGAATCGAGGGATGGCTTGTATTGCGAATGGAGTGATGGTCAATGTTTCCAGCAAAATGCCTTCATGCGGTCGCAAACGAGTACCAATCGACTTCACCAAAATGAGGGATATTGATCGTGCCCGGCGAACAAACATTCGGTCATTGGCAGCGGCAATGAAAGTCCCCAAAACAACCATTCACAGGCGAATTAAAGAAGGTAAAATTCGGCCTCATTCCAACGCATTGAAACCATATTTATCGGAACAAGCTAAGAAGGCAAGACTCCAATTCTGCCTTTCAATGCTCGAGCCCAGTGAAGATGAAAGTCAGCCAAGAAAATTCAAAAGCATGTACAATTATGTTCACATTGATGAAAAATGGTTCTACATGACAAAAGAAGCGGAGAGGTATTATTTACTCCCGGAAGAAGAAGAACCTCACCGCACTTGCAAAAGTAAAAGGTTCATCCCGAAGGTCATGTTCTTGGCTGCGGTAGCTCGGCCTCGATTTGATGCTAACCAAAATGAGGAATTCTCTGGTAAGATTGGTATTTTCCCTTTTGTATTCAAAGAACCAGCCCGACGATCTAGTAAAAATCGCCCCGCGGGTACATTGGAGACAAAGGCAATATTATCGGTAACCAAAGATATTATTCGCTCTTGCTTGATTAATCAAGTTTTGCCTGCAATCCAATCTAAATGGCCATGTTCTAGTGCACATGAAACCATATTTATTCAACAAGACAATGCAAAACCACATATCCAACCATTCGATCTTCAATTTGTTGAAGCGGCAACGAAAGATGGATTTGATATCCGTTTATCAAATCAACCTCCAAGTAGTCCGGACATGAATGTTTTGGATCTTGGTTATTTTAGAGCGATTCAATCATTACAACATCAAGAGGCGCCTAAGACAATTGATGCGCTTGTCAATGCGGTAGAAAAATCTTTTGAAGAATTGTCGGTGGATAGTCTTAATCGTGTGTTCGTATCATTGCAAGCGTGTATGGTTGAAGTGATGAAAGTTCACGGGGGAAACAATTACAAGTTGCCTCACATTGGAAAAAACCAATTGATTCGAAGTGCGATGCTTCCTTCTCAACTCGAATGTGAAAGCAGTATCATGGAGAGTGCACTGGCTCATTTACAAAGTTTAAATGAAGGCACTCCACGTTTCTTTTTTCTTCTTTTTCTTTAGTTTTGCTTCTGTTCATTCTCCTTTTGTTGAATTTTTTTTCTTTTCTTTGTTTTATGCATTGGTAATGCTTTCTTCTGGTTTTTTTTTTCCAGGTTAAGTACTCCAGAAGAAATTGCTGAATTTTTGTGGCCAAGTTCTTCAATCAACTATGGTGTTTTTTTTGAAGTCAAGTTGAAGTGAAGCATTTCCAGTTTTTTTTGTTATTGAAAAGAAAGAACATGGAGTTTTTGTTGGCCAAGTTCTTCAATCCAATTGTTAATTTCAAATGTAAATGTTGAAAGGGCCGGATGTAAATTGGTAGTGCATGGGGTAATGAAAAGTGAAGCTTTTGTTTCTTTGAATATATTGTTGTTGACTGTGCAAAAGGAAATGGTTTAGTGTGCAAAAGAAAAGGGTAAAATGGGAAGTTCACCTAATTTTGCTATTGACTTTTCAAACTAGCCAAATATTATGGGACAAGAAAAAGCACAAAAGTGCCAAACATTGCGGGACGGAGGGAGTAATATTTCGGGCAACAACAAGCTTATTACAAGAATGTGAATCACATAAAGTTGCTAGAGTTTGTTTTACAAGCGTGAGTCCCGTAACACTAGTATTTTTCCAGAACAATAATGGAAACAATTACAGCTTTTATGAGAAAATATTAAATTATGTGGGGCAATTATTACTGGAAAGGAATCGTTTAACGGTTTCCACTTCCATTACGGTAGAATATGTAGCATTTGCCAGTTGTTTCCCAAGAGTCTTGTGCCTTCACTTATATTTAGGCTGGGCACCATTTCAGAACGTCTTTTTAAAATTAAATATTTATTTTATATTTTTAAATTCAAAAATAATGTAAATTCAAAATAATTTTTCAATTTTTTTTGCACCGTACTAAAGATCTTAATGAAATCTATCAAACAAAATTCATATTGATAGAAAAATTATTTACGTGAGTACATAATTTTTGAGCTTAAAATTACATTATCAAAAAATAAGTACGTATTTTCCTTTCGAAAACGGAGCCTTAGAGACGTAGGAAATGAGCGTTGCATGTTTTTGGGTGCAATGGCAGAGCCAAGAACCTATTTTAGTCGGACCTGGAGTTCTCCCCATAGTGCAACCAACCCACTATTTCGGTCTTTCCATTGAGTTCATGAGTCACTTTAAGTCTTTATACCTGTAAGAAAGATAAGGTACGTTAATTAATTGAACATTTATAAAGCAGCGCACCTAGTCGAAAGACCTTTTCGAGGTACAGTACTACGATTCGTAGTGTGTCAATGCTCTGCGTTTTACATTTTAGACGGGGAGCGCATAACCTCGAAAACATATGGAGTATCTTTTTTAGAGTAGGGGGGTGTTGATGAAAAGTTGTTTCGACAGATTTTTAGATTCTAAATTCTAAAAATTAGTTTAAGATGTTTGTTAAAAATTCTACATATCTTATTTATAGAATCTACAGAGAATCTGAAAAGAAAAGAAAAATCAAAATTTCAAAGTTGGGTTTGGGTAACTTTTAGAATTCTGCAACACAAGTTTTCAAAGAAGAAATGAAATTTTCATAATCTTGCAGCTCCAACGAAGAGGTTTCTCAACTTCTACTAAAATCGGGAATCTAAAATGTGTAGCAGAATCTGAACAAGATTCATATTGCATATTTTTTGATATTTAAATCAAAAGCGGTAAGCGATTGAAAACTGACACGATCATAAAAAATAGAAAAAAAAATTGAGATGGATGGAGTATAAGTAACTTGCAGAAATAAGTTTTTTTTTTTTTTTTTTTTTAAGTTTTCGTATTGTGTAATTGACAATCTTTTTGAATAGGAAAATGATTTTCAGACTTCTTCTTTTTTTATGCATGCACTTATTTTCTTGTTTTTTGTGAAATAATTACATAGAAAAATCCACTAAAAGACAAGAAAGAAAGTACATATATTACAATGGAGAGTATGAAAATCATTGTCCATGCATATAGTACTCTGTTTCTTTACAGACAATATTCTCCCTTCTACAACGAGAACCAGATGGATTTGATCAAGTGGGTATCAGACAACAAGTAAAGAGTTTTCCTCCTAAGAGGACGCAAGGTGGAAGGCTAAACGATCCCCACCTTGAAGCCACTTGGAGGTTTGTATGATTATTAACTTTAATGTCCTATTATTAATTGAGGTGTACCAAGTTAGCTTGGACACCCAATTAATTATATGTAATAAGCAAACAGTAAACAAATAATCAAATTTTCCCATCTCATCCTCATCAACAAGCATGGCCTAACTAATCTCATGATATATGCAAATTCATCAATTGTTTAATCCACCCGACTGTATTCGATTCTTTCCTATCATTAATCTCATCTTTAGGTAAACACAAGGCGATCTCAAGTAACTTGAATTTTTTTTATACATAATAAATCGAAAGAGCCGAGTAGCAACTTGTTGGAGCTTGGTTTAGAACTTAACGACCTTCTAAAATTGTTCACTTGTTCATGTAACAAACCAATCTCAAACAAGCTTTTAACAAACAAACACGAACTCAAACTTGATCAGCTTTCTTCGTTTAGCATCCCTATTTACCTGACAAAAAAAAGATGAGAGTTTAAACTGGTAATTGGGCTGGGAAACCAGCCAGCTGATTTGCCAAAAAACAACAGGTACATTCCCTTTTTTAATCAGGACACGTTCTGTAACATTATCTAACGCACAAAACAGAGCTAGCCCTCACTCTGTTCCAAAGAAAAAATGAAAAGAAAGAAAGCAAGCAAACAGAGACTTTACTGTATTGATTGACGATGCATGTTCATTTCAACACTTAACGGTAAATTATTCAAACTGCGCACGTGATTAGGCCACTGTCACCCTGAAAATTCACCGGACTTATTAATGGGGGATTGCGAGGGCAAATTCATAGGTTGTTGACTTTATGATCCAAAAGAGCCTAAGCTACCATGTGGGTGTCGGCTTGAATTTCGTTAGTTTTTTTATTTTGACTGATAAAATAGTAGTACGATGACGAGAAGGGTTTATAATTTTGTACTCCCTCCGTCCCAAATTGATTGTCCCGTCCGCAAAACGGAGTATTAAAAATAATGCAATTTTTTCAAGAAAAAATTCAAACTTTTTTCACAAATTAAAAATTCTCATTGATATCTAGTAAGTTGTTGAAAAACTTTTGATTTTTTCTTGCAAAAATTGTATTATTTTTAACACTCCGTTTTGCGGACCGGACAATCAATTTGGGACGGAGGGAGTATTATTTAAGCTATATTGTCATTTGGTTGGTAAAAGGTGTGATATAGGTCAACCATTTCATTACTGTCGGGTAAATTGCTGCAATGCAATTGCCCATTCTGTAAATTCTATATCACATTTTGTGCTAGCTAGTTTAATTAATTTATATGGTAGCTAGTAGTAGCTTGCAAAAAGAGTTTTGGGTCATTGGAACTTTGCTTGGTCCGCAGTTTCAAGACTTTGAATTGAGTCGAGTCGTGTGCAAGCTTGCGTGATTTGTAAACTACCGGGTTATAAAAGTATGCATACAACGCAAGCTCCCTTGTTTGATGAATACCATGCAACTTGGAACATTTTTTTTAGAAGTAACTTGAACTCCAAGAGAGATAGAGGGAGAGAGAGATATTGTTGAAGTTTTGAAGTTGGCATAGGGAGTAATAATACAGTAGTTCGAGAATACCGTCACGTGGTGCTCCAGATCACTCCAGAACCAAACATTTGTTTGGAATTTATACACTTAGCCGTGGATCCCACGAGAATGTGAGGTTGTGGAGTAGTTTGAAGAACCATGTGCGGTGGTCCCAGACTATTGAATAAGGCCATATAAATGACCTGGAATATACTATGCACTTTTTTCCAACAAAAAGTCAGCTAATCTTCTTCTTCTTTTTTTTATTTTGTATTTTTTATCTCACTCTTATTTTTAAATGAATTGAGCCCATACCTTTGGTAGTTGCACTGAGAAATGGCCAACTCAAAAGGGGGAGGCTGCAAATTTTTCCTCGGGATCGAGTTTTACGTCTATGAAATTCACTTGACAATATGTTTTTACCTCATTTCTCAACAAATAGCGAGATTCAACATACTCGTAACAATCTCAGTTGTTCAGAGGTGAGATAAAACATACCTACAAAGTTTGAACCCGAGATTACAAATTCACTATACAAAGGTTATTAAGTGAACCGAGATTCGAAATTCACTGTACATTATCGCATCATGCTTTTATGAAAAGTGAGATCTTTTGCATTATCGTAATTGTGACATAATACTAATAAATAAATAAATAAACTTATTTGTCTTACTCAATTTTTAGCATGCTTTTTACTGATGGTTTAATTATTGTTAAGAGACCAAGTAAATACAAGAAAACATGTACGGACATGTACGGACTACTTGTTTTAGGAAGGACACAAAATCCAATTGCGGTGAGGAAGTTCCATGGTCGTGAACGGCAAGTCCAGCATCCTTGTACGACAAGTCTCATGGTCGAAAGCTCTTGTTTGCCACGCTTTTCATCCCCTCCCGCTTGCGCATGCCGGATGGCATTGTGGAGGAGAACGGTTTGGAGATGGTGCTGGGGTTACAAAGAACAATGGTTTTTGGGGCGGCGGGGGCTAACAGTTTGATCCTGCGACGGTGGCAGTAGCAGATGGTTAGGGTTAGGTTTTAGGTTTTAAATTTTTTGGGGTTTTGTTTAGGGTCTTTCTATGTTTCCTCCCTGTTGGGTCTCCCCAGGTGTTCCTGCCCCAAATTTTGGTCTCTCCAGATCTGGGGTCTAATAATGTTTCTGTAGGTTTTGATGAGGTTTTTTTTCTATAGTTCTTGGGATTCGTTTATTGCTTGCTTCCTGTGCCCATCGTGGCCACGAAGGTTTGCTAGCCATCCTCGATGCTGGCTTGTTTTCGTCTAAGAGGTTGTTGCTGTTGTGAAGTTCTGGATTTATATGCTTGTAATCTAAACCTCCTATCACTATCTCTGATTGAGATAGTCTTTAGTTGTATGCGTTTTCGTATGAATGAAATCTCCTACCATTTTAGAAAAAAAAACTCACGCCAGTTTGCACCCATGCATGAATAGAACAAAAAAATGCTCAATGTGATTCAAACGTTTCATGACAAAATTTAATTAATTGTCAAATTTTGACAATTAACCACCCGTGTAATAGTAAAATTGGGTGGCCACTAAAGTAACCCTGCCGGAATGGTTCATAATTTAGGTCAAATTGTAATTAAAATTTTAAACCTTGATCTCATGTGTTAATATATATAATATTAAAAACTTCGCAAATTATAATTTAACTAATCAAGAAAATTTATTTGTCTTGATCAATGGGACAGTGACAAGACCATCTCAAAATGTTAAGTCTTGAGTGTATGCATCAATGTGGAACCGGGATGGTTAAACCATGACAGGCTACCTAGCTCAGGACGTGGGGCGCTGCTGTCCCCTCAGGGGTAGCAGCTTGCGGCTGTGTTCGAATTCTGGACTCATTTCGGTCTCGCGCCGATAATCGAAAGCTTCCACTTCGTAGAACTCGTCGAATAGAACAACTTTGCAAAAAATCAACTTAATTGAATATCATTAAGTGGCAGATTGGAACCTTTTTATCTTGAAAAGAATGGATCTGAAATACTGGATCAAATCCACTATAACCCATGGACCGAGAGTTATATATGTTCCGATCAGGTACTTATGATATCCAATTAAACTGATTTTTTACATAACTATTCTACTCGAAGAGCTCTGCGAAGTGAACGCTTCCGATAATCAGAACGAGATCGAAGTGAACCCAGAATTTGGGCACAACTGCAAGCTGTGGCCCCAAGATACAGTAGCGGCCCCGCCCCACGGGACAGCAGCGCCCCCACTTCCGCTAGGTCAGTAGGTTGGCCACACATTAACCGCACCAACATGTCGGATCCAAAGGTCAACCTGTTGTTTGAATTTGAAACCAATGGGACACCTTCCAATTAAGTAATCTATTTGATGACCCCTTGTCCTGTCAAGTTAAAGGATCAGAGAGAGAGAGAGAGGGTAGATCAGATTTGTAGGAGGACTAGTGGGAACGGGTGGACCATTACTACCATACGCTGACGAACATTGAGAGCTACAAAACACCAAGAAACGTAACCAAAACGGTTGTGAAAACACTCAACAGGCGGGAGGCAAAGCTCCATTCAATTGTGCCATCTGGCTAGTTGGCCTCTGCATGTGTATGCTGGCCTAAGGTGGTGGTCTATGTCTAAGACATATCATGTGCGCCAATGTGAAAATGAGAGCGTGGAAGCGTTTTTAAAAAGCATTCTAAACTATTGAAGTTCGTGAGAGCAAAAATTAAATACAGAAACTAAGAGAAATTTGAGAATGACACCGCAGGGTGCAGTGGCGGATTCAGAAATACCATACAGATGGGTCACCTTTAAAGTACAAATCCGGCCCTAAGATTTCAGAGAGGCAAAACCTTAAATCCGGGCTCTCGACAATAATTGAAAACTATCAAATCACTCAAAATAGTAACGGTATTTTTGAATTAAGATCATGTAACGGAGCTTATCAAAAAAAAAAACAAGAAAATAAACTTGATAAGAGTACAAAATAAATAAATAAATAAATATGGCGTGCTATAATTACAATAACAACAGATTTTCAGAAATCCATGCTAATCCTTTAAGAATTGAATTACTCCTATAATCTTTTTAATGATGTTCAAAATATAATGTACTTAAGAAATTTTTAAAATAAAATTTATAAGTTATAGACAGGAAGAGCCCTATTGAAACAATGTCATCAAAACACATTAATATATTATGGAGACTTGGGAGTATTAAACAAAACAAAAAGACATGTTGTTACCAGGTTTCGAACCTGCATCACCCCGCTTCTTTGCCGTAGTGTCAAACCATTGAACCATGAGTCTCTTCGTTACATATGTCGACATATTTATTATTTACTCCTTCTCCAGGTGGGTCACGTGACCCGCCTGGTCCTTTATTGGATCCGCCCCTGGCAGGGTGCATGATATGAGGTTGGCTGGCCGCACCCTAAAAATTGAAAAGGAAATAGGTAAAAGTACACGAAGACCCCCTAAAAATTCACTTTTTTTCACGAAAACCCCTAGGGCTTGTTCGGTTTAAGGTTTTTTTATTTGGATTTTGGATTTGAATTTATAATGATTAGGATAGGAAGAGAGGGTAATAATTAGAGAGGGATAGAGATAAAAATGAAAGTAGTGGTTGGAGATAGGGATAATGAGTAGATATTGGAGTAGGGTAATAATTTTGAGTCCAAAATCCCAATCCCTAACTGAATAAGCCCCTAACGTTTAAAGCTGCACATACAGACCCTCTCAACTATATGAAATGAAAAATTGTCTAACTCTATTAACGGAATAAGGGGAAATGACAATTTTACACCTTAAAAATCGCCCACATTGACCCCATCATCTATAAAAATTATCTACGTTGACCCCTTCATCTTAACAGTTTTTTAAATAGAAGGGTGATGATTGGTTAACAATTATAGTTAAGGGGGTCTATATGTGCAATTTTAAATGTTAGGGGGTCTTCGTATAAAAAGTAATAATTGAAGGGATCTTCGTGTATTTTCACAAAAGAAATACTCTCTCTGTTCCAAATTGATAGTCCGGTTCTGTCTCCAATGTAATTTTTAAATTATTAATATTTTTCGATCTACAATGTCTTCAAATCAAAGATTTTAAAATTTTTGTATAATAGAACTAATTGAGATATATCATATAAGATCCATATTGCAAATAAAATTCAATGTAAATTAAAAATATTATTCCGTAACAATTTAAAATTTTGCATTGGAGACCAAACCGGATCATTAATTTGGAACAAAGGGAGAACAATAATAATAATAACTTCTGTTTTAATTTCCTAGAAAATTGCAAGGAAGTTTCCAACTAAAGTAAGCCGACCTCGTGTCACACAAGAATTGAAAGCACGCGGACAAGATTTTGGCCTCTCAAAATCGGAATCCTAGACCAGGGGACATTAGGAAAATGCAAATAATAAATACCATCACGTAGCGGGCCTGCAGCATTGGTTGCCTTGTCTTTCTTTCCTCATGAATCTGGGCTACAACATGGGATACAATGTTTCCTTAAACCTTTGATTAGTCAATTAAGCCACCATCAAACTTCAACAATATCTTTGCATCTATAGCTACTAGTCCTATCCCCACGGCTACAATGTCGAATGCTTTTATCATACGTTGGTTTTCACACAATTAAATAAGAAAGCTGCTACACACACAGATTTCTGTGCACAGATTTCGTTTTGGGGCCCACCATCGGTCTCACACGAACCATCCAAGCCGTTCATTAAATGTAAAACATTTTTTCAAAGGTCTCCACAAAAAATAAGCTCAATCCGATACCTATAGGTGCTTCATCCAACTATCTAACTTTTCATTCAGATTTCCGAATAATGAAAAGTTATATGGTTGGATCGAGCATTTATAGGCATTGGATTGAGCTAATTTTTTATGGAGACCCTTGAAAAAATGTTTTACACTTAATGAATGGCTCGGATGATTTGTGTGGGACCCGTAGTGAGCCCCACAAACAAAATCTGTGCACAGATATGCTGTGTGGATAGACTTTCTGATTAAATAAACCACACAACACTCAACAGTACTCGAGCTAGCTCATCTTTCATTTTCACCAATTTGATTTGATTGAATGACTTTTTATTTGATTTGATTGAATGGCTTTTATGACCAAGAATTTTCTCGTCATCTCCGATGGACCCCGTAAATTATCACTGGTATATGGTGTGAATGGCTAAAATTTTACCTAATCAATGTGCAAAAATTAATTCCAATTGAATTGCATAAATTGATTCATAAGCTTATCATTCTATAACTCACTCTGTACATTTAGCCACCTGTTTATTTACTCATTAAATAATGTGGGGCCAATTTTTGAATATAAAAAATTATTTTCCAATTTTTTTTAAGATCAAATGTGAGGTTTTGAAAATGTTGCTGTTGCAACAAAAGCAACAAACAAAGTTGATGTTGGGAGGGATATTCGGGCCCAATTTTCAAATTAAAAAACTGTTTTTATTTTTTGGAATAAAATGTGTGGTTTTATGGATAGAGTAGGTTGACCTTTTCATATTTTCGTTGCCATTTTTTTTGTCAATCAGTAGGAATCATTACAATAGGATAAATAAATCCAACTCAACTACAAGTCCTATTAAAGGGAGTGGAAAGACTCAAACTCCTGACCTCCTTGTGAGATGTCCTGGTGAGATGTAAGAGTCATAGCCAACTGAGCTAATCCCAATTGATTATATTTTTGTTGCCTTTGCTTTACTTAAAATGATCAATAAAGCTATGGGTATATATGAAGTGTACATATAAATTTTGTAGGTCCACCTTGGGTCCCACAAAGATAATTCAAATCCCCCATTATTTTTAAAATATTTTTTTATGGAGTTTTGTAAAAAATCAGCTTAACCCGATATTGGTAAGGATTTTTCTAAATTTGTAGGAACGAAACTAAGCAGAATAGTTTCGCTCCTACAAATTTAGAAAAATCCTTACCAATATCGGGTTAAGCTGATTTTTTACAAAACTCCATAAAAAAATATTTTAAAAATAATGGATGATTCGAATCATCTTTGTAGGACCTGAAGTGGACCCCACAAAATCCATATGTACATTTTATATGTACACATAGTAGCACTCTAAAATGATATTGCAATTGCTATTTTTTTTTTCTTTTTGTGTTTCCTACCTCTTAAATAAGAATCAGTTTCGCTTGGCTTTTTAAAGGTTGTTTCTGTTTTCTTTTCTCCTATGTGCCACGTAACCCATCAATTCAATTCTCAATTCTCACTGCCACGCAACCCACTAACCAATTCTCACTGCCACACAACCCACTAACCAAAAGGAGCAAAATCCCCATTTCTCCCGCTGCCACGCAGCCCACTAACCAAAAGGAGCAAAATTGCCATTTCAGCAGCAAAATCCCCATTTCCCATTCCACTCATTTCTTCGGTTGAGCGTTTGGGCAGAGGTTTTCGCAGCTGGTGAGGTCGCAGCTGGTGTTTGGGGTTTACGCCGTTTGTTTCTTAGATTTTTGCCATTTCTTCGGTTGTTCTGGTCCCGTTGGTGCGAGGTAATGGGTAATTTCTCGTTTTCGATTTTGTAGTTTGTGTCTTTGATTTCTGCATGTTGAGTGTTTGATCTCTGAAAGTTGAGTGTTTGATCTCTGCAAGTTGAGTGTTTGATTTCTCTGTGTAGAGTTATTTGTGGCAGAGTTATTTGTCTATATTCAAGCTTTTTGGTCGTTGCATGTGTTGTTTTCTAATTGCCTATTATGTCATCTCTAATTGTGAATGCAGAGCAATTTAGCTCATTCCTCCGTTCTTTTTGGTTGCTGCATGTGTTTTCTACATTTGGACATATTTAGCAACATGAATTCAGGCTCTTATTATAGAACAGAAGAATATATATAAATAGAATGGGATATATATAAATTGAATTATTTCCAATTTTGTGATTTAGTAATATAGTTCTTTGTGTCTTATTTTGCTCATGAGATTCTCAAATTTCGGTATAAGTAAAGAATGGGCTAGAGAGCGCTGAGGTGAGGTAATAGAATGGGATAAAGAGCACTGCAGATCTTCTAATTGATTGAATTATTTCCAGTTCTATGATTTAGTAATATAGTTCTTTGTGTCTTATTTTGCTCATGGGATTTTCAAATTTCGGTTGTGGGTATAACTAGATATTGATTATATGTCTTTTGGAATTTGGTGAATGTGAATTGTTAATTTTGTGATTAGGTGAGATGGTTGTTCCTGTTCCATTTCGCCGTTGGGTGCATGTAAAGCATCGGAATCCTCAAACTCCACATGGAGGGCTTTATTGTCTTCTACCTATTCGAGGCCAAAGGGTGATTGCTACTGTTGCAAGATGTCGACATCGTGGATAGCTGGAGTATAAAGCTTATAGTATGTTTGTGCGTGAATACAGAGATGTATTGGGTTTTATTGTCTTCTATCATTTTGAGCTTCACTAACGTTGTCTCCATATCAAAGGTAAAAGCTTTAGATCCTCTCTGTTCAAACTGGATTTGGCTGCTGCAATTTACGTCTTTTCATTAGAATGAAACTCCAGGATTTAAACTTAGAAGTCGACCAGCACTTGTCTAATTTAAGGGTGCATACTCCTTCTCTTTCTGATATACCTAATGTTGAATACAGATGACTGCGCATAGCAGTAGTCCTCAACACTTTTGCTCCTTCCTCTAGCATTCACGAAAAAGAATCTCTAACAAATCACAGGCTATTGTCAACAACAAAATCCATAATTTCAAGAAAAATTCAAACCCATCTACACAACGGGCATGAATTACGTGCTTTGCACGTTAGCACGCACCTAGTTATATTAAAAATTAAGTAGTCCATTGGGATTAGATCCACTCGTTAAACTAATGATCACTTATCAATCAATAGGTGGGTCCTATTTTTATAAAAAGCTTCCATTTGACCATCCAATTTTAGCCATCCCACCGGAGATACTCCATTTTCTAATTCTAAACTACACTTGCTAACAAGAAATCTTCGAATACACAGATCTCTCGATCGAGAATGATTGTTTTGCTTTACGTGCATTGGGTCGGAAAACAAGCTAGGATTTTAGAGATGAGGAACCTATCAATTGTTGTTGTTATGCTAATGAACGCTCAGTGGATAAACACAAATTACATAGTAATAAAAACAAAACAATTAGAATCTTTTATTATATCCAGGTTTTTGAACTAACTTATGCATATTTTGACTGATTTTGAAATCCTAAAATTAATGATCATGATATACGCAGGTTCTACGAGGATTATAAGCAAGGCTGGCTTATGGCATAGGCAAGCGAAGCAACCGCTTCCGGCTCTCAAATTTTGGTCCAAAATTGAGGCCCCATTGTAATGTAACTTACGTATTAATATTAGAATATTTTCAAATAAAGACACAAACTAGATACTTGGTTTAGTGGTCGCATAATATTGTCATGCTATTGTGAGTGTGTGGTTTGACTCCCATGCATCTCTATCATTGCAAGCATATTTTTTTTACATTTATATTGTCATAATTATATTCTTTTAGTTTGATTTTTTTTTACTTTTATTATTTTTTAAAGAAATCATGAATTTATAAGGGCTCAGTATACAAAATTTGCTTCGGACCTTCAAAATTTATGAGCCGGTACTAATTATAAGTGGAATTAACTTATACCTCACTTTAAATGATCAAAAAAAAAAAAACTTATACCTCACTTTATGGGTTAGTGGTACGAAATTTCGGTAACTTTTCAAGCAGCCATTTTGTACATTATTCCTAATCAAAGGAGTACGTACTTACTTAACTTTGTACATTTGGAATAACTTTTCAAGCAGCTGCCAGCTTCTTTCACTAGCATTAATCAATTACTATAGCCTTCTTCTTAGGCATGCTTGTTTTAGATTAGTGCTATTTGAACTTATCTGAATGACATCGGTATTCCCGGTCATTTTGGAGATACTGTAACTTTTGGCATAACAAAACCATTATAAGCATAACTAAATTCATTACAAGTATAACCAAAACCAATTATAAACATAACCAAAACCATAACAAGGCATAACTTGGTTGGTTATGCCTTGGTTGATTTTTGATTATGCCTTGATTGGTTTTTGGTTATGCCCTGGTTATGCCATGTTATGTTTCTATTATACTTGTAATGATTTTTGTTATGCTTGTAAGGGCTTTGTTATGCCAAAAATTACGGTGTCCCCAAAATACGGGGACACCATAGCATCATCTCGGACTATTCTATCCTTTATCTTTGTTATGACGTTGCTATGGACCTTGCTTTTTTAGTTAATTGAATTTCTGACGTACCAAAAAAAAAAAATAATCAATCATTGCCTGTGATCCTCCCCGGGAAGGAAGTAAGGAACAAGATGACCTTGTTGCAATTTTTATGTGAATCCTTTTCAAACTTATTTCAATAATTCAAATTGTTCATAACTTAGCTAGACCTATCAACATACCAACCATGGCGAAAACAGTTTTGGTCGGATATCATACAAACAAATGTTCAAATCAAATGAATTGAATGAGTTCCGCTGCTACGCCAGTATCATTGGTATATATATGATTAAAGTTCTCAACGAACTCTAACAATTGATAAACAATTTTGATTATCAAATTGACCCGAAAAAGCTAACAGAAAACCTCAACAGGACTGTCCATTCCTTGGAAAACCTCCACATGTATTAGTTGGTCCGGATTAGTGATATCAGGATGGAGTGAGTTGTGTGCAAGGAGAGAGGTATTAATTCATTTTTTTAACAAAAGATCTACCCTTAAAAATTAGTCATAGAACAAAAAAGAAGCAGAATTTGCATTGGTAAACCGCGATTGTATTTGTGATAACATTATATATATGAATGTGATTATAAGATGGCAAAGCATGCTTACAAGGATAAATATCATTTTGTAGGGTAGAGGTGTACCACACTTATGATCATAATTAATATAGTATATAATTAAGTTTGTATTCTTAAGCCTAATGCATGCCTATAATAATAAGCTTCATGTTTTTCAAGAGATACACCCTCCCATGTGCTTTTTTTTTTTGATCGGCAAAAAAAAAAAAAAAAAAAAAAAAAAAAAAAAAAAAAAAAAAAAAATAAAAATAAAAATAAAAAAATAAAGTACTAAAATCTCCCATGTGCTTCATCCATCTTTTTACTACTAAAATACAAAAATAAAAAAATAAAGTATAAAAAATGGGGTCGTTAAAGCCTAAGAAAAGTTAGTTGGTTTAAGAAGAAATAGGTAGGGACATCTTTGCTTCTTTGTTTATGCTAAAATTAATAAACTATGGCAGCCACTAAAGGCATTTGAGTACTTTCACTAAAGGTTTTAATTTTTTATGATTTTAATTTGTTTACTCTATACTTATCAAAAACAAAAATTATTTGTTTGCTCTATTCTTCAACTTTTTTTGAAATTTTGAAAGAGTGATAAGAAACGACGACGAAAGACACAGTAGATGATGAATGAGAAAGTAACAGACAAAAAGGGAGTGAAGAGAAGGGAGAATCCCTTTAGCAAAGAGAGAGGGAAAATGATATGTGTAGATTGGAAGGGAAGTAGGTAGGGGTCAATAAATAAATAAGAATGAAGAGAGCATTGAAAGAGAAATGATGAATCCATGAGATCCTTTGGAGAGTTTGAGTGAAAATGAGTAGAAGATAAAGGGGGATAAAATTACATGGATGAAATGAAACACATTCTTGCTTCAATTTTTGTGTTAAAACATAGGACAAATAAGTTAAAAGTGGCGGTTTAGGGGCTTAATAGTATCACAAAGGTAATAGAGCTTGCAAAACACAGTTTTTTTTTTTCCATCACGGTTGTACATATTTCTGTATGTTTTTTTTTGTTTGTGTGTGTATGTTTGTGTTTTGATATAATTTTTGAAGCTTAGCTCCGTTCATTGAGATATGGTTAATGTTTTCTAAAGTTAAAGGGCAAAACTGTAATCTCAAAAACGTTAGTGGGGACAATTACTCCATATGTGACGTATCCCATGTTGAATCGATCTGCTCCTATCCCATCACGGTAAAAGTGTTAAATCTTTTTGAGCAGCTGCGAGTTGGAATTACGATATATATATAACACGCTAAGACTACCTTTAGAATTAGCACTACAGTTCTAGAGCGTTGTCGCGAGAACAGCATTTCTTTACAATTAGAGGCGAAGCTCTTCCTGTTATAACTTTTCCATGATCCCTTCCAATAGAAACACAAGTATAGTTCTAAAACCAAAAGGTGGAAGAAAAAGAAAAAAAAAAAGGGTGATCGGGACTTTTGATCAACCTGCTAAATCTATAACCAAAAAGTGTGAATTTCTAGCTGAAAAGTAGGTAGCACTTGCCCTGGATGCCTGTCTGCTTGTGATGGGGATTTGGAATAAAGTGAAGGGAGTTGAAGAAGCATTTGATATCTCCTTACTTTAGAAGAAGAAGGTCCAGCACAAATCCCGTGAATCTCACGGGATTATAAAAAAGAAAGATGCTAAGTTATAGCCCAAGTAAAGGCATAGATTGGTAGATACATAATCTGTGGTGCACATTCACTCTTCCCAGAGGTGGGGGCTTTGTTGCCTTCAAGTTCAAATGTACGTGACTTTACTCTCCACTCTGTGCAAAATATTGAATATGTGCGTTAATTGACAGGGAGGACACAAAGATAGCAAAATGGAAACTGTTTCCCTTAACGGCCCGTTTGTTAGCCGTCAAATTTAGGGAGGGATTTGGTAAGAGATGGAATAGGAGGGATGATATAGTAGAATGCGAGATTATTATAGAGTGGTGATTAGTTATACAATGTTTGTTTGAGTAGTTGAGGTGTGTTGGTTTATCGACGTAGGATCTAGTGGTACTATGGTTGGGATGCAGACTAGGGCTTCTCCACTTGCCTAACAGGTCACAGTTGACCAAGAAGGCACTCTGATGGTTAAGTATATAGAGGTAGAAGAAAAGTAAGGAAGCTCTAGGGTTAGAGTGAGGAGCGTAGCTCTTAGGGTTTATCCTTGTCCTTTGTATAGAACCTCCAAACTTGCCTTCCAAGTATGTACATGTTCGGCACATGAGGTAACCGCAGGGCTGGCCTGGGCCTAGGCCCACCAGTCGATTGCCTAGAGGGCCCCCCAGGCCCAAAATTAAGGCCCCCCACCATTATAAGTTAGTATACTACATTAGGAGTCATTAGGCCCAAAATTTATACCCAAAGTTAACTTAACTGAGTGAGGCCCCATTTTAAAACAAGGGCCCAAAAGATTTTTTAAGCCCAATTCGGAAATTCCTGCCTTCCTCGTGACAACTCTTAAAAGGGAAAAAAAACGTAATAGAACCACAAAAATGGAAAAAGCCAAGTCGGCTTTCTCTGCCTCTAGTCTCACAGAATTGAAAACCCTACCCAACCCAACGT